>PUFA01000004.1:3755000-4250000 GCA_003508835.1 Eonycteris spelaea
AGGCTTGTTCACAGTTTTTTTTTTTTTACCGATTCTCATGAATTATAGAAAAAGATAGAATGCTTTACTTTTTCTTTAGTACTGTTATAGGACTCTGAAGTGAATGTAGAATTCTACCACAATATATACTGCTTGCATTGTGCAAAAATATCTTAGGCTAGTTGGAGGAAAAACTTCTTCAAACCAACTTTCACCTCTCCTCACCTCAAACATCTTCGCTCCTCACTGCCCGCAAAGAAAGTCTCGTGCCCCACAGACTGGCTTCAACCACTTTTCTAGGCTCTGATTTCTCGCCATCTTTCACGCGTGGAGATGGGATGCTCGCCTGTCTCTCCACCTGGCAAAATCTATCCCATCTTCAGGGCCTGACTCAGGTGTCCCCTATCCCGCCCCGAAGGCTCCCCCACTACCCATGATCCCTGGTCGTTCCGCCTGCAACACACCACTGATAGCCCCACCCCCCAGCGCTCGGCCCCTCCCCAGACACTGTGGGGCATCCAGCACATGTTTGTCTTTCTTCCCTCACCTCTTCCCAGGCTTGCTCAAAGTGATGGAGAACAATGCCTGTGGGGCGTCATCCTCCTCCCCCGGCATTCAGTGAGAGGCCAGGTCAAGGTCGAGACTGAGAAGGTTCTGACTGTTACTAGGTCTGGGGAGGAGAAACAATGAAGCAACAAGGTTACTTCTGAGTCTTTGCACGTGAAGCTCAGCACACGGGAGGTGCTCAGCGCACGCTCCACGGAGACGTTGGTTTGGCCGGGATGGCTTCTCCCAGAGCAGGTAGGACCTCTCTGCTGAGTGCGTCTGCCCTGTTTCTGTCCCCATGTCTGTGTGCTGCCCACAGCTGTTGGCACCATGCTTCCAGGCTCCCGACTCTCCGCTTGGCCTAGCAGCCCTGCACGGGGTGGGGGAAGCGCTCCGGGTCAGCGTGGCCCCTCCTGCCAGCTTACCCAGGTAGACTCAGAGATGCAGACACGGGGTGAGCCTCCCATGCACCCACCCGCCTCCAAGGCAGATGACAGCTCACAGATAGGAATAAAAATGTAGTACCAGAACTGATACTTCTCTGGCCTAAAACCCACCCTAAGCACAAGTTATCTGAGGCACCATGCTCTCGGCGAGAGGTGAGAGCGTATCTGTTTAGTTCCTCTGACAGCCAGTGCAGACCGAGCCACTGACCAGAGGCCCGGTTCTTCCCCCCACAGCAGAGGAAGGGCCCTGATCAGCCTGGGAGTTGTGGGCGTGAGCTCTGAGCTCTCAGCCAGAGCAAAATAACTTTGCTTTACTTTTCCTGGCATTGGGGCTTCGGAGCATGAAATCGTGCGAACCCTAGCCTGGTGACCAGTGGGATGCAGGCTCATGAGGCTGGGTCGGAGCCTCTGCCCTCTCTGCCATGGTCAGAGCAGCTGGGGGGCAGCCTGGCCAGGGGTAGGGCAGAGGATGGAGAGAAAGCTCAGATCACAGGCGTTGAGGACAGACAAGGTCTTCAGCTGGCCTGGGGAAGGGCTCAAGGTCCCCTGGGTGGTGGGGACTAGCAGAGGCATTCTCGGTGGCCAGTGGGAGGGCCTTCTCTGCTTCTCGGGTCCAGATAGGTGTCCACGAGAGGAGGAAGCACAGGAGAAATGGGAATGAAATCCAAAGTGATGGCTGCAAATTAGGGTGTGACAGACAGTGCCCCCTTTCCTTCCGGGAAGTGTCTCTCGTCTGCTCTAGTGCACACTCCTTGGCCCTGCCACAATGCAATGCCACCCCCCCATCCCCCGTCCTCCATGCACAAAAGGCCCCATAAGCCGATCGTTGGAGTGGACTTAGTGTCTGTCACCCACAACAGGTTCCTGCTCAGCCGAGAAACAGGGGTCCGGAAACTCCAGCCCCATTTTCCCTTGGACCTTTAATGAGCCTCGGGCATGTATTTTTGGAACAGTAATGAAGTCTTTTCAGGAAATGGGGAGCAGAGTGCAATATACTGCTGCGGCCACATAGTTGTGGTTGGTTGGTTTTTATTTTTAAAATAATTATGCTGTGGAATTCAATCATTCCTAACTACGAAAGTGACTCGATTTTAATGGATCCGGAGTTTGTGGTCTGGAGCCAGGAGTGGGCATTTAAGGCGAGGTTTAGGGGAGTGATTGTCGGGGTCTAGACTAAGGGGAAGGGAAAATGGAGAAGCAGACATAGGTGGGTTAGAAGGGCAGTATCTCTCCATGGCAACTTGTCACATGTTCTATGCCCATTGCATAGATGAAGAAACTGAGCCTCATCAGTAGTTCCTTGTCCCACTGAGGCCTCTGGGCCGCTTGCTCTCTGTCATTCCTGGCCGTGGAGGTCTGGGGGCCCCGTTTTTAGGTCTGATCTGAAGACAGCAGGTGTCCGAGTGGCTGAGGACTGCGCATACGGGATCTAGTGGCTCTGTGCAGCCAGCCAGCAGGAATTCAAGCTCCTTCTGGTTATTCACATTCCGATTTCTCCGGGTGGCTCACCCCCAGCCTCAACCTCCCTTCTGCTCTCTAACTCAGGAACAGTGTGGGACTGGTGGTTCCTTCTGCTGCGATTCCTGTCTGTCTTGGCTGTGAATCAGGCCCTCCTGGGGGCCAGAGGCATTGGGGCCCCCCCCCCCGGCTGGATACATACCAGCGGTGCATGCGGCTGCTTACCCCTGCCCGAGGATGGGTGAGCAACAGAGGCTCGTTCAGTGCCAGCTCTGTCCCCACCCATCACACACATGGGCAGGAGGTGCTGGACTTTCTCAAGCCACAGTGTCCTGCCTCAGCCCCAGAGGTCTCTCTGCTCTCTGGGGTGGACTTGGGTAGTCACCAGGTTAGTAACGGGGAGCAGGCCTGGCAAGATCTGAGGTGCTCGCACGTGTCCCGCTGGTTCCCTTGCATATACCATCGTGGTTAAAAATCTTTTGATGACTCTATGTGTTTCCTAGGGCTGCTGAAACAAATAGTCACTGACGTGGTGGCTTAAAACAACAGACATTTATTCCCTCACAGTTCCGGAAGCCAGGCGTCTCAAACAAAGGTGTCAGCAGGACTGTGCTCCATGAGGCTGCCAGCCCCCCCCCCCACCCCTTCCAGCTTCCAGTGGCCCGGCTGTGCCTGGGCTGTGGCCACGGCCCCCTCCAGTCTCTGCCTCTGTCTTCGCGTGGACGTCTCCTGTGTCTTCTCTTTTCGTCTCCAGCCAGGACCCACCCTAATCCAGGCTGATCGTATCTCCAGATCCTTACCTGACCTACATCTGCAAAGGCACTTACTCCAAACATGGCCACATTCCGAGGTTCTGAGTGGACCATCTTTTGGGGCCACAGTTCAACCCACGACAATGACTTTTTCTTGCTCTTAGGGAGCATCTTGATCCTCCACCGCGCGGACGCCCTCCATGCCCCGTCCCAGGGTCCTCCGCATGCTGCCCCTGCTCTGTGCAACCTCCAAGTCCCGGCTAGAAACTTCAGTGCTCAGGGCTGGTCTCTGCAGACACTGCCCCGGCCCAGGGGGCTCCACTGCCCCTCCCTCCCGGTGGGTTCACTGCTCATTGTGCAGTGATTCCTTTACGTCTACCCCCCCCCCATTGAGGCAAGATTCCCAGAGGCCAGGGACCCTTCTTGCTGTTCACTACTCGCAGTGCCCAGCCCCCAAGGCCCTGGCGTGCTGTGCTGTTTAAAAATTTTAGTGGATGCAGGAGAAAGAAGCGGGTAGCAAAGGAAGTGGGGCCGTGTGAGCTGATAAGGGCCGGTTGCAGGTGTGGGCTGAGGGGTGAATCCAAGAGGCACTGAAGTCGCCCTTCTCAAAATGTGGTATTCCCGATGTGGGGGACAAGGAGAGAGAGAAGCGATGCCTGGAATCTTCACTTAAGACTTTACTTAAGACTCAAGTTCAAAATCGTCTCCCAGGGTGGCCCCCTCTCAGCTCCCTGGGGTGGATGGAGGGAGTCCGCCCACCTGCACTCACCGCTCAGATCGTCACGGTTTGTGTTCATGGTGTGAACTGGGCCTGGCACTAAGTGAAATCAGCAAATACTTCCCCGGTGCACTGAGGTGTGGTCCCCTGTGCAGACAGCATCCGATCTTCCTTAGCAGGGTGGGGCCTGTGAAGGGGTCCCCCCAAGGCTGACGGGCTTTCCGAGGCCTGCCCAACCTGACGCTCCTGCTGTGTTTGAGCTGTGGCACCAGGAAGTGAGGAAGCCTGTCCGCCCCCAGCCAGCTTGCAGAGGCCCTGGATCCCTTGCTCCTGAGGTGAGCAAGGGCCCAGGCCTTTTCCAGCCCTGACTTTCTTCCTCCGTTAGCTGTGACCAGGAGTGGGGGCGCATGCTCCCCTCCCATAAAAACAACAGATCAGTTTCCGTCTCATTGATGGAGCAGCTATGAGGACAGTCAGGCAAGCAGGCCCGTCAGGAGGGCCGCTGACAGCAGGGACATGAAAGATACGCGTTCTGTGAATTCGTTTGCATACATCCAGCTATAATGTTTCCCCTCCGGAGAATCGGATGTCACCAGTTTGACAGGCGTTCAACAACTGGGGTAGGAAGGGGGAAAATAGTAAGCTTCCAGGGCTTCAAAAGCAACACCTTCTTAGTGGAGAGGACGTGAGAACGACTTGACAAGGGAAAGGGGTGGAGCTCTGAGCCACACGGCGAAGGATGCTGCGCGGAGGACCAGGCCGTGCCTGGATGGTGGCTCTGACAGCACTGGAGAGAGAGGCCCACAGGCTGGTGGGGGAGGCCATCCTAGCTCCTGGGATGGTGACCTTCTGTGCTGACTGCAAATGGCACGTGTGTGCGCGTGTGTGTGCGTGTGTGTGCGCACACATGTGTCTGCCGTGTGAGTGTTCCGTAGGAGCGCCTGCGTGCCATCTGAGTGTCTGTGGAGGCCGTGCTTGAGCTTGGCTATTGTATCAGCGACTGCTACAATAATGCTTTGCAATTTAGTAGCTTAAAGTGACAATTACTTATTATCACTCCGATTGGTCTTCGGGTCAGCTGCGACTCAGCTGGGCCGCCTTGGACTTCTGGCTACTGGCTCTAGGCTTTAGGATCCAGGCTGCAGATTGGGATTAGGTGGGCCACATGTCAAATCCTACTGGACTAGCAGCCACCAGGGCATGTGGTCTGCTCCACGTGTCTCAGTTTGGGGCCTGGGCTGCAGGGGACAACCAGAGTGCATGAGCAGACCCCTCTGGGTGCCTGCACCTCAGGCTCTGTGCCTGCTTGGTTTGATGACAGCGCCCATTTGGCCAAAGCAAATCTCATGGCCAAGTTGAGGGTCAGAGCAGTGTACTCTGCTCAGCATCAGGCTATCCCGTGGGATGGACTGGACCCCAAATCACTCGTATGTGAGGCTTTGAGCAACACGAGGGTCCTGAGGTTTTGTGCACGTGGTGCCTGCCTTGGTGTTTGGAAACTCTGTATGTGCATTTATGTGTTTTACTCAAGACCAATACACTCCCAGATGAGTGTCATAAAAGTATTTTAGTTAGATGACTGATGGGGGTCACATGGGAGAAACGCTAGGGCCACAGGACTGAGGCACAACGTGAACTTCAGTGCCGAGTTACATGGCCTGTCCCTGGTGGCGAAGCCCTGACCGACGTGAGGTCACCCGCGTACCATCATCTTTGGGGGATGTGATTTTTGGTCTTATCTCAGCTTGTAAGAAGGGCGTGGGCACAGCCAAGGAGAATTCACTTTTAACTTTTTCGCGTGAGCCCAGCAACCTATTACTGGGGCCGCTGAGGAGAAGGGGGAATGAAAATGAGGCTTCGGGAGCCTCCATGCAGACGGAAGTGGAAGCATCCCCAGATAAGGGAGAAAGCCGGCCTCCCCTGGGGCCCGCTCCCAGGGGGGCGGGGCGGGCGGGGGATAGGAATGTGCTGATCCCAGGTTTTCCGGTCAGAGGCTCCCCCCGGGGTGGGGATGCTCTCTGCTGCTGTGTTAAGCTTTCCTCCATCAGTTTTCAGGCAGCAGAGCCAAACTTCCCCCGTTAGTTACACTTGCCTTTTCTTTTTCACAAGATGAATTTTTAATTTTTACGATGGTATTGGGAAAAATTCAAAGCAGCTCCACGCGGCTGGCTCCAATGTGCTGTGTACTTGATCAAACGGTCAGGACTTGCAGACGGAT
Source organism: Eonycteris spelaea (assembly GCA_003508835.1). Lineage (NCBI taxonomy): Eukaryota > Metazoa > Chordata > Mammalia > Chiroptera > Pteropodidae > Eonycteris > Eonycteris spelaea. The sequence goes on from PUFA01000004.1 coordinate 3,761,118, forward strand.
CAATACGGCCTCCACAAGGAAACGAAAGTTGGCCCGTGGGGGTGGGGGGAGCCTGAACCTTGGAGCTGTGGAGCCCTGGGCAGGGGCCGAGCGCCCCGCTGGGCTCTGGGGCTAGCACCCAAAACAAGATAGGTGTGGTCTTCGCCCTCACAGACTGTACCCTCTGGCGGGCAGCCAGACCCCAAAGACAGAAAGCGACGGCCCTGACAGAAGCCGAGATGGCAGGAAACAGCAGTGGCTCCTTCGGACCTCAGCTGGGCTGAGGGTGAGCGATGGGAGGGGCTGCCCGGTGGTGGCCCCAGCTTTGCTGTGCTGAGAACACTGAGTCCAGCTCTCAGGTTGCTGGCGGGGGGCACTGAGGTAGCCTGGCCTGGCCCAGGACAGAGCTCGTCACAGGTTTGGTGTGCCCTCCATCTCTGAAGCTGGAGACCTACCCCCACAGCGAGGTCCAGCCTCCAGCGTCTGCCCCCAGCATCGGGATGCACCCTGGCCCTGGCTGGGAGCCAGGTTTCCACTGTGGGCAGCTGGGGCTCCAGCCTGAGGCAGACCACCCAGAAAATGCCTCCGAGTGGTCCCGCCCAGAGGCCAGGAAGCTGGCGAGCCTCATCCACCAGCTCCCAGCCAGCATTCGATGGGGCTGCGAGGCGCAGGGGCCACCCCACCTGCTCCTGCGCATGCTGCTGCAGCCGGGAAAGCCCTCGGGCTGCGTGCTGTGGGCCGCACCGCCTCCTCCGTGAGGCTTGATGGGCCAGGGCCCCGGAGCCGAGACGCTTTTAGGGCTCATAAAAATGTTTCTAGTTTTTTTTTTAATTAGAAGAAGGAAATGAACTTTAAGATGGAAGAAGATGTTTTAATGTACGATAGTAACCTGTCTGTCTTTATGCCAAGGCAGTCATGAAGCATCGTTGTAAATATTTTTTATCGCGTGTCTAAGTCCGGTCGTGCTGCTGTAACAAGACGTCACGGGCTGTGTGGCTTCAACCACAGAACGTGGTCACAGTCCTGCAGGCCGGGAAGTCCAAGATCAAGGTGCTGGCTGATTTGTTTCTGGTGAGAGTGCCTTCCTGGCTCGTAGATGGCCACCTTCTCACTGTGTCCTCACATGGCTGTCCTTGGTACCTGCGCCTGGAGAGAGAGAGAGAGAGAGAGAGAGAGAGAGAGAGAGAGAGAGAGAGAGAAAGCCACCAATCCTAACGGGTTAAGACTCCATCCTTATGACTTTAATTAACTGTCATCACCTTCTAAAGCGCAGTCTCCAGCACAATCACATTGACGGGGGGCACTCTGATGCACGAATTTAGGGGGACACATTCAGTCCACAGCAAGGGGGAGGGGGACTGTGGCCCCGGTTGGAGGGTCTTGCAAGAAGGAGCTATCGGTGTGTGCTGACGTGGGGGGCTGAGAGGCCGTGGCTGGCTCTGCCGGGTGCAGCAGAGCGTGATGGTGGTGAACGCGAGCCAGCCTGAGGCGGGAGAATGAATATGGGGGCCCCCTGGGCAGTGAACCATGACGGGGCCGGCGGTGTTGGGGTCTCAACAAGGTCCAGAGCACTTGGAATGGGGTCGTGCATGCTCGTGGGCTGAAAAGACAAAAGGTGGACGTGGTTTCAGGGTTGCGATGAGAGTGGGTGGCTGAGGTTCAAGTCGTCGAAGGCGAGCGGGCTGAGGATTTGTGAGCCAGGGCATCCATCCATGTGGGTCCTCCAGGTGACCACCCAGGTGGACATGAGTGGTTTAGAAGATGCGGCATTTGGGTGTGAGGTAGAGGGTGGCCGGTGTGGAGGTTTCCGGGACAGAGGACGTGTGACCAACAGGGCAGGCGAGCAGAGCTCTTTCCGAGAGGGACAAAGACCAATGAACCAAGTGTCCCTGGAGGACACGAGAGAAGCCAACCCACATCTGACCCAAGGAGCACCGAGTAGGAGAGAGAAAGGCGTATTCGCTGTTTCCTTCAGCAGGTTACTTACCTGTTCAGCCCCCGTTGCCAGGGCGGGGAGGCGTCTGGACTCTTCCACCAGGAGGAGGCAGAGCCAGGACTAGAACACAGACCTTCACGCTGCACTGCTCCGGCTCACTTTAAAAGAGAGTTCATGAGACTGACAGATAAGTTACGCTCTGGGTCGGCGAGATAAAATATTGACTAGGTGTCTACCCTCCCCCAAGCTAATGTATGGATCAACGCAGCTCCATCCAAATCTCCAAAAGCTGTTTTAAAATCAACACGCTTTGAAGTCCCATGTTAAACAGTAGAAACAGGCGAGAATTTCAAAGCAACAACGTGAGGGGCAGAGAGGGAGGGGGTGTGAGCTGAGGGTGCCTTCCTCGAGAGCACATTATCAAACGAAGCGGCTGAAACCTCAGAGCTAGCTGGTCCTGCACAAACGGACAGATGGTGGGACAGCCCAGAGACACAGGCCTGAGGAGGCAAAACACGTTAACGCACTATGAAGTCCGCTTTTCAGAGCAGGCAGGTGCTAAGGAAGAAGTGTTTTTAAATTGTGTTGGAGAATAAGATAGTCATTTGGAATAAAAGATTTGTTTGGATCCACAGAACACCATATACCCGATAAAACCTGGGCACATTCAAGTATTTAATATGAAAACCTGAATTTTAGATAAACTAGCAGAACAGAAAATAGAATATTTATCAGATCTTGGGATAAACTGCTCATTGCACAAGCAACGGAAATAACCCCAATGATGAAGCTTGGCTGAGTTAGACAGGGACAGTCTATAAACCTCCAAACAAGGACAGTAACAGAAAAAGAATGTAAAGGAAAACACCAGGTGAATACCTACATCAAAAATGAAAAAACGTGGCCTTTAAAATATGACTGACAGAGAGTTATTATAATAAAGTAATATCGAAACACCTCACTAACTCTATAAAAACAAACAAAACAAAACAACAAAAAAATAAGACTCCCAAAGATATCCCAGCAAGAGCTATGCCAATCATTCATGGGAGAAGAAGCAATTGCTCGTCATTAAGGAGATGAGGCTGGGGGCAGCATTTTGGGCTCATTTAAGAACCGGTCGTTTTGGACAGCCGTGGCTGGACTGAGGGTGAGGTGAGACAGGCACACTCACTGGCGTTGGCCGCGGCACTGGCGGGACAGGACGTTCAGAAAGCATGATGTGCGGACGAAGCAAGGACCACCGAGACAGCGGCACCTCTGAGTGCTCATCCAGCGTCTGCAACTCCACGCCCAGGACGCGATCAGATGGGAGCGGCAGCCGCACACGCGGAGATGTTCCTTATCTCTTATAATAATTGCACGTTTCATCGGAAAGCAAAACACAGAGACATGGAAATGACTGAGACGTCAAAACATAAGAAAAGAGCTTGGCTCTCCTGTAACTTATCTACTTGAGGGGAAGCAGAGTAGGAGACCACAAAATGTGCCACTTTGGCATGTGGCTATTTTGAGCCGAAGGCGAGCAACACCCAGCAGACTCCGGACAAATTTTGCCTCTCCCTTAACTGCTTAAAATATTTAGATGGAGGGCCTGGCCCAGAAAGAGAGCTATTACCAGAGATAACTTTTTATGCGATGACCTATCTGCGTGGCAGGGCAAACATCTATTTACCAAATGTCTGCTCTTATCATCCTAAGAACCACCTTCCCCCCTGGGGAGCACCATTCCTTAGCTTGGGGTGGGGGCGGTGAAGGGGGGTGGGGGAGGTGGCTTATCAGCCTCAGCTGATCGACTTGCCCTTATACCTTTGGGGCTCCCAAATGTATGCAATTATATTTGTTTGTTTGTTTGTTTGTTTCCTGTGAACCTGTGTTACATCAATTTAATGATCAGACCAACCAAAGAACCTAGGAGGGAAGAAGGGAAAAGTAAATTGGCTGCCCCTACACACGCGATGGAATATATTTAGCCTTTCAATTTATACGAGGAAATGTAGGGGAACGTTAAGATAAAAAAGAAGCACAACCTCATGTGTGGAAAGATTATAACTCTTCAGCTATAAATGCAAAATTAACACGTGGGTAGGAAAGGACCAAAATGCAAGCTATAAAAATAAAAACAGTCTCTGCGTTAGAGCCGTGGATTTAAAGATAATGCTCTAAATAATTTGGCGGGGCAGTGGGGGGGGATCTTGTATTTATGGCTTCCGTCTCTCCCTCCCTCCTTCCCTCCCTCCCTTCCAACCAGTCTGAGACCCCAGCGCTTGACACCCAGGCTCCCAGGACAGCCTCCCAGGTCTGTGGGGTGCCGCTGGTGCTGCCGCCCCCAGGGGACTAGAAAGGGGCAGGGCGTGGGGCACAGACAGGCGGCGGCAACCTTTCCCCTGCTGGATATGCACGTGCTCACCAGGTACGACTCCAAAGGAGGAAACGTTAGAAGCACGGTCCGCATATTTAGAAGAATCACGTATGCTCGTTATACTAGACATATTTATTGCCAGAAGAACCCGAAACACTATTTTGAGTAGGTCTGAAAAAATTTCACCTCCTGGTGAACACGAGTCACTTTCGTAGCAGAACCCCAAATCTCAGAGTGGGTTTCTACATGCTGGATTAACAGGCGAGCTTGTTCGTCTGGGGGTCCTTCTACCCAACCCTTCCCCCTGGGAGTTGCTGAGGTGGGGGGCGGGGCCCCCGTGTGTAACTAGAGCCGTGAGGTCCTGCTCTGCAGACCCTCTTCCCCGGTGCCTGCTGCGTTCACCTTCCTGCTGCCCACTGACCGCCGTGCCCCGCGGGCTCAGACTCCCGCCGCCCTGCCCGGGTCCCTGTTGCCCGCCCCGTCTGTGTTGGTCCCTTGGCTCCTCCTCTGCCTCGTCACTTGCCCCCTCCTCGACACCGGCTCTCGGAGAGTCGTTCCTCCAGCAGGGCTGCTGGCTCCTAGTGACGTGGTTCATGCCTCTCTGTCCTTGGCCGAGGCCACACTGGGGGCGGCGGGGCAGGAACCGCTGGTCAACTCAGTCTGACCAATTGGTCAAGTCCTTCACTCACGGTGATTTCGTCTCAGGGCACAGCTGTTGCCGCCACCCCCTGCCCCGGTCAGACCCCCTTCAGGGACCTGTCCCCTAAGTACATCACAGAGGACCTCACAGGGGTCCCTTTAGCTGTTGACTTGGTCCGAGTTCTCACCCCAGGTTCCAGGGCTCCACACAGGTCAACAGAGGTGGCTGGGGACTGTTGGCACATCCCAGGGCGCTCTGTGAGAGCTAGGGGTCTGGTCTGCTCGGGGCACACAGGGGACCCTGGCCACGGTGTGGCCTCTGTCTCATTGCGGCCCGATTGAGCCCCATCAGAAAGCAAGGCAGGAGGTTCACAGAGGCCTGACCCCATTGCCTAATGGCAGGGGAGGGGCTGCACCTGTAAAGAGACACAGAGGGGAGAGGGTGAGGCAGGCAGACGCACCCCGAGTGGATCCCGGGTTCCGGTCACGCGGGAGCCAGCTCTGCCCCTGGTCTTATGTAAGACCCTTATTTCAAGAAGCTAAAGAGAAGCAGAATGTGTCACCCAAAATATATCTCTTTGGCATAAGGATTATTTTAGGCTGATTCTTTTTAAGAAACAGCAGACATAGGAGACGCTCTGAAGGCTGAGTAGAAGTTACCCTTTCGTAAGAGAAATTCTCATTTATAAGGGAAATCTCTGTTCGCGAGGGCGACTTCCTGGCTGTCCCAGGAAGCGGAGGATGGCCTAATAGAGCTTTATCCATGGAGAAGGCAGCTACTTATACCTTACGCTTGTTCGCCTGCTTTTCCTGGTCACCTCTCATAACTGTCCCCTGCCACCCACCCGCCCCTAACATCTTTTGTCTTTAGCTGTAGACGGTATTTAAGGTGGTGGCTGGGGCCATTTTGGCGAACTGCTCAGTTTTCCTGGGCCTCTTTCATGTATATAGGAGGTATACATGTTATTAAAATTCTTTTTCTCATATTAATCTCTTATTATGAGGTGCCTCAGCCAAGAACTTTGAAGGGTAGAGGGAAAATTATTTTTCCTCACCCACAAAGTTCTCCGAGTAGGGGTTCTGACATATGGTGGAAAGATTCGTGAATGGCGCAGTCATCATCACTGTTTCTCAACCATTCTAATTCCCCTGATCGTGAGTCTTTACGAGGTGAGGGGTAGAGGCTGAGGAGGGAGTGACCAGGTGCCCGAGCAGAGCCGAGGGGCCTCTGTGCACCCTGGTGCCAGGTGCAGACAGAACAGCAGTCCTCTGTGGCCCCAGGGGCTCAACAGTTGCCGAGCGGGACCCAAACCCCATTTGGGGTCAGCATGTGGAGGCAGCAGCCGGGCTGGTCCCAAGGGCAGCAGTGACATTTGTGTTCTACAAAGTGTTCCTGAGGACGAGCTAGTGGCCCCCTAGGACAGGTGACCTGGTGCCCATCACCACAGGTTGCTGATGAATTCCTGACTGCGTGGGCCTGGCTGATAAACTCGTCTCAAATCCTGAGGCCCTCGCATATCTCTTCCATAAACCTGAGCTTCAATTTATTTAAATTTAATGGAAAAGCATATGGAGGGGAACGGAAGACTAATTTAAAATAGTGCTCAAAGCTATCAATATGTTAACAGATTCCTTCAACTTCTTATGCGTGGCTGCAGGAAAAAAAACTCAACAACAAACGTTTAAAATGTAAGTGGATCCCTTCCACCCCCCTCCTTCTATTTTATAAAAACACAGTTTTTGATGTTTGGTGCTGAATCCTTGGGAATTAAAACCGTCAGTCTTGTAAACATTAAAATATGCTTTTGGAGACATAAGTCATCTGACAAAATCGGAGGTGGCACTGGAGGAAACTTTAGTCAAAAAATAAGGTTTTGGGTGTGCTGAGGCAGCAGAGGCATGCGAAGTCTTGGAGATCAGACGTGTGTGTGTGTGTGTGTGTGTGTGTGTGTGTGTGTGTGTGCATGTGTGTGTGTGCACACGCCCCTGGGTTCTCTCAACTGCAGAGTGGGCATCACCATCCCCCCTCACCAGTCCTGTGAGAATTCAGTGGGACGAGTTGCAAGAGCCTGTTTTGCAAACTGCAAAGCTGCGGTTGTTCCTTTTAGCGGCCCCTGCTCCCCATGCCCCTCGGGGGAGATGGCGGTGACGCAGCCCCATGGGTCTCCCGTGGACAGGGGAGCCCACTCCGCTGAGCCGATGTGAGCAGCCCACGGCTGACGTCCCCACCTCCCGGCCGGCTTGGACGCAAGGGTCAACGTTCCGCCGTTAAGGACTCGCCCTTTGCCGCACTCTGTTCCCGTGGTCTCTCCTGGAGAGGCAGCGAGGGCAGTGTCGGGGGAAGAAGGGAGGCTTTGCAGCAAAGGGCTTGAGCGCGAACCCTGCGTCCAGCGGGCGTCCTGGCTGCGTCCACGTCACAGGGTCACTCCTGCACGCTCCAGCTGTTCTGTGTGTGATGTGTCAAGGTTGGTGGCAGGGAAGGACTCAGACACGGGTAAAATGCCCGATGAGCACTTTATTCCTTGCCTAGGCGAAGTCCCCGAGGGAAAGGCGCGTCAAGGGGACGAAGGCTATTCGCAGGCGGGGAAGGGCTTCCGGGGGTCCTTGTGGGAGCCATGGAGGACGAATACTGGGCAGATATGGAGGTCTGGACGTCTCGTCGCCACCCGCCCCCATCTTGCTGCTCCGATGCGGAGAGCAGCCCCCGCAGCGGGGACAGAAACGTCCCCTGTCTCGGTGCGTCCTCGTTCCGGCAAGCGCCTCAAGGTCAACTTCTTCCAGATTGAAATTTGGATCCCGACGTGCAGACGCCATCAGAATCCCGATTCTCCCGGCCCGCTCGGCACTGACCTTCGGGAGCCTGGCCCGCGTTAAGATTCCGGACTTCTCCCTGCTCGTTGCCAGGTGCCAGGAGCCTCATTTGCTTACATATTAAAAGAAGGGAGAAGAAAAGGCTGTGGGACAATTTTAGAATTTCATAAGTAATCAAAATCTGCCTCATTGCGTTTTCTCCTGGAGAAGGGGTGGCTGGGCCGTCGTGTGGGTGTCCAGGCTCGCATCAAAGGGGGCTTCGTTTCCATAAAGTGCCCTCTCGGGCTTTCCGGTCCTGGAGGTCGTGACAGAGACGCCATCGGCACCCCTCTTCCAGGGGTGTCTCGGCTTGCCAAGAAGTTGCCAGCTTAAATGTCATCAGGCTGAGACAACATCTCACACAAAGTGTCGGAGGTGGCTTTAGAAAGTTGGAGAGTTGCAGGGCTTTCGCCAAACAGAAGGGGAGATCTGGGAAGGACAAGCTGGTTCCTTTTCCCATGTACACTTAGACCCTCCCAGAGAACCCCAGCAACCTGGGGTAGGGTCTGGGGATCCAGAAAGAGGTCTCAGAAAGCCAGGGGCCCGGAGGTCAGTCACATCCTGTCAAAAAGCACGAGGGACATGAAGGGTCGGGAAAGGGCCTTTGCAAGACAAGCCACTTTGGCGTGTGGATAATTTTGTGCTGAAGGAGATCAAGACCCTGCAGGTTCAGGAAACTTCTGCTTCTCCTTAACCACCTAGAGGAATTGAGATCGGGAGCCTTGCCCGTAATGAGAGTTACTACCAGAACAAACTGTTTTATGACCCTTCTGTAGGGCAGGACAGACTTTCTAATTACTGAGCATCTTGCTCTTCTCATCTTCCCACAGTGACCCTGCCCCGCTTCGTAGCCCAACACACCTTACCCCACCCTAAGCGCAGGATGCTGTGTAGACATAGTTTTCACCTTTTGGTCTCTGAACCTCTCATGCAGGTGGGGTTCCCATATGTACGTATGTAATTAAATTCCATTATTGTCTCTAGTTGATTTAATTATTAGACCAACTGGAAGGACCTAGACGGGTAGAAGAAAAGTTTCTTCCCCGTCACAGGCAATACAACGAACCCCAGTAGAGGTATAGAGGATGACACTTTGCTCCGTAGTGAGCAAGGAGCACGGACCTCTGCACTCAGCCTCGCGCGAGAACCAGAACAGGACCATGAGGACCAGAGCGGCGGGGACACGGGCACCAAGGCCCCAGAGCAAGCCTCACGCCATCCGAGAATTCTTCGTAGCTCACGCAAAAACCCTGATGCCACGAAACTGCTGCTCTGACGTGAGGAGTATGGGGCATAAAAGACAGGGATCCAGAAAAGAATCCATAACATGACACAGAGATGCATCCGAAGCAGCCGAGACTGGGCGGTTCCTTGAGGCTAGGCAGATGGGGCTGGGTCCCTGTCTCCGAAGGTCACTGTGTGTTTCCGTGCGCTGGGATTCTCGGGGAGACACACGCATCATGTTCCAAGTCTCACGCGGTTGTCACCGGGCAGGCGTGGGCGCCACTCAGACTCATGTTCGCACGTGTGCCAGCTGCAGTCCATACAAGCCACGTGACCCGTCGCCGACCCTGAGTCTCACTTGAGAAATGAGGCTCGTGGGAGTGAGCGCTGTCATGAGGACCGTTGATGTAAGCGGTGTCCAGGCCTGTAGAAAATCTTTATTAGACTTTAGTTGAGCCTCAACTAATGACAGGTGCAACGTCTTAGAGGCTTCCGAGAACGACGGTTTTGCAGTTTCTTTTACACATTTGGAATCAAGGAGGGGACCGCGAGGAAGGCGACGTGCAGGTGGGAGAGAGCCAGGAGGGGAGCGGATGACGGGCGGTCGACAAGATGGCGTGGGCTCTCGAGGGCGGTTGCCCTTCCGTGGGGTCTGAGAACAAGGCGTCCCGAACGCGTGTTAACCGCACCACGCGGACGCGACCGGTTGCGCTGGCTTGCGGCAGAGACGACCTTCCACTAGACAGTGGCCTGTCTGGGTGTGCCTACCGCCTTGACCTCCCCAGTTAGGAATTTGTGGTCAGCTCACCCTGCGACGCGGCTGCGCATACGGCTCCTATCCCGTCCTCAGCGCGTGTTACGCGAGCATGTGACGACGTGGCACTGAGTTGTTGCTGGGATTCGCTTCCCGTGGCACCACGTGCGCTGGGAAAGGCTTCGCTCCTCCTTGCGTCCCCATGATTCACCGGCTTTTTGGCTGCCATGGCTGACTAATTCTCCTTCCGGCTTTGCAACAGTCTAGTTAGAGGACTCTGTCGGGTGTCATTAAAGGGAGCTTTATATGTGTGACCCCAACTCTGTCAGTGTGGACCACACGGGTGCCCCGCAGCGAGGGCTCGGCCCTGCTGGTCCCTGTGGGGCGTGGCTAGTCCCAGCCTCATGGCCCTGGCTCTCCAGGAGGTCGTGCTCCTGACCCCCTCTACTCTGGGCTCTCTCTTCACTCTGGAACGGTGGCACCCTGCCGTACGCCCCTCACGGCTCACGTGTAAAACAGCACGGGGCAGCACCGTGACATATAATATGGGAGCTCCATGTTCAGGTACGGCACTCGCACGTGTGCAATGTCGTACCTAAAAGGTACGTAACTTCTCCCAGGTCAGAAGAAAATGCGGCTTGTACTGGTGCTGAAGGAGGTGCATCCAAGGTGAGGAGTTTGAGGTGATGTGGTTGTCTGGTGCCTCATTCTGCGGTCAACCTTCATGAGCAGTGAGGCCCAGGTCGCCCGGGACAGAGAATTGGTCCTGTTGGCCTCTGAGTGGTCTGGGCCTTGGCAGAGTTACGACACCTCTGGGGTGGTGCCTCTGGGTGTTGGGGCTGAGGACTTTTCTCATGGGCCTGCGGGCAGATTAGAGGAACCCCAAGTGCTTGGAGCAGCATCGTCCCCGGGGAGGCTCAGGACATATCCGCTTCTCTCCCACACTGTCCCTGCTCCCCATCTGGACACGCCTCCGATTGTCACTGTCCCTCTTATGGTTCACCCACCACTGTCCCTGCCATGGGGTGGATGGCACATCTGGGCTCTCCTCACAGCCTGGACCCTAGGGGAGTGTGGCTGACCACACTGGACTGGGCAGGAGTGTGAGCCTTGGGTCACCAGGGACAGAGAACGTGGCCAGAAACTCTGAGCCAGAAGGCTGGCATGGTCACCCAGCAGGGAAGCCTGGCATGGGGCTGGGGGTGGAGGGGGCGTGGCAGAGCGAGGGCCCCAGCCAGGCAGGCTGGCTTTGAACCCCAGCTTGACTCTCCACCCTGCGTTATTCAAGCTGCCGCTTTTCCCCTCTGAGCATCAGCTGTGAAATGGGGGACTCTTACGTCTGGTAGAACAATTTTTATGGATGCCCCCCCCCTCCAGGGGCTGTGCTCTGGAGTAAAGGGGACTCAAATCGAAACGCCCCAACATTGAAGCCATTTGTTAAACCCTCTAGGCATCTTTGAATTGGTCCTACAGAGCAGGTACCTGGGCATAGAGGGATTTCAATGCAGGCTTGGACTCTCCCCAACCCCCGCCCACGTATCCAAATAAAAGTGTTGACCAAACGTCTCTTCCAGCTGTCAAGAGGTTCAGACTGCTGAGTTGGACATTTGGTTTTTAACCCATATCAAAATCCCCACAGGAAATGAACAAACCGTGCACCGAGGAGCAGGCCGTCAGCAGAATGCCCTGCTCTGGACAGCCAGGATTTGAGCAAGGAAACTGGGACAAAGGTGGCCGGGCTGGAGGCGGGGACTAGCCAAGCCAGGGCCACTGGGACTGTGGGGCTCTCGGAGGTGCCCCCAACTCTGAGGCCATTTAGGGCAGGGACCAGGGGCAAAGGGTGTGCGCACCCCATGGAGAGAGGGACCCGCTCATGCCGTCCCCCGGCCCATCGGCCGCCTGCTCTCCTGGGTCCCCTGGGAGCAGGCGGCGTTTCTGGCTCTTTGGGGATCCCTCTTGAAAATTAAACCTTAGAAAGAGAAAAAGAGAGAGAGAGGGAAAGACCATGTGGGGCTGCGTGCTCTGCATTCCACAGTCACCACTGCTCTGCGGCCAGCCTTCCGGGCAGGGCACTGGCCTTGCCGGCATCCTCCCTGAGTGGGGGGGGGGGCTGGCACTGTCGCTCTGGGAGAGGGCGCAGTGCTACTGTCAGGGGGCGTGACTGCGTGGGTGTGTGTGACGATATACTTGCATGTGAGTATATGTGAGTGTGTGTGTGTGTGTGTGTGTATGAGTGTGCCTGAAAGTATGTGTGTGAGAGTGTGTGTGTGTGTGTGTGTGCATGTGCACAAAACCTTCCCACGGCACAGGCCCTGCCCTCCCCGCCGAGGCTTTTCAGGGGCCCCGCCTGCCGAGCTGCGTTTCAGCCCAGCTGCATCGGACCCCTCCTCTTCCTCATTTCCCACGGTCTGGGCCTGAGCTCTGGGCCCGGTTCTGGTTCCACCATACTTGAGGGCTGGTCAGGCGCTTTAACCAGGCTCTTCCCTCTGCCTGAGTGCTGACTCTCCGCCTGTATGCAGCTGTTGAGACACTCCCCCATTCATCAATGCCATCTCCTCCGGGAAGCCTTCCCTGACTTCCTCTAACCATCACCAGACTTAGCACACTCCTGTATTAGGCACCTGTTCTGTACTGGGACATAGACGATGGAAAGAGGTTGCCCTTGGAGTTGGATCCTGGTGCTGCCATCTCCCAGCTGGGTGACCTCAGGGGGATTGCTCTGATGCTCTGAGCATCCAGTGGACATAGGCGCTCTGCCCTCACTAACTGTCGGGAAGATTAGATGAGAGAATTCCCAGGGCACGACGGGGTGGGCACCAAATGTTGGCTCCTTGCTCCCGTGAGGGCGGGAGCTGTGATGCTCGCCTCCGGGCCCAGCGCCTGGCCCTCTGCGGGTGCCGGCGAACGTGTGGAGAACTGACCCGTCCTGAGCTGAATTAACTCATGGTCTGGGGGTCTCTCTGGGTGTCAGGGGCTCAGGAAGCTGGCCAGAGCAGGGGCTGGACTGGGTTTGAATGCGGCTTCACCTTTGACCAGCAGGGACCTCGATGTCCCTCTCCAGGGTTAATGACTTTGGCCTCATGGTGACCGCATAATGCCATGCTGTGCCCGGCCTCGCTGGAGGTGGACCCTGCTTCGGGCAAAGCAGTCTGGACTGAGAGGACTTGTAAGAGAGCCCATGCCATTGTCACCCCACCCGCCCCGCTAGTAGGACAGTGACCGTGAAAGCTCGGTGACGGGGATCCTTGGTTTTCAGTGCCGCTGCTGAGGCCTCGGGGTGCCTCGCAAGGCCAGTCAGCCTTTTTCGACTGCAAGCGACAGAAACCTCAACGGGCATACGCAGGAAAGGAGAGGACACAGGTACCTTGCAGACGAGGGGAAGCGCGAGGGGTGCACCGGCTGCGGGGAGAAGCTTTCCTCTACCCCTCAAGGTCCTTTCGGCTCGTCTAGTAATTAAATCTACACGAGCCAGATTCACAAGGAAAAATAACCAACTTAATTACGTGCGTATGAACGGGAACCCCACGCACAAGAGAAGTTCAGAGACAGAGGAGGAAAAGGGGGCATATCGGCACCCTGAGCTAAGTAAGGGTGAGGTAGGGCTCCTTGGGGCTTCAGAGGGGAGGAGGGTCCCTGCGGGCTGATAAGAGAAGCAGATGCTCGATAATTAGATGTTTGCCCTGCCTTATAGCGACTTCGTAACAAGTTACCTCTGAATAACTCTTGTTGTAGGCAACCACCCTCATTTAAATTCTCCTAGGTTGTTAAGGAGGTTGGGGGAGCAGACGTTTCGATTGCCTTTAGCCCCAAACGATCCACACGCCAAAGTGGCTCATCGTGGGGAGGCCTGCTCCGAGCCCCTTCACTCCCAGAGCCAGGAGGGAAGCTCTTTCTCCAAGTCAGAGTCTGCCAGGGGTCCCCAGGAGGAAAGGGGTGGCTGCCCGGCAGGCAGGTCACAGCGCCCGGGTGCAGGCCCTCAGGGCCGCGGGGGACGCGAGGCTGCTGTTGGCACGCCTTCTTGGTCGGCATCTGCTTTCCTCAGGTCCAGGGGCCAGTCATGGGAGACAAGTTCCAGCCTGTGCCACGGAGCTGGCTTCGGTTTCAGAGTTGTCCCCTGGGACCACGGGCCTGTCCGGGGAGGCGTGCTCCCGGTGTTGGGCGGGGGCGGCTCTGAAGATCTGGTTTCTTGAGCGGGTCTGTCTGCCATGCGAGGCGCGCCCCCCACCCCAGGAGTCTGTGCTCACGCTTCCAGGGATGGCGGTTCGGGGAGCCAGCCCCGCCTCCCTCCGCCGCCCCCTCATCCCCTCTGGGCCGCAGGGGGCTGCCCCTCCCGTACTGGCCTTTCCTCCCTCGCCCCTCCCCTGGGAGGCAAACCACGCCGGTCCCCACTGGAGTCCTGTCCCACCGCCGCTCACTCGGGGCGTGTTTGTAGACCGCGCGTCTGTCTCCCCGGTCGATAAGCGGTGCCTGCTGCCCAGTTCCAGGGGTGACGGCAGCCGGTTTCCCGGCCTCTCTGAGCTGGGAGGTGGGATTGATAACACGTGTCGTGCAGGCTGATTGTGCGGATCGAAGGAGAAAATGCCCACAGAAGTCCAGTGTGCCAGTGCCGGCACGCTGGCCCGTGTGAAGCACACGGGGCACCAGTTAGAGTCTGAAGTGCCCAGGAAGATGCTTACGAGGGTTTGTTGGGTCACACAAGAGGGAGTTAATCCAGCAGGACACAGACCCCGCCCCTCCCCCCTGCAAATTCCCACTGAACAGCCTGGGCTGCACCAGCCCCCTGCCTGGGGCTGTTCCTCTCTGCTGCCCTCTCCTAGCCACTCCCCTTTGCGTTTCCTCTAAATCTCTGATTTCTGAGCCACACGAACAAAGGATTAGAGGAGAAAGGGGAGCCTGGAGCACTCATGGTTTTATTGTATTTCTCCACTGCCACGGATGTGAGGTTCCTAAATGATGCAGGGCCCCTTGTCGCTGTTTAAACAATAGTGGTGCCTTGTTCCCAGGCGCAGTGGCTCCTTACTCCCCTGGGGAGAGGGACCCTTCAGGGGCAGAGGGCAGAGGGGAGGGGCTGCTCGGGAGGCGCTGGCTGTCAGGGCCTGGCTGCTCTCTGCACGTGGGGCTCCCTCGGTCTGGTCTGTGCCCCGACCCAGTGGGTCTTCCTTGTGCCCAAGGAGCCCAGGCGCTCGCCGTGCTTGAAGTCCAGGTCTCCCATGTGAGTTCATTTCGGGGAGCACTGGTGTCAAGTGGGACCGTGACCGGGTAGCGCCTCTGCCCAGAGCTTTCACTGGTTCTGGTTCAAGATTCACCGGAGAGTCATCTTTTCAATGACGTTACCATTGACTTTAAAGAAGATTTAGAAAAATCACGAAGACTTGGCTTTTGCTTCTTGGTTCAATATAAAATATGGTTTGTTGAGTTTCTGGAATCCTGGTTGGGTCTAGTTTCTGTAAAAGTAAAACTTCTCAGTCGAATCAATTTTTTGTTCATGGAAAAAAATCCAATGCACTCACAGTGGTTTGGTTTAATCACCCGCCATCCCCCCAGCGCCCCCCTCCGCCCTCCCTGCCGGGGATCCGGGGATCCCTGGTGGGAGCTTCCGGCAGAGCGAGACAGCAGCCCGGCCTACGGCACGGGAGGCAACCTGTGGCAGCCACATTTTCTGTTTCCATTTTCAGATGATCAAATGCTCTAGAGGAAGACACTTTGAAAAGAAGCCCTCCTTCCCAGCCCGTCGGCAGGTTAGTTTAGCTTAGTAATTAGCAATCACAACATGAGCTGGGGTAATTATCCCCAAAAGTCAAAAGAAAAACACAGATGTTTTCAAAGCTGCACAGTGGAGAGTTTGCCTTTCGATTGTAATAATTCAGCATGTGAGATGAATCAGATGCTGGCTCTTCCTGGGACTTAATTTCCAAGGTAGGTTAAGGAAAACCCCGCTGTTTTGGAAAAGAACAGTCCTGGTTGGGGGGCGGCGGCGGGTGGGGTGTGGGGGACCCACACGCATGACGGTTTTCAAAATCCAGCAAGAAGCAAGAGAGGCTGGCTTGAATAAATGCATGAGTTTTCCCCTCCTGGGATTTGAGTTAAAGCTTTTTCAAAATTGAAAACTTGCAGATGCTCCTGCATGCTAGAATACAATACTACAGGCGTGTGCTTGTGACGTGGCAGGCCCGGGGGCGGCGGTCCCTGGGTTCCAGGCCTTTCCAGTGGACGCCTCTTCTGTTGGCTCACCGTGATTTCTCCGTGACCATGGGAGGGTTATTTATTTGAAGGGCCTTGGCAAAACGCATAAGCCTACCTTGTGTCTGGCAATAAATAAAAGGATCGGATTATTGGGAAATAGAAAAAAGGCCTCACGGAATGCAGCCCGGGGCAGGTTAAGTCACTCCCATTTTGCCCTGGGTCCCACTTGTGGGGTTCATCCTGTATGACCTTGCAGGGCCCTCAGCAAGCTGCGCTTCTCTGAGGAAACAGAACCGTGTCCAGGCCTTGGGTTGGGGCTCGGGCTGGAGTTTCAAATTTGCTACGGAATCGCTTGTTTTTTGGGGGGCGGGCTCTCTCCCTGGGCAGAGGCTCAGTTCCCTCCACTTAAAACGGAAGTTGCTTTCGATCGATGTTTTCGCCATTGTGTTCCCCAGAATTCTAGTTCCGAGAGAGGCTCTAGCGGAAGACACCCCCCTCGTAGGGCAATGGTTCTCAACCAGGCTGACTTTGCCCCCCAGGGAACATCGGGCAATGTCTGGAGACATTTTTTTGCTTGTCGTAAGTGCGTGGGTGTGTAGAGGTGCTGTTGGCGTCTAATGGGCGGGGGCCAGGGATGCTGCTGCACGTTCTGTAACGCGTAGGACAGTCCCCGCAGCGAGGGGTCACCCAGCTCCGAATGTCAGCAGTGCTGACGTTGAGAAACGCGGCCAGCGGGTCCCAGAATCTGAATGGATGTTAAAGACAAGAGCACCCCGCCAAAAAGGGCCCCTCAAACGTCTATGCAGGCAGGGTCCCTTCAGCTTTCGCACCATCGTGGGGTTCACCTCCCTTAGAACTCACTCTGGGAGATGCTGAGCTAGATGCTGAGTTAGATTTCCTTCTGCCCTGACCACCTCAGATGCCATCCCCGACGAACAGAAATCATGAGAACCAGGCATGGGCTCCAGATTACTCATATGGGCTGCGACGCTCAGAGCTTGGGCTCAGGAGTGGCCGGCGGAGGCGAGCAAAGCTGGTCTGAGCGGGTTCCCTGAAGCAGAGCCTGAGGCGGAGGTGCCTGTTCGAGTGGTTCATTGGAGGAGCCCTGGAGGAGAGCGGAGGAAGCAGACGGGGAGGGGAAGGCGCTAAGAGAGGTCGTGGTCTCTGCTGGAGACTTGCTCCCTTCCCCTGTGGACAGCTCTGGTGTGCATCACCGTTGGGAGGACCATGAGGCAGGAAGCCAGTCTATCGTTCACTCCATGGAGCTGGCCCAACATTGGCCTTGGTTTAGGGGAGGACGCAGCTTCCAGGCAAAGGCTGGTTCTTTGGAGAAGGGGGAGGCTGAGTGATCACCAGCCACTTGTCACGGATCAGGACTCATGAGGCTCCAATCGCGTGCACTACCTTGTAGCATTGCATCAAAGTGCTCAGAACTCTCGAAGCCGGGAGGCCCACAAGCTGGAGGAAAAGTGTGGTCTGTGTTTAAATGACCTGGCTTTGCCACTCTGTCAGAGCTGGGGAAGGGCTTGGGGGTTAACCACACTGTCACCGAGTCTAAGTTCCCTTCTGAAGCTCGCTAGGTGTGATTGAGAGGTGTGTATAGTGGGTAAGTGTTTTTTCTTCCTTTTTTTTTTTTTTTAAGCCTGTATTTGGGCTTTGAAAATTCCTCTTTCCCAGCTTCCTGGGATCCTATTGCTGCTGAAAATTGTGGCAGGCCACAGGAGTGGGACGGCCACTGGGGACGGCTACACAGAAGGGAACCCAGGCACCAGCAAGTCAGCCGCTCGAGCACCTGCCCAGGTCGGGCCTCAAGCTGGGGCTGGCGTAGAGAAAGCTGGGGTTCTGAGAAGTCCAGGATCACACAGCCAGCCGGTCGGCGCCAGAGAGTCAGGACTCTGGCCTTCTCTTTGCATCATTCCTCATAGAGGCCACGTGCCTTCTCCAGAGTGACAGGGGCCGGGTCGATGATGGAGTCAACAAGAGTGACATATGCAAGATGCAATCATTTAGTGAGCGTCACTTCGGAAGGCATGTGGCTTCAACTCGGACGCAGTGAGACATCCTGGCCCTCCTTCCCTGTGCTTCCCGGCCCAGGCTCCAGGCTGCTTTGTGTCACTTCACGGGTGGTAGCTGCTGTGGCCGGCCTCGTGCGCTCACAGGAAGAAGGAGGCGCGTCTGGGGCGGACTTGAGAGGCAGCCAGGGAAGTTCCAATAGTGGTGTTATATCCCTTCATATGGATTTATTCTACTTTTCATGAACAGCAATTTATTATTGGACACTCAGTATATTTTTCCAAATTTTCCTATGTTATAAGTGACAACACAATGAGTATCTTTGTATATTCAGCTCTGCCTGCATCTTGACTAATTCCCGTGAGATAAAGTCTTAAAATAATCGTTGGGTCAAATTTCCCCACATCATAAAGGCCTCTTCTACCTGCTGCCGGTTTGCCCTGCGGGAAGACTGTGATGATTGAAACACCCCCAAATTAGCGTGGGGAGGGCCCGTTCCTTGGCTTCCTCACCTGGGCTAGCTATTATCTTTGCCAATCTGTAAGGAGAAAAATAACATTCCGGCGTTTTCATTTGCGTTTATTGTTTCCTGGTGAGATGGAACGTGTTCCCATACTCTCTTCGGCCATGCTTCTCTCTTCTGTTGTGAACCGTTGATTCGGAACAGTGCCTGCTACTCGCCTGGTCGTCCATCTCGCCCTTCTATGCGTGAAGGGTACCAGCCCTTTGGGGAGTATGCTCCCCGCTTTTCCTAGTTTCTTGCTTTTTCTGTTTTTTTTTTTTTTTTTTTTTAGTTTCAAGGATACAGTACAGTGGTCAGACATTTATAGAGTTAATCAAACTGTCCCCCTAATTGCTCCGTCTCTCCTCTGGTTCTCCACCTAGCCAATGTATTAATACTAACTGCATTCCCTATGCCGTGCTCCCATCCCCGTGACCGTCTATCAACTACTGATTTGTACTTCTTTAACCCTTCACCCCCTTCTCCCAGCCCTCCAAACTCCCCTCCCCTCTGTCTGTCACCAGATTGTCCTCTGTATTTGAGTCAGTTTTTGATTAGTTTGTTCTTTTTGTTCCTCAGATTTTGCATACAAGTGAAATCATGTGGTACTTATCTTTCTCTGTCTGACTTATTTCATTCAGCGTAATAACCTCTCGGTCCATCTGTCCAGTTTCTCGTTGGCCGTACCTTCGTTTTGTTGGAATCCAGTTTGGAAACCTCAACTCTCTAGGTGGAGGCGGTTCCCCTAGAAGGAGCCACTGTTGACATTTTGGGTTAAGGGATCATCCCCCACCCCATCCCCCAAAATGAATGCTCAGCGAGAACTAGAGTTCAGTGGGGAAGAAGTTCAAGGGGTTGGAGCATATCCTGTTCCTCATTTCACAAATTATACTGCTAATTGCCCAATTTAGAGTGATTTGGTGCCAACCCTTGGCAACAGGATGTGAATTGCCTCACGCGCAGGGACAGCTGAGGATGTTTTCATTTCGTTGTGCATGTGTCAGGAAGTCCCCGGTGGCCCCTGGCCCAGTAACAGGACCCTGGCCTTGGAATGGGACAGATCTGGGCTGACGAGCTCTGACTTATCTGGAGGAGTCATTTAACCTCTCTGAGCCTGTGTCTGTGGAGAGGGGCGCTAACATTTAGCCTGCAGTGTTGTTGGGATGATCCGGTGGTTGGCTGATGTGACAGTGGTCCTGCCTCGCAAGGGTCAACTGTGGCATTTGAAAGGACTCACTTTTGACCACCTCCCACCCCTAGAGTTAAGAAAGGCGGTATGGAAATCTTTATTTATGCCCTCACTCCATGTGCCGTGATTCAATTTCCTCTCCTATCTATAAAATATAATTGTTTTCACCGGCCATCCTGTCCCTGGGCTCTGGGTCACACACTGTGCAGGAATCCTGCTAGTTGCAAAGTGGCAGGAAAAGGGACTGTCTTGGTCCATTTGGGCTTTGGCAACAAAATACCAGTGAGTGGGGGACTTATAAACAACAGGAAATTCATCGCTCGCAGTTCTGGAAGCCGGAGGTCTGAGACGAGGGTGCCAGCATGCTCGGGGGAGGGGCTTCTCCCTGGGTCACAGGTACACCTTTCCCCGTGTCCTCAGGTGGTGGAGGGGCCGGGGACTGTGGGGACTCTGTCATCAGAGCACTAACCCTCTCAGGAGGGCTTCACTTCCATGACTTAATCACCCCGTGAGGTCCGCCTACTCAGACCGTCACCTTTGGGGGTTGGGGCCGCTATATGTGGATTCGGAGACTCGAACACTCAGCCCATAACGGGGAACCCCACATCACTCGCTGCAAACTCCTTTTCTACAGGAAAGGGATAATCCAACAGGGGGCCCGTTGTTGCTAAGTAACCCAATCACAGGTCGGTAAGGGCTGATGGCAAGAGGCCCTGGGCTCAGTGCTTCTGAGACAAAGTGCACACATAATGGCTTCAGGGCCACACCGAGCTCTGTCTCTGAAGCACAACCGGGAGAGGTCTCGGAGCCCTGCGCACAGACACGTGTGTGTGCATGACACACTCACACAGACACACCCATGTAAGGGCATCAGAGTCTGTCAGTGCCCATGAACACGACCTGAAGTGCTGGGCTGGCTCCCGGCTGTCACTCGTGAAGAACGACGGGCATAGACTGAGCCGCCTTCAGCGGCGGAGGGTGGGTGGGCACCCTGAGCCTGTGAGGGAGCCGTGGGGGGGGGGCTGGGCGTCTTCACCCAGGGCAGAGAAAACACAGGGGCCAAGAGCGTGCCTCAGAGTTCGCGAGCTTTCTGTGGAAGATGGTTTTTCTCTAAGCCCCAAAGACCCAAAGAGTGAAGACTGGAGGTGGCGGCATCTCAGAGGGACAGATTTTGGCTCAAAGAAGGCCGGAATCATTTGTCGTCAAATTGCGTGGAGCGCCTGTCCCGGGCCAAGTGTTGAAGGGGATAAAGGGGTGACGAGGCAGCCCTGGTGCCTGCCTTTCCTAAGTTCATGTTCTTTCAGAGTCTGAAGGACAAATTTCATCTGGAGCATCTGTGAGGGGTGAAGGAGACATGCAAGGCCATGAGTTGAGCTCACTCAGCTGGCAGGAGTGAGCTCCCCATCACGGGAGGTATCCAAGCAGAGTCCGAGCAGCTAGCGGATAGGGATGCTGGCCAAGGCTTTGAGACGTGGGTGGGAGGTTGGATGAGATGCCCCACGAGACTCTGTTCATCTATGACTCAGAAGTTGCTGATGTTTTAGGTCTCGCACCGGTGACCCTTATAGAGAAGACATCAGGAAGAGAAAGTAACAAGAGCTCCTCCGTCCCCCGCCTCTTGTCCCCTGTCCTCTTCAGGTGGCCTTATTTGAGAACGTCTCTAGTATCAGGGGCAGGGAATAAAGAGTGGTCCAGTAGCCCAGGTGACCAAAGCCTTGGCTCAAAACAAATGAGAGGCTCAGTGTGCTTCCGTAGGTGAGTATTTCAAGCTGGGAAGGCCGAGGAGGTAGAGCGGTGAAGGAGGAGCAGCAAACATGGACCCGAGGCAGGAAGCCTGGGTTCCAGCCTCTGTTCTCCAACTTACTTGCCGTGTGCCTTTAGGCAAGCCAGTTGTCCTTTCTGAGCCTCTGCTGTCATTTCAGAGAGTCACACTGGTTAATTTTACAGTCAGTCCAGCCCTGAAGGTCTGCAAATAGCCCTGCGCTCACTGAGCCCACCGCAGGCGCCCACAAAGGGCGAGTGGGTGGCCCGGGCTGGCCTGCTCACAGCAGCTGCCAAGCTAAGATCAAACACACCGAGCAGGAGTGTTTTGGAGTAATGCTATTTATTCCTTTCTTGGTTTCAGGACAAAACCCCCAAAGCAGAAGCCAGTTACTTCTCAGCCCCCAGAGGTTTCTTTTCAAGGGCGATATGTTCTAACCAAAGACAGCTGCATCAGAACTGAGATTTTTCCCTGCTTGAGCTCCCCTCTATAAACCTCCATGCCCAACGGGCCATTTGTCTGCTGCAAAATGTGGACTGTAGCTTTAAATAGATATTCTTAAGGCCTCAGATTTCAGTTGAGGCAAAATCCACAAACAGTCAAAATCGAACGGAAAAATTGAAAGTTTTCAGAAGCTTATATTTTAAAATAGACATTGAGCGTGTAGCAAGTTTCAAGAAATGACTCAGTGTCTGACTGGTTCCAGTCCTCCCAATCTTTAGACTAGGGGGGTGATGGTAACATGACAGCCAATCAGCATGACCTTTGAACGATTTCCCCAAAGGTCATGATGTTGGTTGACATCTACCTCCTCGCCTAGTCCCCATCCCAGGTGAGCGAAGCAGAAAGACTTTGTGGGTGGGCATAGGTCCTGCACTGAGAAGGGTTCCGTGCATGGTTTCACGTCTGCCTTCACCATCTTAAAAGTCTTAATAATTTCTGAACAGGGTGCTCTGCACTTTCATTTTGAGCTGAGCCCTGCAAATTATGCCACCTGTCTGAACCCAAGCGTGCTTTTCCTAGGCAGGCCTCGTCCTGATGGCAGTATGCTAATTTCTGGTCTGAAGCTCTTTAGCTTTCAGAAGAAGTAAATGCTCAACTTTGGTCTTATTAGCACGTGACTTAGCCAACTGAACTGTCCAGAGTCAGTGACGAGGACAAAGGAAGATAGCTCCTTTGCTCAGAGAAATCAAATCAAGTCTCTCTCATGTATAATTATTCTCATATATAATTTCAATACAATTGCCCAAACTTCTACAGACTTGGTGGGACAGCTGGAAAGATGATAAGGAAGGGTCGCCTCTCTGGCACTTGAGTTAGATGATGTAGATCAGAAAACTGTGGCAGCGGGCCAAACCTGGCTTGCCACCAGGTTTTGTAAATAAAGCTTTTTTGAAACACAGCCTCCCCCTTTGTTCACATATTGTGTATGGCTGCTTTCAGGCCAGTGACCCTATGCCCAGCAAAGCCTAAATATTTATCATCTGGCCTTTTAAAGAAAAAGTTTGCTAACCCCTCCCTAGCTATGAGAATTGCTAAATTTCCAGAACACACTAGCAAACTTCTGAAAAATATGGCTTTTAAGAATAATGTTGTACCCTTGGGATAAAAAAATTATTATTTAGGCATAAATCATAAGTGAAAGAAATTTATAAGCTTGATTACTTTAAAATTAAAGCTATTCATGGCAAAAGCCATCATCAACAATGTTAAAACTAGAAGCTGTCCAGAAGAAAATGTTTTCAAAACACTAAACAGAACGTAATTCAGATTATATGAAGAAATCCTGCAAATCTGAGACAAGTAGAAAAAAAGCCAGCCAAGGATATATATAGAAAATTCTAGAAGAAACAAAATGACCAAAAACCATATTAAAAGATACTTACCCTAATTTAATAATTGGGAATATGCAAATTAAGACAAGATGCTGTTTTTCACCCATCAGATGGGCAAAAATTGTTAGTCCAGTAGTTTCATATAAGTGAGAATATAGAAAAGTGGTGGACATTTTACTGCTGGTGGAAGAACGAGTCGGGGAGCTGTGTTGGAAAACCACCTGGCAGTGTCTAGAAAAGTTAGCTCTGCTGCTACCCGAGGGCCCAGCCGTTCTGTTCTGGATACATAAATCATAGGAACCTTTCAGATACACACCAAGGAAGCATGTGTGAAGGTGTTCACCACCGCGTTATTTATAATGGAGGGAAAGGAATAAAAGGGAAGCATCTATGGAGAATGGGTAAATTCAGCTATTTCGTTTCCCCCTTTTGGCATCTCTTAGCCAATTTGTTGGCCAAAGAAGCAACATCTGACAGAATGGCGCCTCCTTCCCCCAGACATCCTCGCCCCTTTTTGGCTTTATCACTAGAGCTGACTCACAGGTCACACAGGACCTGGGCCTGTGAGAAAGTGCTCCCCAGCTCTGTACACATGGATGAACCCTTCTGTTAAGTGGCCAGAGTGGTCTGTCCTTGTGCTTCTGTGGCTGGTAGAGACCCAGAGTGCCCTCACCAGGCTCCATGGTAAATTTGACCCTACAGGGTCTGAGTGATGCCGTGGAACAAAGGTGCATGGACTTTTGTACTTACAGATGTGAGTTTAAATTCCTGCTCCACACCTTACTGCTTGTGTGGTCCTGAGTCCTGGAGGTCGCCTATCCCGAATTTTTTTCATTCTTCTCTAAGATGACATCAGTCCTGGTGATTAACTGAGATGGCGTATAAAAATAGCCAGGACAGGTCCTGGCACCCCGAGGCCCTCCTGGGGCTGGCCAAGCGTGTCCTTTATAAGCTCCAACAACCATTTTAGCACTCTGCGGCGAGAAAAACAGGAAAAAGACTCTGCCTAAGTTAGGGCTGGGTCCTCTGCGTTTTGCTGTCTTTCTAGGTTATGGAAGCCAGATTCTCAAGGTCTCCGAACAACAAACACTCTGATGGAACTGTTATTCTCTTTTTAAACTTCAAAGCAGAAGTAACGTCAAAAATGCATTTCTATAAGCTCATTTGCAAGACTTGGTTCTCGTAGTTGGTTTCGAGTGGCTCTACATGTCTGTCTGCACACAGAGAAACGTAGGTTGGACTCTGCAAAAGGGAATATTTATTAAAAAGGCCAGTGGTGCGTCTATGGGTGGGCAAAAGCAATGTAAGATGCCCTTGATGGGTGTAATCTCTGCAGAGGTGGGACTAGGGACCCAGAGTGAGAGGGAGCCTCGCTTTCTAGTAAACCTCTTCATATAGTGAAGTCAAACCCCACCATTTATAAGAATCATTATTATTATTAATTATATTTCATATGACTAACAAAACAAAAGGACTTTGGGTCAAAATGTTGAAGTATGATTCTGCTTCAGATGCCCTGATGGCTTCACTCCTGCAGCAGGTTGCTGTAAGGAGAGAAATTGAAAAGCATATCCAGACTCGGAGCTACATACATCTTTCCTGGGACCAGAAACAGAACAGAACTGCAAACCAGTGACTGTGCCGAATTGCCGGGTTCTGGGTCTGGAAGCTTGGAGTTTGAATAGAAAGTGGTCCATGCGAGAAGACTGATCACACCCAGGTGGGGATGGGCCTCCCAGCACCGTGAAGGAAGGTGATGCAGGCACATGGGAGACCTCTGCCCGGGTCCGTGGTGTGCGGAAAGCTGGGGAACATGACAGTGAGAGAACTCAGGGTCAGCCTATGACCGGGACCTGAACCAAGGCCCCAAGGCTCTGGCTGGACCTGTGACGACCCTAAATCACTATGAGCAGGGACGCTTGACTGCCACCAGAAAACATGATTCTACGCTGGGAACGTGGGAGGCTAGCTGGGGGCAACTCAGAACACCGAGACAGAGGAGAAAGGCAGAGAGAAAAAACAAAAGACAAAATAAAAATGAGACCCCGCTCATTTGAAATGAGTGTGCAAATAACCTAATTTTATTCAACCTAATAAAATTTAAAAACTGTGAAGAAATCTAATGTCGAGAAATGCAGCAGCAATTTCAGTAATCAAAACATTAGATTGTTACAGATGAAATACATTTTACAGAAGAGTCTGACAAAAACTTTAACATTAATATGCTTGGGAGGCTCAGGGAGAAACTCTTACACAAAAAATAGGCAAAAATAAAGAGACTAATGACTATGAAAAAGCACCTCTTAAAAACTGTGTGAAAATAAAAAAATAGGGTCAGGGTCATCAAAACTTTTAAAAGGATAATTGAAAGAAAAAGCTCTAGGGTAAGAATTCAATTTGGGAACTACTACTAAGGAATTTACCTGGAACACAGTATTTAGAGGCAAAAATTAAAATGTAGGAAAGATGAGGCTATATTTAGAAGCTCCAATGTAAATTATAGAAGTTCCAGAACAATAGACTGAAGAATAAATATTTGAATAGATAAAAGCAGTTAATTCCAGAAATGAATGCAGCTATAAGTCTCTAGACCAAAGTGAATGGTGAGAAATAGATGATTATAGAAAATAGCAGAATATTAATGCTGAACAGAAAATTTAAAAATCTCCCAAAAAGAGAAAAAAGACATAGTACTACAAAAAAAAATTATTAGATTGATGGAAGAAGTCTTATTAGTAACAATTATTGTCAGCCAATGGAATTATATCTTACAAGTGCAGAGAAGAAAGTAATTTGCAAACTTAGAATTCTATACCTAGCTAAGTGATCATTTACTTAAGTCTAGAAAAAACTCTGAAGTCAATCTAAAATATAAAGGAAGAAATAATGCTGAATATAAGAGCAGAAATTAATGAAATAGAAAGCAAAATAATCGATAACTTGAGAAATACATGAGCAGGGTTCTGGACTTTATTATGATTTTTTTTATTGGCATAAATAATTTTGTTGGTAAATGTATCATAAACACAATTCCTTAGTAATTGTGTGGCTATTTGTTTAATATCTATTTTCCTTATGAGGCTATATATAAATTCTATGCTTTTTTGCTCACTATGTTATCCCCATAGTCTGGCCCTTGATAGACATTCATTAAATATTTGCAAATTGACTGAGTGACAGGAATCCCAGCCCTGCCCTTGACAGTGGGCCTTTGGGCAAGTCACTTAACTAATCTGAGCCTCTCCTTCCTCATCTGTCCAACGGGGAGAACAAAGCCCGCCTCACGGGGTGTTGTAAGAAACAAATCACGTGAGGTACTTAAAGGTCTTACGAGGTTCCTGGCACCCGGCGAATGGTCAATAAATGGAGGGAGGTGTAATTATAAGTTACAGCCTTGGCTCAGACATTGGCGTCTAACTTGCCCACCCAGGGGCCCCCACCTCCATCACGTTCCTCCAGTTCTCTGCAAGGCAGCACTCCATTCCGCTGAAGGTGCCCAAGAAGTAAGCTTGAGTGGAAAGGGAAAATATGGCAAAAGGGGCTCACGAGGAGGGTCAGCCAGATGGCCAGTGCCAGCGATGAGCCTGGACAGTGACGAGGAGGCCAGTACACCCATCCCTGCCTTGCTTGCTCTGTACCTCTTCCGTTGGAATTCTCTCCACCCAGATCTTTTCCTGGCTCCATCCTTTCGATATACGGGTCTTAACTCAATGTTGCCTCCTGTCCCAGCCATTTATCTATTTGCCCTAAGATCTAACTATTTATCACAAGTAAATATATCACAAGACCCAGGTCTAGGGGGAAGGGGGAAGGCATTTTTCAGGTGGGGTTGCCCATTGGCTCCTGGTTATGTTCGGCCATTGGGAGGTGCTTGCAGGGGGTTGAAGGGCGAGAGGAAGGGAGGAGCCAGGATGTTTCCAGTCCCCCTCCGCCTCCTGACCCCTCTGCTTCAAGGACTGTCTCCAGCAGCTTCTCTGCCTCCCTGCGGTCCAGATCCCACTGGACAGCCCCTGCCTCTGCGGTGCCCCCTCCTGTGCCCTGGCATGTGCTCCCTCCCTTTGTCTCTGCAACGGCTGGTAGCAGCTGCCTGTCACTGCTAATCTCCGGGGAGTCTCACCTTCGGCCCTCACGGCCCTCTCAGCACCTTTGGAACTAGTCCTCTATATTAAAATCCAATTGAACTACCTGCCGTGGGACCTGCTTTCTCTATGGGCTCAATGTTCAATATGTAGTGTTAAATGTCTGGGATCTTGTGACATTGCTTTGCAATGACTGTTATAATTCAGCCAATTTGGAAATAACTCAACATTTCTAATTTCCTTGTCCAGAGTCATCAGCTTGGTTAATACAAGTCAGAAATCACTAATTCCCTTAGAGTGCTTTGTTCTGCCGGAAGGCCATTTGTCCCGAGAAGTCTCTGCTCTCTCATAAGTACTCACGTGTGTGCACTCATTAGGAAGAATGGAACAGAGAGCCCATCGCTCAGACTCGGCAACGACCTGACAACGTGGGCAGCTCACACGGTCCATCCTGAATACCAATAAGCACGTCATGAAGGTGTCGGAGGCCAGCAGGAGTCAGCCAAGTTCATTGGAACCTGCCATTCTAAGCTGTGTCTGGCGATGCATGGGAAGGCTAGAGCCATGGCGCTTTGAACGTTAAGGCAGCCCTGCGCTGGCAGCCGTTTCCGCGAGGATGCACCACATGCATCCGAATGGCTTTGAAATACGCATTAGGTGCTTCGTGTTTAGGCAGCTTCTCCCCATTGCCACTGCTGGTGTTTGACAGCCCCCTCCCGTCTGCTTTAGACTGCTCCCCAGCCCCCAGCTGGTCTCCTGCTGCCAGAATGCCCCGCTCGCGCCCGCCCCATCCCGCTCCCTCCTGTCCTCCACACTGCCGTGAAAATGGTCTTTCCGAAATGCTTAGAGGACTAAACGTCTCACCCCCCTGACAGCCTTCAACAACTCCCCGTTGCTCTCAGGATAATTTCCTGGCTCCGTAGCATGGTACTTAAGGTGACTGCATGGTCGGCTCCCCAATGCCTCCACCCTTAACTTGACCTATCCCCTCTCGCCATGTGCTTTGAACACCAAATTTCTTGTGGCTTCCCCGCTCTATCTGCTCATTCATCCCTCACTACCTTTGTTCATGCTCTCCTTTCCTCCTAGAATACCTGTTCCTTCCTTTTTTGCTTGACACGAACTCACCCAAGAGATAGAAAGAATATCCTACCATGCTTATGACCTAAAGTGTATCATCACCACAGTCAAAGCCTGCTGTACTTCTTCCTAAACCGATTTCTCTTCCTCCCTTCCCCAGGTAATGCCATTCTGAATTTGGTGTTTTATTACAGATCTTTATATGTTTACGATGAATGTACGTATGCATCCCTCAGCAATAGGCATGGTTGCTTAGAACGTTTTAAAACGGTATAGAAACGATTATCATACTCTATGTAATCTCCTCTAACTTGCAATTTTTGCCAATATCATGTTTTTGAGACATTCCATGTTGATGCACATAGCCTCAGTTCATTCATTTTCAGCACCATACAACGTTTCAGTGGGTGTCCGCATTCATTCTCTTGTTGAGGGACATTTAGTTTGTTTGTTTGTTTGTTTCTTTCTTTGTCTTTGTCTTTTTCTCTCTTTCTTTCCTTCTTTCTTTCCTTCTTTCTTCTTCTTTCTTTCTTCTTTCTTTCTTTCTTTCTTCTTTCTTTCTTTCTTCTTTCTTTCTTCCTTTCTTCCCTCCTCCCTCCCTCCCTCCCTCCCTCCTTCCTTCCTTTCTCTCTCTCTCTCTCTCCCTCCCTCTTCCTTTCCTTTCCTTTCCTTTCCTTTCCTTTCCTTTCCTTTCCTTTCCTTTCCTTTCCTTTCCTTTCCTTTCCTTTCCTTTCCTTTCCTTTCCTTTCCTTTCCTTTCCTTTCCTTTCCTTTCCTGCTGTTGCAAACCTTAAATGTGGTGAATACCATAAACACATCTCCTTGCGCACACCGGCAACAGCTTCTTGAGGGCATCATGCAGAAAAGAAAGTACAAGTCGCAGGGCAAGCTCACTTTCAGTTTTACCAGGTATTGTCAAATAATTTGCCAACATGGCTGGAGCAGTTTATGTGCTCACCGGTGGGTGGCGTATGAGAAAACGCCCCTCGGTTGCCTAAACTTTTAATTGACACATTTTAAAGATTTATTTTTTTTGGAAACAAATGGGCGTGGAGGGGACCCCACTGCAGTGTTGATGTGGTGTTCCCCGATTTTTAAAAAATGATTTGGAGAAATTTAAAATTACATTTTAGATAACAATATATATATATATTTGGTTAAAGATATTGCAAATATTTTTTCCCTGTTTGTAGTTTGCCTTTTTCTGTTTGTGGTGTCTTTGATGAACAGAAGTTTCTTTCTTTTTTTTTAAATTTAGTCTCTAGTTTTCTTTTATTGTTTATGTTTGCCGTCTATTTTTTCCCCTATATAATCCAAGGCAGGATCCAAATTGTTTTTTCTGTATGAATAACCAATTTCCCCAACACTATTTTTCTAATAGTCAATCCTTTTCTCTTATAGCCAATGTTTTCTATTGAATAACAGCAGTGATAGGAAGCATCCATGCCTCATTAATCATTTTAAAAAGGATGCTTTGAAATGCTTTACTGTCAAATGTAATGTTTATGTAGATTTTAAATTTATTCCATCAGCTTAAGTAAATTACTATCTTTTTCTAGACTGCTAAGAATTTTTATCATGAATGAGTATTACATTTTATCTAATGCTTTTGTCTGCTATTAATGAGATGCTGATATAATTTTTCTTTAATCTCTTAATAGAATAAAATCACCAATAATTTGCTAGGAAAACCATCTTTATGTATCTGGGATAAACTCAACTTGATGATTATGTATTATTATTTTATAGGCATTGATAGAATTGGATTACTAATATCCTGTTATTGACTTTTACATGTTAACTTGTGAGAAATGTTAGCCTTCTCATACTATTCTTCACTAGCTTTATTATCAAGGTTCTGCTAGCCTTGCAAAGTGGTGTCTTCTTTTCTATTCTCTGTAAGAGTTCATGTAAGATTGGGGTTAGAAGTTTGGTAGAATTCTCCTGTAAAACCATCTGAGCCTAGCAGACAGATGGTTTTTTCGTGGGTACTCATCCAGTTTATTTAGTGACCATAGAACAACTCAGGTTTTCTAGTTCCTCTTGGGTCAGTTTCGATGAGCTAATTTATTAGAACTTAAGACTGAGCTCACGAGTTGCCTCCGGTGGGAAACCTTCTGTGACCACCCCCTGCCTGTATGGACTAAATAGCCTCCTACTAACACCGACGTAACATTGACATCAATTTATCCAAAAAATATTCATGAGGGTGTTCTATGTGTGTTTCTCCAGATGTTAGGGAAACAATAGTGAACAAAACAAGCAAAAAACCCTGTTCTTACAGGATGTACATCCTAGTAGGAAAAAAAAAAAAACCCAGAAACAAAAAACAAAAAACAAAAAACAAAACACAAAAACAAAACACAAAAACTAAATGAATAAGCCCTATAATAATCTGGAGAGAAAACCCAAAAAACAGCAAAGAGGGGTCCCAGGGATGCCCAATCAGGAAGGACTGTTAAGTTTCACTACAGTAGTTAGAGATGTCTTTGTATACATTCCTTCACTTAAGGAATATTTACTGTGTACCTAGTAGGGCTCGGTACCAAGATTATAGAGGATAACTAAATAGACAATGGTTTTGCTTTTGTGTTTATATTTTAACAGGGGAGATGAGTAATAAATAAATAAAAATCAAATTAAAATTATAGCTATCGATGAAAGAAATCAAAAGCTGCTCCGACAGAGTAGGTGAAGCCTACATCGGATGGGGTGGTCACGGAAGACCTTTTGAAGGGCTGGCCTTGAAGCAGGGACTTGAAAAATGAGATGGCAACAGTTGTGCATCGTGCCACATGGAAAAGGTCTGTTTGCCTGTCCTGTTCGTCAGACAGTGAGCATCTTGAAGGAAGATGCCGTGGATTATTCATGTGGGCGTCCCGACCTAGGACGGGGCCTGGCATACTGCAAGATGTGTGTTTAACTGTCAGGAACAGGAAATCAAGGATAAGAGTTGAAAGACGTTTGAACGCTTCTATGGGCTGGCCAGAAGAATTCGTTTGTAAAGCAACCAGCTGATATCTGTTCAAAAAATACTGATAAGGTTGTGAGGGTGACTCCCCCTTGAAGTGCCATAATCTAGCCCCCACTATCCCAGCACAGAGAGGCTGGTGTGGGTGGCTGCTGGACAGGAGCTGTCCAAATAGCATCACACAGCTCAGGTGTGTTGTGACCCATGCGTGGAAAGGTGGACGTGGCATTCAAGCTGCCCTGGCTCCTTGGCTCTGGGCCTTGGAGATGGATTTGAGCAGTGAGCAGAATCCCCTGGTGGGTGAACTCACAGGGTCCATCGGCTGGGTTCCTTATCAGCCACAGGCATGAGCCAGCCTCGTTGAGAAGAAAGCCACTGTGGACCCCAAACCCTGCTCCTGACACATCTGAAGTCACAGGCGATCGGCGATGGTCCGCAGGCCAGCGGCCATGCACACTGCGTAAGCACTTGCTTCTTTGTCTCAGACAGAACTAATGGGTTGATTGGCAGGCACACTGGGAGGGGGGAAATGTCCTCCTCTGAGATGTGTCATTAAAACAGTGACAGCATTTGGGATTAACTGGGCAGGTCCATGTGTCTTCATTTCCTACTAGTGTCCGAGTGACATTTCCTGCCTGTTGGCTTCGGGCAGGCCCTCCCCAGACGGGTCAGGAGTGTGTTCCCACACGTGGGCATCTGCATCGTTTGGCTAATGCTTCGTGATGGAAGCCAGCTTTGGAGGAGTGATAAAAACAAGCTTTTAAAATACATGACCAATAACAGCATCGCATTCCAACATATTTACCTCCGCGTTATAAGCGCGGTTTCTGAGATCACAGAGCCTGCTCCTCTCTCCCAGTTTCCGTTCGGCGGGTATTAATGTGCGTGGGAAACAGCAGACCTCTCCTCCACTGAAACGGACATCAAAAAAGGAACCTTGGTGACTATAAATGAAAAAAGTCATTGCCAATTTAGGACGAAATCTCAAGAATTACAGATGCGTAGGCTGAAACAGTTACTCAAATAACTCCTGTCATCAGCGGTCACCGCTCCTTCAAAACCCCACTCGCTGTGCTGCACCAACTGACCCCAACCGCTCCGGGACCCAGTCGGGGCCACCTGAATGCTCTGGTTGCTGGGGTAGAAGCCCTTGTCGTGGCATCCATCCTTCTGGGTCCTCTTGCTGGGGGACTCTCATGGCCTACCTTGCAGTGGGTCCCTGTCGCCTTCCACGCTGGCTCTTGGGCCCCCGGAGCCCTGACACTTTCCTGGCTCGGCTGGTAGGGCAGCTGGTGAACAGCAAGGCTGTAATAAGAAGCAGCTTCACACAGACTTTCAGGAGGAATCTGTGCTCTTTTCTTTCTTTTTCCAATTTTCTTCTTTTTGCCTTGTACCCACCAACAATTGATCCGTTTGGAATGCTCACAACCTGCATTTTCTTCTACCTAAACTCAGAGCTGTTGACTCCTTAAAGAGCCCTATCAAATAGGCTTTATAAATAAACATTAAGCAAAACTCTCTGTCCTTTATGTAGAGTCAGGATTTCACCTTCACTTCTTCGTGGGGCTTGTCATTGCTATGCACTTGACAGTTTTCGGATCAGTCTTTGATCGACACCATTGTCTTGGCTGCTCAGGGCTTGTCAGATACTGGTACCCCATTGCTCTGATGGGGAAACCAAGGCCCCAAGACCAGGGTCGCTCATCTAGCCCTGCTCCTTCTGTCTCCATCCCTACTTCTGTCACCATAGATCAGACGTCACTCTGCCATCTTGCATTTGGGGTCCACAGTTCCCGTTCCAGCCTCTGTGCCTCCAGATCAATCTATTCCAGTTGTCCTGGGGCCCAGACCAGCTGCAGAGCTGTCCTCAAGGCTGCTGACCCAGCCCGCGTGCCCTGCAGGGTGGCAGACCGGCCTCTGTGCTACAAGACCCAGGTGACGGGGGGGGCGGGACTGGGTCTCGGTCACAGCGGTCACCTAGGTTGTCTGTACCGTCTACGTGTTCGGTAGGGGCTCAGTGAATGGTTGAACTTGTGTGTGAGCCAATGCAAAAGAAAAATCTAAAACTGGAATGACGTTCCCAAAGTGCCTTGGCTGGTTGGGAGCCGAGCTGAGGCGGGAAGCTGCCTGGACTCCTGGTTTCGGGCCCTTCCCACCCATTGTGACGTGTCTTTAAGTTCCCTTGGAGCCGTGTTCTGCCATCTTGCTTTACTTTTCACGAAGAAGTATTTGTCAAATAGGTACTTTCTTTATTTTGCTTTTAAAACCAGAGGTAGGATAAAAATGCTTTTTTGTTTGTTTGTTTGTTTTTTTGTTTTTTGGCAACCATCAATTTATGAAAGGGCTTTTACAAAGTGATTACTGGTGAGATTATAATGTTCTGGGTGAAGGGAAAACCCATCAAGCGCCCGCCTGGGAACTGGCCTTTACCTGGGACAGGCCAGGTGATGCCCAGGTGAGGGGAGGGCCTCCCTGCTCTGGCTTCCGGAGGGCGACGCCCTCGGCACCCGCCTGCCCGCAAACCCAGACCCTTCGGGGACACTCGGCCCCCCACTCCCTGCGCCTGCTCATCGTGCTGCCTTCCCCCTCCCCCGACCCGTGGTCCAGGATCCACCCTGGTCCTCACAGCCCCATCCTCCCCTCGCCCCCAGGCTCCCTCCGTCCAGATTGTTCATCCTGGAACAATGCTTTCGGTTTTTCTTCCCAGATGACAAACGGGCAAATTGTGGGTTTGAACCGGCTGGTGGTTTGAGAAGTGTACAAATGTTAGAAATATGTAGAAAATACTCGAGGATTAATCGGTGCCATTACCTTCCAAACACACCAAGAATGTACTGGGCGCTCCATAAACGTTTGTGTAGTGAACAAATAAAAATGTCAAGCCCTGGACCATGGGGCAGGAAAAACGATCAAATGATAGCTGGATTTGAACCCGTTTTGGCGTGTTTTTGCTTTAAGGAAAGCACACGTGCCAGTGTTAATGCCTAATATTGAGGAAGTTCCAAGTTTTTGCCTGAGGCTAACTAGAAATATCAGAAACTCTAAAGAGATTTGGCGAAACGACAGCAGAAAAAAGATAGAAATGGCTTCGCCCACGGGTCTGCAGAGGGCTCCCGGACGCTGAGTGAGACACTGTCGATGATGTTGTTTCCGAAGACTTTTCCCTTATTTAATTGTTTATTGTGTTTCCTTCGTGTCATCTCATTCCGCCACTTATGACTTCCAGGCTCCTGTCGCTTTCGTTATTTCCTATTTTCTGGGTCCATTTCAGTCCTTCAGGGACGAGAGCGCACAGTGCATTTCCAGCCGTGACCTTGAGCTGCAGGAAGCCTGGGAGGCTGGGAGAGGCGTGAGGGAGAAACGGGAAAGCCGGACGGGGAGAGGAGACCAGGGCGGGGCCTTCCACAGGCTCGTCTGACCACCCCGTGCCATCCCTGTCCCCCGCCCCCCCCATCCCCTGCCGGGTCCCAGGGCCTCTCTGGCAGCTTCAGCCCTGCCAGAGTGTGGGGCAGCCACTTGGAGGACATCCCAGGCCTGGCATCTGATGTGCCGGCCACCAGCCCTGGGTCACTGTGCATGGAGAACCCTTCCACCCCCTCAGGCATGGGTATGCTGGACATTCCGGGGTGGCTGCCTCAGCTTCCCTGCTCAGCACTCCAGGTCTCGGCCTGGTCCTGAACCCTGGCTCAAGCTGCCGCCTTCTTGGCCGGAAGCCTGACCGGTGACTTGGACCCCTCAGGTTCTTCCCCGCTCCCCATGGCCAGTCCGGCCCCTGGCCTGGGCCTCCTCTGGCCAAGACAAAGCAGCCTCCCTCACGGCGGTTCTTCTCCAAAGTCCCCTTCAAATGTCTCTCTGACCCCAGCAGGTTAGTCTAGGGTTCTGAGGTCCCCATGCAACTGAGGCGCAGATCTGTGTGTATGCGTGTGTGCGTGTGTGTGTGTGTGGGCATATGTGTATACGTGTGTGTGCATAGGCGTGTGTGTGTCTGAGTGCGTGCACATGTGATGCTGTTGAGGCCTCCTTTTCTTCATCTTTTTCCACTCCCAGGGAAGAAGCGGTGCCCCCGCCCGCCCCACCCCCCGGCATGCGGAAGACAGCTGCCAGGTCTCTCAGGTGTCCTGGAGGCCGCGGGGGCTCTTGGCCCAGGACACGTTTGCGTCTAGCACCCCGGTGGCTGTTGGGCAGGGCGAAGAGAATGACATCTGGAGGACCTGAGTCCTGGTCCTGCCACTCCTGCGCTGGGTGTGCCACCCTGTGCGAGGTGCCCGACCTCCCCGGGCTCAGACGGCACCCCTGCAAACTGCAGCGCTGCTCACCACCGCTCCTCAAGGCGTGGGGTCCCGGATGAGGACTGCACTGGGTCGGGGTCTGCACTCCAGGCCATGTCTGGCCCTGGGACGCAGGGTCCCCTCTGGAGAGCAGGAGTGGTTGTTTAAAAACAGAGAGCAGAGGCTGAGAAACGGTGGCCTGGGCCTTTGAGAGAACGAAGGCAAAGCTCGGAATGGGGTCCGTTGCTGGTGATGGCTGTCCCCTTCCCCCCTGTGCCCTGACCAGCAGCACCGGCCTCTTTCTTTAATGAGGAAAGGAAGGAATGCAAGTGCATGGAACTCCTGTGAGGGACCAGATACTAAAGGCCCAGGTGCTTCTGGAAAACACTCTGGAGGAGTCGCAGGGGGCATCAAAGTTGCAGCAAGAATCATAATTAGAAACCCCTTTATTACATCAACTACCCCTCTTGAGGGCCAGCAGTGACTTCCTAGGAAGCTTTTAGCATCCTGCCTCGGAAGCCTCAGGGAGGCAGGCGGAGAGGATGGGCCTCGTCAGTTATACATGTCCGCGAGGGCCGTGCAGGCGGCTCCTCTCCGAGGGGCGAGGGATGAGGCGGCCCCGGCTGCGGTGTGGCTCATCTCCAGGCCGCCCATCTCCCACTTCACCCCTCCTGGGCTGTGCCATCCCCTCAGAGGGACCAGGGAATGAACAAATATTATTGGAGAAACAGAGGTTATAAGGGGAGATAGTTGTCGGGCGATCAGTACACACGGGGCGGGCCCCCCGGGAAGCCGGCCCCAGGTTCGCCAGGCTGTGGGCTCGCACGCGCCACCCGAGTCTGGGTGTGCAGCAGGTTTGTGCTGGAGAAGGCTTGGGGGCTGTCGAGCTCACGCGCTTGGTTTACAAATGAGGGTGCAGGGAAGGGCACTGTGACCCGCCCAAAGTCACATGGGGGGGCAGGATGTGGCAGGAAAGAGGGCGTGCGCAGAGGGGCTGCCTGGGAGAGCCAAGGGGGTCGAGAGGGGAGAAAAGGGCTCCCCTAGCTTTAGCTTGTGGCATCACAAGTCTGGGACGCTGACTGCCTGCGGCTCCTCCCAGACGGGCCTCCAGGGCAGCTGGGCCCCGGGCCTGGCTTCTTGCTCCAGCTGAGGCCTCTTGAGTGTCTGAGGAGGAAACGTGAGAGAGGAAGTGTGAGGAGGGAGATGGGGCAGGGTGGGGACAGCAGAGAGAGGAGGCAGAGGGGACTGTGACAGGCAGGCCTGGGCAGAGGGGACCTACCCATGCCCATGGGAGGGGGAGGCGGGTATCGCACAGTGTCCCTGGCCTTTGCTGAGCATTTTGCCCTCAAATTTGCTGCGCGCCCCGGCTGGGCAGCAAAGGGTGGGACCCCGGCCCCTCAGACCTCTTCTGGGCAGGCGTTTGCCACTTCCATTTTTTCGGGGGCCTCCTGATGGTTCTCAGCGCCCCCTCCCCATCCTACACTCGTCCTCCGGAACTGGGGGGCTCCCTCCCTCAACGCCCCAGCCCCACGAGGAGGGGAAGGGCAGGCAGCAGCCCTCACGGTCGGATCGGAAGTGTCGATGCACTTTCTGTCCACCATGGGGCTTGGCCTTAGTTTTGAACATAAGTGTTTAGAAATTTTCTGGGTGTATTTTTAATCCTTTCCAAGTGACCGTACTAGCTGAGCCTCCTGCCCTGTGGGAAATGCCCCAGGGTGGCGGGGACGATGTGGGACCAGGGCAAGCCCACCTGGGCACAGCCGACGGATCCCCCTCGGCCTCCTCAGACACCTGTGTCTTTTTTTTTTTTTTTTTTTTTTTTGGTCACCTTCTTCCCAGAAGAGGAAGCCGAGGCCCGGAGTTGGCAGCAACTGACACAGTCCCAGGGTAGTGGGCGGAGGGCAGGGACTCCAGCCTGGGTCCTGGGGCCAAGCCTGTCCCTGCACCTGACAAACACGGGACCTGCAGGCCCTGCCAGAGCCTCTGGATGAAGCCGCAGACACTGTCCTCGGCCTGATCTCCATCACTGACCCTCAGTCTGCTGGCTGCCTCCTGCTGGTCCAGCCCAGGGTCCTGCAGCCTCACTGGGCTCCGGGGGTGGCTGAGGCCGCTGTCCGAGAGCTTGGCCACAGAGGCCTGTGATGGGGCTTCGCAAGGTCAGGGCCTGGGCTTGCTGCTGTCTTGGGAAGGGAAACTGGTGGCAGAGGAAGTGTGCAGAGGGTTGCATCAGGAAGGACTCGCACCTTCCTGAGGAAGCAGCGTCGCTTGGTCCTGGTGACCATCTGAACCCGTCTTGTTTAAAACCTCCAGAAGCCTCTCATTTCCCATCGGTCTTGGGATCCAAGGCTGAGCCCTCAGCATGGCCTGGGCACCGCCCTCGGGGCTGCTGTGGTTGGAGCCTTGTGTGCGTCCACACCCACCAGGCGCCCAGCCCACTGCCACCTTTCCACGCTTCTACCAACCCCTCCCCTTTCTGGCTCAGCCCTCCGCACCTTGCTGGGGGTGCAGGTGGGGTGGGAACAGGGCCCATCAAGGAACGCCCAGCTCAGAGGGGGAGACGGAGGGCCCCCAGCTTGTACCCCGGTCTCCATGGTGCTGACACTGGCCCTGCAGGGATTTCCTTGTGGCTCCTAGAAAGGCCAGGGTCCAGCCTGACATGCGGCATCAGGGGTCCCTGAGTGCCCCAAACCGTACGTGGCCCAGAGCCCTGACGGTTGAGGGGACAGGAACGGCGGGTGGGGCAGACAGGGAAGAGGGCAAGAAGCAGGCCTGGGCTGGGGGCGGACTGCCGGTCAGTGCCCGGAGGAGGAGAGGCTGGAGGCTGGTGTCTGAGAACCTTCCAGAGGTCACAGGGGCTGCGGGCATTGGGCTGGATGGTCATCCCCTGCCCTCGATGGTCTGGTAACGTGCAGAAGGGGAACTTCACTTATTTCTGTAGTCACAGAGCCGCTGGAGGGGCCCCTGGGGTGGGCTCAGGGAGGGGGAGGCAAGCCCAGCCTGGCTCGCTGGCTCATGACAGAGGCTGGTCGGTCACTTACTTAAGACACAGCCCTGATGGCCTGTCCTGTCCAAGGCGATGTGGGTTCCCTGGGGCCAGGACTGGGCCAGCGAGTGAAGAAGGGAGGCCACCCCACCCCAGACTCACAAGCTGTCCCCGTGCAGGAGGCACGGGCTGGCAGCCGATGCAACAACATTCCAGAGGCCTGAGTCTCCCAGGGCGGCTCTGAGGAGCAGCCGGGGCTCGGGGCTCATGGGGACGTCCCATCAGTCTATGTGGGTACAGCAGGCGGCTGCTGGCAGCCCAGAGGGCCAGCGGGGACGCCAGTAAAGAATTGAGGAGCTTCTGAGAGACCTTAGTTCTGCAGTGCCAAAAAAAAAGACATTAGAGAAAATGCTACCCTAAGTCCTTCACCACCACCGGGCAGGGATGGTAACGGGGGTCCCCTCAGCCACTCTGGGCCTCCATCTAATTTGCGAGCCGTCTGCGTTACTGCTCTGTCCCTAGTGTCACAGTGTGCGTGCCTCTGGCAGAGGAGGAGGGGAGGGTGTGCTCAGCCACCAGGGCGCGGGTGCTGGGGAGCCCAGTCCTCCTGGGCTGGGGTGTAAGGTCCAGCGGCTCAAGGGCCAGGTCACTAGATCTGGTGTGGAACCCTCAAACCCTTTAGAATGGGGGCAAGATGGAGATTTCTAGAAACCGGAGCCCCGGATCGCAGCTGCATAGGGGCTGGCTCTGGCTTCACCCCCAGGATCGCCGAGTTACAGCAGTGGGGAGCGTGGGGGTCTGTCCCATCTCTGCCGCTTGCCGGCTGGTGCGAACCGAATGTTTGCATCCCCCAAACTCATACACGGCAGCCTCACCCCCCAACGTGGTGGTGTTCGGAAATGGAGCCTTCGGGAGGTCATCAGGGCTGGATGAGGTCGTGAGGGTGGGGCCCTTCGAAGAGGAGGCACCAGGGGGATCACACCCCCTCTCTCTGCCACGCGAGCACACGGCGGGAAGGTGGCATCTGCAGGCCAGGACGAGAGTCCTCCCCAGAAACCAGCCCGGTCAGCATGCTGATCGAGGGCTCCCAGTGGCAGAGCCGCGAGTCCCCAAGTGTCTGCCGTTTAAGCCCCGGGGGCTGTGGCATGTCCTTACGGCAGCCCGGGCCAGCGCCAGCTCCGTGGCCTCGGCGAACTCTGAACCTCTCTGAGTCTTAGAGGAAAACACAGTGCGCCTTTATGCTGGGCCTGCTCGGAACAGATCGCCACCCCCCCCTTTTCTTTGGGGGAATTCCGTTCCAGTGAGAATCGATGGCACCCTGTCAGTCATAGAGAACACGCTGGAAGAAAGCAACGAACGCTAGGAGAGCTGTCCCCTCCCCTGTCCCCAAGGGGTCTGGGGCCAGGAGGCACAGCCCGACCCTGTGCCCAGTGAGACCGGGGGCGCCGTCCCTGCAAGCACGGGGTGGTGGAGGGTGGTGGAGGGGAAGAGCTTCGCAGCTTCGCTTCCCTCTGCATCCGGTTCACCTTCCAGGGCTCCGCCTGGGCCTCCGGTTTCTCATCCTTCACCAGAGGGAGAGCAAGGGATCTCTGAGGCTCCTTCCGGCGGCTCTGACCCCAACAGCTGGCGTCCCAGGGCGCTCAGCTGGGTGTCCGCGTGGGTGCGGGTGGAGGCAGCTTCAGGGACTGTGGCAGGAGGGCTGGGGCGCAGGCGTTGCCTGCCCGGCTCACTTTGGGGAAGTGGTTTTCGTGAACGTGCTCAGCACAGAGGTCGAAGGAAGCCCAGGGCTTTGCGGCCAGGAGGCCATGCAGCCAGACTCTCGATGGGATCGACCTGGCATCTGGCAAGAAGGCCACATTAGGAGGTAATTTTTCTCTTGTTATAAATCCATTAGGAAATTAAAAAACTAGTCTGTGACTTTAAAATATGAAATGGAATTTTCTTCTGAGCCCCCAGGTAAATTTTTTTCCCTGGTAAATGCCAAAATCTAATGAATCTAAATCCTCTCATTGAGGATAATGTTTCTGACGACTCCTTAACCATTTCCTGACTCAGCAGCTGGGATCATGTTTGCAGAAACATTAACATAAAATCTGACAGCGTTTGCCCTGGGCCGGAACTGACAGCTGAGCTCATGAATGCTAAGAAACACCTACTATGTGCCAGGACCCACTGGGTTTGACTGGGGGTGGGGAGGAGGGGGGAAGGAGTCAGAACGCTCAGATCCCACAGCTCCCAGCTGGTCTGGGAGACTGGAGAGAAGCGGTGCTCTGTTTGACAAGGTGTGTGTCAACCAGGGCAAGTTCGTGCACAACCAGGACTAGTTAGCTTCTAACTAGGGAAGTTAGTGTACAACCAGGAGAAGTTAGGGTGCAGCCAGGGAACTTACTATAACCAAGGGGTCCGGCTGCCTCTTGAAGTCCTGGCAGGATGAGGGACAACGTAACTGTCACTATAACTCCTTATAGTACTTCATCCAGTACTTTGTGGCACTCGTGGGTCTTTTATATCTGTTCAGAGTAGAGCCAACGTTTTCTGGAAAGTGCCAGATAGTTAAGTACTGTAGGTTTTGCAGGCTGTATAGGTTCTGTCACACTTATTCAGCTCTGCCAGTCTGGTGTGAAAGCAGCCACGGACAAGATATAAATAAATGGATATGACTGTGTTCCAATAAAACTTTATTACAAAGACAAATAGCAGGCTGGATTCGGCCTGTTCGTAACGCCACTGAAAGTTCATGCTGAGTGATTTTGGTATCATGTGACTCTTCTCGCTATAGCTGACTGCACCAGGGATAAAGGTCATCTAAGCCAGCCAGCCCTTTGATTGGCCAAACTATTGCCCTGGAGAACTGAGACGATCAGGTGAGCCCATGAGGGCTGTTCTGCCTCGCTGCCCTGGGTCCCCAGTGCTTGACAGCGTCAGGCACCTTGTAGATAGCTGTGAGATGAGAACCAGGCCAGGCTGACCTAGAGGCTAGTCCAGATGCGGTGGACATTCAAACGGCAAGATCATAGGCACTTGTGGCAGATCATAAAAGAGAGAACTAGAGAGGGGAGAGGCCATGTGGTCCAGGGTAGAGAGAGAAGAGAGACAGACAGACAGACAGACAGACATAGGGAGATGGAGATAGAGACAGAGAGACCTCGAGTCCTAATTACTTCCCAGCTCCACCCGAGTCCCACTGACCCTCTCTGCGCCCCTGTGCGGTTTCTGCTCCTGACTAAGATGGTGGTGTCATGAGAATGAGGCTTCAGGCCTCCTGGGCTCTGTCCCAGGTCTGCGTTTTCCACAAATCAAGTTTTCAGCCTTTTTATCTCTTTTTTCATCAGAGACCCTGTGGGAAACCCAGGCTTGTCCGTGAGAGCAGGGGGAACCAGCTCTCCCGAGGGAGTGTTCTCGGGTCCTGGGTGGTCCGTGTCTTCTGCAGATTTCCTAACGCCTTTCACCTCACCGGACTCCATCGCCCCGTTTTGGGGGGTATGCCTGCTGCCTGGAGCGCTCCCGGCTTCAGAAAGCACCCCGGGCTGCAATGCCCCTGGTTCCATTGGCACCCTTAAATGGAGCTCATTCCACAGGCTGCACGCGCGCGCACACCCACCCACACACACCCCATTTCCTGTTTTCCTTCACTGTCAAGCCTACCCGCTCCGAGTCTCCCCTTCACGCCACCAGCATCTTAAATGCGAGGCTTCTGAACAATCCCGCAACATTCAGGCAGTGTTCCCAGTTCCTCCTCATTTCCTCCTATTGTTTGAAGGGAATGTGTTTGATGCAGGCGTATTTGTAACCGAGGAAATGGCTGTTAAGACAGCCTGTTTTCCAGGTTTATCGGGGAGCGGAAGGCGGTTTTCAATTCTAATTCCTGGGGAGGAAGCAAGGAGGGTGGCAATCCTGCGTCTTCTCCTTCCGGATATTTTTAATGCACTGAACACACATTTGCAGAATGTGCACTGTGCTCAGCCCTTTGCCAGGCACCGAGAAACGCTTGGGAGATGACACAGGCAAACGAGACCTGGACCCAGGTCTGGGGAAGCTGACAGTGTGCAGGTGGTGCTGGGAGAGGGGGCGGGAAAACCTGACATTTGTCACCTCTCGCTGTGTGTGTGGCACTGTGCCGAGTCCTCTCCCCCTGCCACCCTGGGAGGTGGGTTCCATTTTATAGATGAAGAAGTTGGAAGCCATGGCACAGCTGATGAAGTGGGGAAGCCAATATTTGTGCCCTAGTCTGCCATGGCTGGGTCCCCAGGCCAGGCTGACTTTGGGAAGAAACAAAACTAGCCAAAGAAACATTCGCCCCCACCGGCATGAGCTGTGAGCCAGACAAAGGATTCAGGGGGCAAGGACAGGGCTGCTGGACCAAGGAGGCCCTGCGTGAGGCGGGGAGGTGGCCCGTTCTGTGTTGCAGAAGGAGCTGGACGCAGAGTTGGCTGAGGCGGTTCATCCCAACTAAGCGGCCGCTCAGGGCTCCGTGAGGCTGAGAAGAACCAGCCCTGTCCTGGGGACTGTCCTTACTGGCCCAAGGGAACCTTGACCCAGTACACAGTTCCCTCTCCCCACCCCCTCACCTTCTCCTCACCTCCCCAGCCTCGCCTCACCCCGCTCCCTCCCCTCAGGCGAAGCTGGCGGAGTGTGGTGTGAGATGCTGGGTCTCTAGTGTCTGGAATGAGTTTATATGTGAATCCGTTTCCCAAGGAGCAGAAAATTGCTTATTTTACAATGTGATAGGGGAGAGTTATCGTCCTCAAATTTATGGGCTCAGTCTTAATAATACACCCCAGTGGGAGAGGGAGATTGCTTTATGCCATCCTCCAGAATGTCGGCGGGCTCTGGTGGACTCACCCACCGCGGGGAAATAAAAAGGACTGGAGAGGACGGAATCTCAGCTCGGCTTCCAGGAGGAGACAGGAGAAGGCGGTCCCCTGGGTCCCGCACGCTGGTCTCACCAGCCCTGCACCGAGCCTGCCTGGCCCGGGCCCCGTGCGGAGCTGAGGTTCAGCTCAGGCCCCGAGAGGAGCTCGCTGTGTGAGCTGGACAAAGCTCTCTCCTCTCGAGCTCAGATTCCCGTGAGTCCAGCGAGGCATGTTGGCTGCATGCGGGAACCGCCAGAGAGCATTAAAAGCACGAAGAATGCACGGCTCCAGGCCCAGAGATTCCAGCTTCATGTGGGTGTTTGGGATGGAACCTGGTTATTGCTGCTTTTACAAGTCTCCCCAGCAGGCTCTAACGGCCAGCCAGGGCAGAGAACCGCAGGGCTGGGTGACTGCTGGCCCCTCTTCCGTGTCCCACGTGGGGTGTGGGGGCTTTGCCTCCGAAAGAGAGACCCACCCATTCAAACGTCAGACTCGTTTTCACCTCTGACCATCCTCTCTTTGCCGATCAACTCAGAGCACGTACAGGTGCCTTTAATGAGATATTGGCTAATGCTTTCACATGCAGAGGACCTGAGGTGCAGGAGCAGGGTAGCAAGAGTCGTACTGTCCTATACAGTAGCCAGTGGCCACGCGGGCCCGTTTAAGTTGATGAAAATGAAATAGAATAAAAAATTCAGTTCCTCGGTGTTCAATATCCCCACGTAGCTAGTGACAGCTGGATCGGACAGTGCGGGTATCGGACGTGCCCGTCATCCCCGAAATGCTCCTGAACAGCGCCGATGCAGAGGCCAGATTATAGCCCAACTTTGCCATTTCGTCGAAGGGGGAACTGAGGCCCACAGAGGCGACGTGGCTTCCTCACAATCTCAGAGCAGAGTGTGGCAGGGCACCTGGGGGCCTGGAATCCTGGAACCCTCCACGTGAGGAGACCTGGGGCAAGAGCTTGGACTTTTGGCGCGAAGGTTTCCTGATCCACGCGCTTCGTCCTACTGTCCGCCTCCCCCACTAAAACGTG
This sequence comes from Eonycteris spelaea, assembly GCA_003508835.1. Classification (NCBI taxonomy): domain Eukaryota; kingdom Metazoa; phylum Chordata; class Mammalia; order Chiroptera; family Pteropodidae; genus Eonycteris; species Eonycteris spelaea. The sequence goes on from PUFA01000004.1 coordinate 3,805,615, forward strand.
ATGCTCAGTGTCTGATCCCCTCGGTCAGCGCCCAGCACGTCCCGTGTGCTTAAGTATTTGTTGACTGAACAAACGAAGGCCAGGGAGGTGGATGGAATCGTGTAGGGAGCAGGGAAGGGGCTGCAGGGGAACCCCACGAAGCAGGCGGAGGAGGAGCAGGATGAAAAGGAACAGTCAGAGTGCAGGGGAAACCAGGGCAGGGAGAGTGAGTCCGGACCAGAGGGACCACTGGCGCCTCTGCTGCCAGGAGGCCGAAACGGAGACCACAGTGCAGGGGGACGTGGCGGGTCAGTTAGCGGTATGGGGGCTGAGGTCTGCTGGGGCTGGGGCTATTGACTGCCTGTGGGCGGGCAGCGTTGGCTGGGATCCTAGGTCAGTGGCTGGCTGAGTCCTGTCCTTCAGAATCGTCTGTGCCCGAGTGCGCCCCAAAGGACTGGCCACCCTTGCCCTGGGCCCTCGTTCACAGAGGCCGCCACAGCCACTGGCCACTGAGGGCAACCCGACCGTGCTGTTTATCCAGACCGTGGCCTCCCCTGAGGCTTCTTTCTCTGCTGCGTCTGGGGTCTTAGACAGGGGAGGGCTCAGCTTCCTCTCGAGCCTGGGCCTCCCCCAGGCAAGACCCTGGACTGGTGTTTGGGGGGTGAAGCTGCCCCGCCACAGGGAGGAAAATGGATCTTCCTCTGCCATCCCCGGCTCTCGCCCTGAAGCATCTTTCTGGAAGGCGCTGATGTTATCGGGTCTGGATCAGAGCTAAGTCTGTCCTCTGGAGAGCCGCCCCACCTCCCTGCTCCCTCCTCCTCCAGGCTGGCCCCAGCCCTCCTCCCGAGCCCCAAGCCCCCTCTTCATGCCCAAGGGAAATATCAAACGGAAGGTGTTTTTAGGAGAACACTGAGTGGTGTTTTAAAAACAGTATTTCATTTTCTTTTCTTTTTTTTTCTTTTTTTCAAATTCTTAGTGGAACATATGGCAATTAGGATATTATTGATTTGATTTGATTTTTTTTTTTTTTAGTATTCAGGGGTCTGAACTGGGGGCAATTAAAACAGTCACTTAAAATATCCTGCCCCAGTTGTCTGAAAGTGGTGTGCTAATACGATTGAATCATCAGCGCTAGCAGGGGTCCAGCTCGAAGGGGGAAGAAGGTGCGCTTTCCTGAGCTCCGCTCCTGCCCGCGGAGCTGGGAGAAATGACCTTGGCAGGAAGGTGCTGTGGCCCCTGCTACACGGCTCAGATGCTGCAGAGTGTCCGTGGCTGGAGGTATGTTGCGCTTTGTGCATCCTTGGGAAAACCACCCGTGGCTGGAGGTATGTTGCGCTTTGTGCATCCTTGGGAAAACCACCCAAAGTGCTGGGTGCGTGGACGGAGGGTCAGATTGGCTCCCCGTGTCCTTCCCTCCGCTGATGGCCTTGCGCTTGCTTCAGTGAGAAAATTAAAGCAATTTAAGAGTCCATGTCTGTGTGCAGCTGAGGCTGGCCTCAGGCACCAGATCCCGTCTTCTCTCGCCTGCTCTGAAGACCCGGTTCTGGCAATGTCCCCTCTTTCCCCTGCACCCAGTTTTCCTTTCTCTGCAGATTCACTCCCCTCAATATCCAAACATGCGGTACTTTCTCCGCATGACCCAAAGTCCTTTCGTGACCCCACTGCCCCTCCACCTGCCAGCGTTCTGCCCCTTCCCTTCACAGCGAACCTCTTGGGAACATTGTCTTCGTCGCCACCAATTTCTCTCTGCCCAGCCTTTCCACTCTCCCTCCCTGATTTGTGTTGTCGTTTTTTGCATCTGTCACTGGTGTGCTACACATCTTACATGTTTCTCTGTTTAGCGCCATCTCCTCATCCCTGATTAACCTCCTTGAGGGCAGGGATTTGATCTGCTTTGTTCACAGCCCTCACCGGAGTATCTAGGACAGGGCTCGTGCAGAGCAGGGGCGGAGTAAATCGTTGTCAGTGAGTGCGCTGATGAATTCATACCTGGCAGAACACTCCCACAAGCATCAGTGAGTTATTTCTCTGGATTTCCATCTCCCCCAACCCCTGAGGTTGTCTCTGCCCGACTTGTTTTCCAGGCAAGGAGACAGAAAAAAGAAGTTGATTAACTTCCCTGAGGTTGCTGGGTCGGGGTGGCGCGTGTGAGTCCAGCACATGTCTCTGACTCCTGGTTCAGCACTCCATCCTTTATCCCACACCGGCCGTTAGCAAAGGGCCCCACTTCTGTCCCTACAGCCCTGGTGGGAAGGGCTTCCGGTCTACTGGCTCTGCAGATGGACCCAGGACACGTGAGAACGAAGCCAGGAGTCAAGTAGCAGGTGACCTGCATTAACCCCACTGCCCGAAGCCTTAGCACGCCCCTGCCCCCAGGCCTGACCTTTCGTCGCTTCCCAGGTCAGCAAAGCATCGATTGTGTGATGCATTGGTTAAGATATTACATTTAGGGGTGTAATTATTTCGAAGGCAATTAAGTATTCGATATTTCTTACTCTGCCTGCCAGCAGGAATTAATAGAAACCCTTTCCATCAGGGACAACTGTAAAACAGTTTCTGGCCCCAAAGATAATCAATATAACCCGGCAGAGCCTCTTCCGTCTTCAGGAGGCTCTTCATTCCTGGTACTTTCCAAACCAGAGGGGAACATCCCGTGCCCCTCGTCGTCAGGAGCCCCTGTCCGCACTCCTTACGCACAGTCTTCACAATGGCACAGAAATCTCTATGGCTGTTTCTGACTGTCAATCTCCAGGTCACGCGCGAGGGCACTGGGAGTTGTCCGCGGACACCCTGCCCAGGGGGACGGTGAGTGACAGCTGTTATTAGGCACACAGGTCACTGAGCCTCCCGACCAGATCTCCTGGGGCCTGCGATGGGGTCACGAAACGCTTCACCGTGCCTCTGGTGGCACCTCCTGGAGGGCCCCGGAGCCCACGGGCCTGGACCCCTCGCCAGGCTACCTCTGGAGCCGCTGGCGACATCTTCCCCTCTCTCTGCTGTGAGGGCCCAGTCCCCGCGGCCGGCCTCTGCCTGTTTTCCTGCTGTCACAGGGGCTGGCGTCCTGCCTGCCCGGCGAGGCCCGCCACGCGCCATCCAGGTCTGGCCAGGCCCCTCTCCAGGTTGGAGGCTGGGTATGTGGAACAAAGGTTTATTGTTGGATCCTGCCCTCTCTACCCCTGCCCCTCCATTTTTATGTCATCGAGCCATTTTCTGCTCATAAGTCTGCAGGGATTATGAGAAAGACTCACAAATCATGAGAATCCATGGGATGGGAAGCTTCTTCACATGCTCCTAGGGATAGCTGGGCGCAGCCCTCCATGTGCACACAACAGGGTAAGGGAGGCTATATGTAGGGCAATCAGGCCATAGGGGACAAGGCAGAGAATAGTCTAGAACAAAGACACCTTTTCGTCTCGGCTTCTTGGTTATGGAAGTGACTCAATTTCTGCACATGAGGCTGTGACCGTCCCGTACCGCGGCTTCATCTGTAATGCCGGCCGCACAGGCTGCTGTCCTAGAGATGCCGTGGGAGTTACCAAACCGAAAGACCCCAGGGGACCGAGGAGCCTTAAGGGTTTGGAGTCGGGGGTGGGTGGCGAGGCTGAGTCTGTGGTTAGGTGGGCGTGAGGGTGCTGGAGAAATCCGAGCCCATCGGAGCACCCCCATTTTTCTTTTGTGAAAACACAGACTCTGGAGGGGTGATGCTTAGCTGGCCCGACACAGAAAGCGTTTGCAAAACACCCTATTTCAGGAGAATCCAATGGTGTGATAGCTAATCTCTGAAGGAGAACAAGATTTTAGGGAGCTATAAAGCCCGGTGAGGAAACGCGGATTTCTAATTATAGGCCAGCGTGCCTGCAACTCCAGCCTGCTCTCCCCCGCCTGTCCCCCCTCCCCCCGCCCCTCCTTAATTCTCTGTTTTCGATTCTGCCAAAGAGCCGAGCTCCTCCTCTCCCTGACACAGAGCCAAACCTTATAAAACAGAGTCCCACCCACGCACGCACGCACACACGGCACAGTTGGGGGAAGTAAGCTGCAGAGAGAGAAGTGACTGCTTCATGGTCATCCAGTCAGGAAACGGCAGAGCCAGGATACAAGCCCGGGGATGTGTGACTTCACGTGCCTTCCACAGCGGGGACTCCTAGGGGCTTTGGGGTGAACGCCACATGATGTCCCTTGAGTGCTTCGCGCATCCCGTGGTCCATTTGCCGGCATTTAATGACCATTCGGGAGACGTTAGGCGGCTGCCTCAGGAGGTGTGACTCATCTGAGTAGCGCACGCGAGAACAAATTCTCTCGTTTTGTGATCTGTTTTCTTCCCCACGGTCCCCCCATTGGCACTTCCGGAGCTTCCGGTCTGAGATCTGCCCCTTCGTTTATTGGAAAAGAGACGGGAGGTGATGGCTGAGGCTCCGTGGCTGTGTTCTCATGACACGCACTGCAGTGGCCGTGCGTTAACAAGTCCGGCGCAGCGCCGCCCCTGAGGGAGGAGAGGTGGCGGGCACCATGCCTCTGGGGGCCCTGTGGTGTGGGATTCTGTCGTCCTTCTGGGCTGTGGCACGATCTCGGAGGCCGAATGGCCAGACCACTCCACGCATGGCTTCCCCGCCTGGCGAGGCTCTCTGCAGGGCTGCTGGCTGCCGTGGACCTTTGGGCCTCTGGGTCCTACCGGATGCCAGGCACCTCTGCTCCCGATCCCCGAAGCCCACTTCTCCAGAGCCGGCCCACGTTATGGCAGCCTCTTGCGTTTTGACCAGGCAGCAGCTGCTCGTCTCTCCGTCCACACATCTGTGCACCCATCCATCCCACCAGCACATTTTCTATCTTCGCCCCCAGGATAAGGGCAGACTCCTCTGCCTCTCGATTTGGGGTCGTTTTGCTGGAGGTAATAGAAGGCCTCAACTCCAACTGGTTTAAACCACCAGGAAGTTTGTTATCTCGCAATCCGGAAGCCCAGAGCGGGGTGTGCCCTCGATGGGATGCCAAGGCTCTGACCTAGTTTCTCCCCGATGCCATTGGCTCTGCCCAGTCCCACACGGTGGCTTCATCCTCAGGCTGGAGGACAGATGACTGCAGCCCCTCTGGGCATCAGGGCCAGACACAGACACGACACTGTGCGAGGAAGAAGAAGGTGTCTCTCTTTCCCTGGCCCCTCCACGGCCTTTGGCTGTAGACTTTCTCACCCCTACGAGAAGCCGTGAGCCAGTCATGAAGAGTGAATTTAGACCCAACGGGCTGTCTCAGTCAGTGGCTTACAAATCAAGCCAAGGTGATGGAAAAAGACAAACAACCACCTTCAGCCGATCTCTGGAGGCCGAGCCACCAGTCGGCGGAGCACAGTCCTTGTAACACGCCCCTGCTCAGTGGACAGCCCTGTCCCGCCTCTCCCCAGAGCCGGGCATCACGAGGTCAGCCATTAAAGGACAAACTCCAAACTGTCTGCTCACCTGGCAGCTCTCCTCCCCCCCAACCCCAACTCTGCATCCACACCCTGTCCCAGAACTGGCCTCCCTAAGCCTTTCAAACAATTTTCTCACTTGTTACCTTGTGTTTGCTTTTCTTTTTGCCCAGGAAAGAGGACAATCATCATAATGGCTCCCTTATGTGATACCAGGAATGAGGTTACCAGAGTCGCCTGCGAGCCCCCCTCTCTCCCTGGCTCCCAGTGCCACGACGAATGGCCTGAGGCCTGGCTCGGCATACCTCCTCTGCCCCCAGAGCAGAGGCAACATGGTGCAGGGGGGATCGCGTGTGCCCTGATGTCGGAAGACCTTGGCTCAAGCCACAGCTCGGGCTCCTATGAGCTGCCTGAGCAGGGTAATTGCCCAACGTCTCTGGGCCCGTGTTCTCATCGAGGAAATGGGGACAATGACCCCACATCTCAGAATCAAGTGAGGTAAGGCACCTATAAGGTGCTCTGTACCCTGGGGAGGGCTCTACAAATTTGGGGGGAGGGGAGAGGAGATGGGAGGAACCAAAGCTTTTGAACTCTAGTGTCAAGGCGGAAGCAAGTGAGGAGAACCCTGTCCCTCTTATCCTGCTTTCCTTCTTCAGTTCCCTGCACCGCCCCCCCCCCAAAGGCTTATCACAGAGGTCTTCTGAAAATTAAGTTGAGAAGAAATGTCTGGAGTCAGCTCTCTTGGAGGAAAAGGGCAAGATGGGGACCTTTTGGGGCATAATTTGCCACTTGGCCCCAGCACTGTGGGCAGCCCCACCTCTCCCCTGAGACTCCCCCTGAGACTCTACTGTGTCAAAGGAAGGTGGGAAAGAAGAAGAGTGTCTGTGTAGCCATTCAGCAAGCTTTGTGGAGCACCTGCGGCCTGCGGAACTGGTGCTAAGTGCTGGCAGTGGGTAATGGGGAGGTCCAGTGGTGGCGAGGCACGTTGTCTGTGGGTTTGGACAGACCGACTGCCCCTCGGCACCTGACTGACTAAATAAGCCACTAACTTCTCTGAGCCGCAGTGTTCTGGTTCACAGTACTTCGGAGGGTGAGTCCCAGGATCAGATCAGACACAGTATGTGCTTAAAGCACGTCTATAGTCAGGAAAAGATAGACAATGATGCTGGTGCTGCTTCTGCTGGTGACAAAGGGGATGCTGATGATAGTGACGATGGTGGTGATGCTGATGATGGTGATGCTGATGGTGATGGTAATGATGATGGTGGTGATGACGGTGATTACGTTGATAACGGTGGTGATGATGATGATAGTGACGATGGTGATGATGATGGTGGTAATGATGGTGGTGATGATGGTGGTGATGATGGTGGTGATGATGATGGTGATGATGACAAATTTTCTCCCCTTGGGGAAATTACAACTCACCATGGAAGCACAGTTTGTGGACCTGAGTTTCACTGGGGGACTAGGTAGGAGGCTTCTGGAAGGGGTAACTCTTGAGTTGTGTGGAATAGGGGAGGGAGTCACCAAGTTATCGGTCTGGACAGGCTAGCCTTCACTACAGTAACTACAACCCTGAAATCTCAGGGGCTGGACACATACGATTTATTTCCTGTTCGTGCACAGCCCAGGTATATTGAGAGGCTTGACATTCAAATGTCCCCTTTGCAGTGACTCAGTGGCGGAGGCTGCTTTGGCCTTGGGGTTCCCCCATCGCACCAGACAGCATGTGGAGAGCCTCCACCTGCTCTTCTGTCCTTAAGCCTGAAATGACAGACGTCATCCTTCTGTCGTCCATGGGTCAGAATGCACCGCATGGCCCCACCTAACTGCAAGGTGGGCTGGGAATGCAGGGGCGCATGCTATTCAGTGGGCCATGGCTGTGTCTGCTGCGTGGAGGGCGGGGGTGGGGAGGGCCACCCGTCTGAGGAGCAACATATTTGAAGGCCCGGGGACCAGAAGGAGACGGGTGTTTGGGAAACGATGAACAGCTCAGGGTTCCTGCAGTAATGAGAGCAAAGGATGTGGGGGTGGGGGCTGGATGCTGGTGAGGACAAGGCAGCGGGTGGTGCCGGAGAGCTCTGGCCACAGTGGATTGGCAGGCGTGGCTGGAGGCCAGGAGACCCATCAGAGGCTGTTGCAGGAGTCTGCTGCGGGCACGGGCCTGAGTTGGGGTCATGGCAGTGGAGCAAGAGAGGAGAGGACAGGTCTTTGAGTTGTCAGCCAGTGGAATGAAGAGACCAGCCAGAAGGGAGGGCAATCCTCAGCCTCTTCGCTTGGGTGACAGCCCTTCCCTGAGACAGGATCAGGGAGGCCGGGGCAGCTCTGGGGGAAGAGCAGAAGCTCAGTGTCGCATCTGCCCAGGAGGCAGCGGGATGCAACAACAACATTCCTGGGCTCGGAAGAGAGATCTGGGCTTAAAGAGTCATCAATCCATGGAACACAGCCATCCTGCCCACCTCCCCCGGCCCCATGACAAGCAGCACCTATCGGCCGCTCTCTTTCCTGGAAAAGCCCTGCTAGGCTCAGCTTGGAGGGGACGTAGGAACCAGCCAGTCCTGAAGGGACAAAGGGGAGGTCGACAGGTTAAAAAGGCAGTACGTGTTATCTCAGCGACGAAGTTCCGAAGCCGGTGATCAACTTCCGGTCTGAACACGGGCAATCCCGGGTGGGCTGGGAGTGGGTGGGGGACAAAAGTCAAGGGGCTGATGATGATGGCAAGCACTTTGGAGGAGGGCCGGGGCCCATTACATCTGCTATCGAGCCTTGCAACTGTTGAGGTCATTGAAACACGCTCAAGCCGTGCTTATCGGTCTTTCATTGTGATTCGGAGTCCAGTATTTGGTGAAGGGCTCCCCTCTGACACTGGCTCTCCCCCTTCCTCCACGTCAGCATCATAAAAAGCCTCGTGTGTTACGACATGGTAGACGTAGTTTTCGTGGGCTGAAGTCCTCTGCATTTTCATTTTCTCTCGGTTATCCTCTGGCATTCAAAGGCTCCTTTCAAGTCAACAGAGACCCACAGGTCAGCCCCCAGGGGGGAGCCCTGAATGCAGTTCCTTTTGAGGCAAATGTCCAAGGAATTGAATTGGAGGTCGTAGAAAACAATCAGAGAAAGGCTTTTTGCAATCCATCAATACTTGCATTTGATTCCAGCCATTTCACAGATGAGTAAAATGGAGGTGCAGGGGCCTTAGGTCATCTGTTTGGGTCACCCAGCAGAACCACGTCAGAGTGAAAGTAGGAAGCGGAAGTCAGGCTCTGGCTGCGTAGGCCAGGGCTGCCTGGTTCTCTGCAGAGAGAAACCCTGCTGGAAAAACAGAGGAGGCAGCTAGCCTGGAATGATCCCGCGGGCTTGGGAAATACAGCCACACTTGTCCGAGCCTCGCTCCCCCGTAAAGGCCCGAGTGCCTTTTATTAAACAGAGAACTATTCAACAATAACTATTTCTCACACACGGCCAGGGGAGTTAGCACAACTGGCTCTTGCCCAGCTCGGCTGAGTCAGCAGGAAATTAGCCAAGGTGCCGAAAACCTTCTGTTCTGTGGCTTTGGTGTGTGGCTATTTTTTTAAACACGGGGCTGGAAAACAACTAGGACTGAAAAACACCCGCAGACACCACCACTCTCGTGGGTCCTCAATCTTGGGAAAAACGGGTCGGGATCTTAGGGTGCAGGGAACCTGTGGGTGAAAGGGCGGTGGGTGAACATTGCAAGAGTTTATCCACGGCGTCCAAGGCAGAGCTGTCTCAGTCGCAGCTTCCTTACCCACGAAACGCGTGATATTATGCTCACGCCCCCCACCCCCACCCCCCACCCCGGCAGCTGTGCGGTTGAGATTTGCTAAGTGAAGAAGGCTTAACAGGGAGAGCGTCAGCCTTGGGTTGAATCTGCCCAGTTAGTTAGGACTCCTCAGCTTGAGTCTTTGGGGAAGACCCTTGCTCTTCCTGAGCCCACTGCTTCATTTATAAAACGGTGCAATAGCATCTACCATACGGACCTCTAAGAGATAGGTACTGGACAACAACAACAGTGTTTGTAAATTGTAAGGCCCTAGAGACCCCTGAGGTGTGATTGTTTGGGTGCTGTTGTTACTGCAGCGTTTTGCCTGGGGCAGGTCCTGGCTGAGGTCTGTGAGCTGCTCCCGGGACCTTGTTTATTTGTTTAGGCTTTGAGCAAGTCTGGGGACAGCGCCTTCGTTGGGGCTTACCAGAAAAGGACTGGTTCTGTTGGTCCCTTCACATAATTAATATTCCAAATAAGAATTACGCAGTCATTTCTATGAATATTTGATTCCTCGACTCTTCAAATATCAGCTCCGCTCTTGGGCTGCAATGAAAGAGAAAATAATTGTTTTCACAACGACCCCACAGGGGAGGCAGCTGGAGGCGCCGATCACAGCCGAAGTAATGACGCCGTGTGGTGACACCGTATGTGATACAGGGGGAGAGAAGTTCTGCTCAGGTCCTTACGAGGCAAACACCTGAGGGATTGAATTCTGAGCCCTGAACCCCTGTGAGGCAGGAGGGAAACCCTGTGTACGGGCTGGTTTCAGGTGAGCCCCTGAAGAGAAGCGTGGTGTCTGACAGCGCAGAAGCACAGAGGCCCAGCGTGGGTGAGGGGGACTCAAAAGACTTCATCTCCAGTGCAACCCGGGTGGGTATTTGTGCAAAGAAGGTCAGAGTCAGGACTCAAGATGAATAGGTCCCCCCTCGTCTTGGCTCTGGAAAGGGGGACATCAGGCATGCATGCACTGCAGAGCCCAGAGGCCTCTTGGTCCAGAAGATGTCCCTCTTCCTGGCTTCTCAGGGCCCAGACTCCTCTCTCTGAGAGTCCTCCCTCCCCTGGGACCCGCCAAAGGCTGGAAACATCACCTCTACCGTGATATGGCCTGGCCTGGGCCACACAATAAAAGGCGTAAACAAGAAATGACAAATGATCCTGGGGACTGTAATCGCAATATTGTCACTCGAAAATGCTCATAGTCCTTATTGGCATGAGCTCCTGGTGCATAAGTATGCAAATCAGGGTCAAGATGACTGGCGGCTTCTCAAGCTCCAGGAGGAGCCCCCAAACCGAGAGCTCCTGCCCTTTCGGTGCTGACAGGCGGGGGCGGGACTCTCAGGAACATCTGTTTTTTTTTCTGGGTTGGAGGGGTCTCCCTAACGGAGCACTGACTCCAGGGACAGGGCCCCCCTCCCCCACCCCATCTCCTGCTCTATTTGCAAAGCTGCGTGCTTTGGGCCGATTACACGAGCCTCCGTTTTCTCAGCTGTAAAATGGGGCAGTGTCTTCTTAGCCCTGCCCAGGCCCTCACAGGTCAGCTCAGCTGAAGAATCCAGAAACCGCTGGCACAGAGGTGTGGAGGTGGTGGCCTGCGGATGCCTCGCCTCCTGCGCTCTGACTGGGTTGGCTCCCACGGTACTGCACGATTCTGTTTCTGATGTACCTGCCAATTACAGACTCAAAAAAAAATAAATTGGTCTTTTTCGCAGTAAAAGTCATATTTCTGGCTCCCGTGCCCCATCTAACAAGAGCCAACGCCTTCCCAGCTGTCCTCTTGGAACACGTGTGCTTCACGGAGCCTCAGAGCCCGCGGTGCCTCCCTGGCCTCCGCTGGTCCCCTTCATCGGCATCTTGGCCTGAGGGAATGTACGAAGCCCCCAGAAGAGCACCGGGCCTAAGGTCAATGGGGGATAAACATCCACTTCCTCTGTCTCTGTAGCACTGAGGCCGGCAGCAGAGCACCCTGAGCCACTGGGAAGGGGATGCTTCTCCCCACCCCCTCCAGTACATGTGATTAGAGGCTGGGGTGGGTTTGATGTTTAGGCCTCTGATAGGTGCCTAGAGGTCAGGAGGCCCAACCGTTGACCAGAAGGTCCCACAGCTTGATTCTGGATGGACGGACCAGCCGTGAAGCCAGCTCACTCTGGGTTCCACCATTGCGGTCCATGGGCTTAAGCCCCCGAGTCGTGCCTCGGCTGAGTACTCCCACATCAACCTCCCCAAGCGTTCCAGCTGCCTCAGACAACGAAGCCACCCGCAGCCTCCTCTTAGCCCTGGGGAGGGTGGGGGAGGGGCAGGAGATGATGGGTTCTCGCTGGGCGTTCACAGAGCTGTGAAGCAGCCCTGGGTTGGACCCAGGAGCAAAGCCGGACGAGGAAGGAGAACAAATCACCGAGAGCCGCCTGGAGCCTCTGCATGTAGGTGTGTCATTCCCGCCGTGCTCCCGAGAGCCTCTTTGTAACATCCGACTGCATTAAACGCTCAACCAGGAGAATGGAACTTATTTTAAAGGCTCAGGTGTTCCACATCTAGGGCAGGCGATGCTGCTCTAAATTTCCCACCCACAGCGCATTTTTGCTGTTGGGTAGGTTGCAGGTCTTATGACAGAAGCCAGTGAAAATGCTACCAGCTGTAAACTTTAACTTACTGTTGAAATGTCTATTATGCAGCTAAAAACATGTAGTTAATAGGCTCTGCCCTTCAACGGCTGGTAGCAACGAGTCTGAGGCGGTAAAAACAATGACATTATGTCTCTTCCACCAAAGAGATGCTGTTCTTTGTACAGCCAATTACTGGCCACAGATTCTGTCCCAGCCTCAGTCCCTGCAGAATAAAGAGGGGCACCAGTCCAACGGTGCTGCCATCGCTGCAATCAGTTGGGTCCTCGTCTGACTTTTTCCAGGGGGTTCTGCCTGTGCCTTTAGAATGTCCAGTCTTCACTGGTGGGGAAGACATTTGATTTCTAGGAAATAGCGAAAATCTTTTAGTTAAGCCTGGTGGACAAGTCGCTAGTGAAGCCAGGAGATTCCATCCTGGTCATTAACTGGGCATGTATTACGTATGTCGACCGTGCAAGGCTCTGAGCTAGGGTCTGGGGAGGCAGTGACTCACATGATCCCATTCCTGTCCTCTGAGGGCTGAGGGTCCTTCGGAGTTCTCAGGGGAGACTCAAGTAGAGCTTTATGACCTCCATGCCACGGCTGCATGTCTGGAGTAAGGGATGGCTCCTGGGGACCCGTCAGGGCAGACAGCGCTTATGTGGATGCACAAGTGCAGATGTTTGTTTAAAGCTGGCCTCGTTCCTTTTTTCACTGAAGTTTCGATGCAGAGCTGAAGTCTGCAACTTTAAGAACCACCGTTTGTTAGTTTCCTAAATCTGGTAGAGGCTTTGTACCTGGGCTAGGAAATTTTCACAAGAACCTAAATCTCAAGTCGATTTGTGATGAATTAGCATACCAAAATTAGCTTAAAGTGCACTTAGTGGATGCGTTACTGCAAAAGGAATCTGTCTAACCAGAGTATTTCTAAATTTATGAAATTGAAATGCACTTCAGGTTGCCGAGAAGTCTAAATTTGTCAAAGTCACAGGGCTGGATGCAGGTCGGTGGCAGAGATCTGAAGTCAGGTCCACCGAAATGAATTTGAGAGCCTGTGCAATGAACCCCAGGGCCCCCTTGCACCCAGGTACAGCCCTTCCCAGCAAAGGGAGCTCCGACTTTAGCAACGCCACCCCCACTCCCCCGCCCCCATGCTGTCCCCTTGGAAACAATCTTAAACATGGGAATAAGGTGAAGGTGAATTGAAACCTCATTCCAACTTCTGCAGAGGTGTTAACCAGAAATTAACTCGTTAAGTGATAACTAAGTCCTCTGGCATCTCAAACGATTCATCCTCTGGGCGCACTGCATTCCAATAGGAGGCCCGTGGAAGCCCCCAAATGCTCCAGCCTCACTGCTCTACCTGGGAAGTGACCAAAGGCAAGGCTGAGGCCTGTCGATCAGGGGCCTATTAAGAATGGTGCCCGAGGCCTGGCCTTGTCTCTTTTCCTCCTGGGGAGTTGTCTGCTGTCCTCACTTTCAAATTATTGGAAGAGTTCCCAGAGCTGTGATTCCCATCCCTTAACGCCTTGAAGTGGACGTCCTACGGCAATTCCTCCCGAATTCGCGGCTCTGTAAAATGCCAGCACTGCAGCTTTTTAAGGTCCTGCCACCTCCAGCCAGAGAAACTGAGGGCCAGAGAGGGGCTCACGGTCTCACGGGCGCTGGCGGTGGCAGGAGCCGAACCCCGTCTTCTGAGCACCCGGCACACACACGACGCAGAGCGACGCCGGCTGCATTCACCCCTTTTCTTTGCTCTCGTTTTATTTTCCTTCCAGGTTTGCCACTGACTAGAATCCATGGGCATTAGTGTCCAGGGATGGTGTCGGAGCGGACTGGGCCCTTTTCCTACGTTGCGTGGTTTCTGAGCCTTAGTCTCTTTGCCTGCAAAATGGGATAAGTAGCAGTGGCTCGGAAGGCTGTTGCGAGGGTCAGAGGATGTAGCATGGAAGGGCAGAGCGCTTGTCACGTGGTGACTCTGTAGGTCGTCATCCTTACCAGGGGGTGGAGACTTGGTCATCTTAGTGGCTCCAACACTCACTCCAGTGTGTGGCACAGAGGGGTGTTTGGGGACTGTCTACTGAATAAATGGATAAATATGTGAATGGATGTGATTTGGGGATCCTGACAGGTCTCTGGTCTTCCAGTTTTCTGATGTCCTTGCTCTGTCTCTTTAGAATCTTTATTCAAGTAATACCTGTTCATCGGCCCAATTAATCAGTTAAAAAACAGTTAATATGTCACTGTTATGGCCAAAACTACTATCAATAATATTGATTATTAATAAGAACGAATATTTCTGAGCTCTGACTATATTCCAAGAATTGTGCCTAGTACTTGTCAAAGATTTTGTCATTACTCTTCACAGTAGCCCACTGAGGGATGTATCAGTCAGCTGGTGCCACGATAATGTTGTGTAACAAAACTCTGAAATTCAGTGGCTTACGAACATTCCCCCACTTGCTCCTGTGTTCACAGGTCAGCCGGGGCAGCGTTGAGTCTAACTGTAGGTGGGGTGACTTGGCTCCAGGCTGCTGGCTGAGTTCAGGTTTGGTCCACATGGGTTCATTCTGGAGCCTTGCTGGAAGAGACAGCAGCTTCTCGAGACAGGTTCTTCTCACCATGGACCACCAGAGCACAAGACAGCAAGCCCAGCCCTGCGACACATTTCAGGCCTCTGATTTAGTCACGTTCCCTCAACTCTCATGGTCTAAAGCAAATCAAAGGTCCAAGGCCAAAGTCAAGGAATGGGGGAGTATATGCCATGCACTATGAGGATGCAGAAGAGTGATTCCCTCATGGGATCAATAACTCCATCCACTGCTGGTAGGTGCTATTATAAGCCCAAGCAATGCACAGAAATAACAGAGTGACTTACCCAAGGTCACTCAGTTAGCTAGTAGGTGTGGGGAAGTAGGTTTTGAATCCAGGCAATTTAACTCCAGCATTATGGAGGCCTAAGAGCGTGCATATGGGGAGGGGATATTTGTTTTCTCAAATTATCTGCATATTTTTCACCCCTTAGCTGCCAATGTCGTGTTGGCACTAAACCTCTCTCACAGTCACACACCCATCTGTCCATCCATCCGCTCATTCGTACATGTCTGGCGTCGGGGTGTTCCAACGACTCTCCAGATTAACAGGCTCAAGTGTAATTCTTGGGCAATTTTTTTTTTGAAATTAATATGGGAGGGGGATGCAGATTGCCTTCCAGTTAATCTCAGGCACGTCTACGAATTCTTTGGGAAGTCCCTGGTAGAATTCGTATCAAAGCTGCACCGCGATTTTTACTTAAAAACAATGTGCTCCACGTTGACCGTGACTTCTGACACCTGAATTTGAAAGTGTTCTGGTGGGCCCAGCGCCATCGCCATAACGGAGTCATGTGTTTACTTGGAGGGCGGAGGGGAAAGACGGGGCACTGTGGTCGTGGGACGATGTTCCACATTCCCTTACAGGAGGGGACTTCCTCCTCGGCGTTTCCATAGGACCTTCCCCGTGTTTGCTTAAACCCGACGCACACGGGCTGACAGCTGCCTGGCCCTGGGCCTTCTTCGCAGACGCGTGTACAACCAGGCCCTTCAACAGCGCCCTGCTCTGTGTCCCCGATGCAATTAATTGAGTATATAAACCACTGAAAGGAAGGCTTTTCTTGGGAGCTAATAAATAAGCCCCAAAGCCACAGCGCGTGTAAGACCTTGAAAAATGGCATCATCATCTATGGGGAATTATGAACCCTGCAAAAAAAGCAGCCCATTGTATTTTCAGAAAAAGGTTTTTGTTTAAAAAAATAATAATGAAAAAAAATCACCATGCAGAGTCTATGTGGAAAAAGCAATCTGGTCTGAAATTCAAAGGCTAGTCTCTCTGCTGCATTAATCTTTCTCTGTCGATTTTATGTAAGAGGTATTATTTGCAGAAAAACAAGATACGGTTTTGAAGAATTCCCCTTTCATGCTATCTTCCCATCTGCATTTGTAATCCTCCGAGTGTGACCTCTGCATTAATTTCCATGGATGCTGAGCAGAAGTTGACAACCTCTGGGCAGGTTAGCATCTCTGGGGGATGAGAGAAAGCCTCGAGCAAAAAAGATCACGTTGTTCAGAAAAAGAGGGTAAAGGAGCAAGGGACCCTTCAGGAAGCACCCTCAGCCACGTGGGGCACTCTGGTTTAGCAAGCACTTTCCTCTCTATTTCAGGTCGCTTTAAGTACCAGGGTGCTGGACATGACAGGAAAAGGCTGTGTGACCGCAGACAAGGAATCTTCTCTGCCCCTTGGTCTTTTTCCCTGAGAGGCTGGGCTTGGCGTTCTAAGCGCCGCTTGAATGGAGTCTTCCAGAATTCAAAGTGTCTTTTCTTTAACTAATGGCGTCTTCAGTGCAGAATGCGGGCAGTAGACCACTGGTGCCTCTTCCCTGACCTCGAGGAGCCCAGGTGGTTTCCTGGAGCAGCCGCCTCCAGGCCGCTGCGGCGGGCAGTGGCGCTCAGGTCCCGCCGAGCCCTGCCTCCTGGTAAAAGCAAACACGCTGGGCCCAAGAGCCCGGAGAGGCTTCGCGGGATGCAAAAATACAACAGAGGGCGCAGGACCCACCAGCGCCGTGGCCTTGAATGTCAATGTATGTGGGCTGGCTGCAGACCGCCAAGTTCGTTAAAAATGTCCTGGCAGGGTGTCACCGGCAGACTTCAGGGGTCCCGGTTTGCTTTCTTTTTGGAGCCACCGCATCTCGCAAACGGTGTTTACTCGAGAGGGGAGGGGGCGGGGACCAAACCCACCGCTCCGCGCACACGCCTTGATCTCACATTCCAGACTCGAGCTGATGTGTGTCAGCGCGACATGGGGCGGGGGGAGGGCTCTCTTCGGATGTTTCATTCGCCGTCTGCACGTCACTCCCAAACTTTTCCTCTCTGCGCTCGGGGAGTCAGGTTGACGCGCCCTGGATGCGGGGCTGGCGGCGCGGGGCTGGGCGCGCTCCCGCGGAGACAGAGCCGCAGAGGCTCCCGGGCTGGACTCCGGTTTCTCAGGTACAAGTTGGGTGCCAGGAGCGGGGGTGGGGGCGGCGAGGAGCGGCGGGTGTCTGGTCCCGGGCTCGGGGCTCCGGCGCCCCTCTGCTTTCCCGCCGGGCGCCGGCGGCGGCGGCGGCCGGGGCTGGGCGTAGGGAGTCCCGGCCGGCGGAGCCTGCGCGCAGCCTCACTCCCCGCGGCGCCGGCGGCCCAGGCAGACAATGAACTTGCGAGCGAGCCGAGCCGAGGCAGGTTTGGGCCCGGCGCCCCTCGGCTCGTTCTCGCCGTGGCTACTGCGGTCCCCGGAGAGGGGGTCCCTTGCCGCCGGTCCTAGCCGCGCTCCGAGCGCTGTGCGCGCCGGGGACACCCCGGGAAGGGCTGCCGGGCCGCGCCGCTGGGGCTCGCACGCCCCCTCCCTGGCTAAGAGAATGCAGCCGGGGACTGGGGACCTGGCGATGGGATGGTGGCGCTGCGGACAGCCGGAGGCCTGCGGGGGGCGCGCGCCGCGGGGCATGCACGGGCCGGCGGTCCAGGAGAACGGTCCCGGAGTCAGCGCCCCCGCGCCTCCCCGCTCTGGAAGCTGCAGGCGGAGGACGGACGGACAGACAGACCGACGCTTGGGCTGTATGAGCGCGCGTAGGGTGCTGGGGGCGGCGGTGGTGCTGGAATTCCCCAGCCTTGCGCTCTGCTTCCCCGCACACTTGGAGGAAGTTTCCAGGAGCGGCCCGAGGCAGGTAGGTGGGTGGGCATGCGTCACTCTCTCCCCGGCTCCAGCTCGGAGCCCCTCAGGACCCCCGGCTCCAGTCTCGCGGCCGCCCGGGACTGAGGAGGTCGGGGGTGGTGTGGGTGGGGGTGGGGGTCCCAGACGCGCAGACGCCCGAGAGACTGGGCTCGGGGGGGGGGACCTCGGGGGCGGGCCTGGGAGGAGACAGGGGGCGCGGCTGGGCCCTGAGCGGCCTGAACTTTTGCTCTCCGCTCCCTCTCGGTCGCCGCATCCGCCCTCTGCTCGCTCCCTGCGCGGGGCCGCGGTTCCGGAGGCGGCGAGACTCGGGAGTTGCCGGCGCTTCCCGCGGCCGCGCAGCGTGCCCGGCCGGCCTGGGAGCGGCGAGCCTAGCGCGGCAGGTCTGAGTGGCGCGGCGGGGTGGCGGGGCAGCGGGGAGCAGGGGGCGACGGTGGCGATCGTGATGGAGCGCCGGTCTGTGGGGTTGCGTACACGCGTGGAGAGGATGCGGTGGCTGTGGGAGGATGCGGGGCGGGTCGTGACGCAATGGACCCCCTTGGAGGCCCCTGGGAGCCGCCTGGGATCGCGGGATGCAGGCGTCCGGGCCCAGGGAACCTCGCCTTGGGGGGAATGAATGAAGAGCGGTGGAAGCGCCTTCCGACCGCTCCGTGCGACCCGATTGGCCGGCGTGCGCGCGCGTGTGTGCGTGTGTGTTTAGGACTCGGAGCCGCCTGGGTCCTGGGCGCGGCTGCTTGACCGCCCCGTCGCGGTCCGGGTGCCCAGTTGCCCTCCCTCCCTGCACGGCCGGAGCAGCGGGTGTAGACACTGAAGGCTGGAGGCTCCTTTACGTAAACAGCTGCTGGCGGCTGAACGTCCGCGCCTCGCGTGGGCAGGTTCGAGAAGGAGGCGGCGAGGCTGAGGTTCAGGCTGAGACCTACTCCTCGTGTCCCCATCTTCCCGTCCCCCGGGCCCTTCGGGGTGTTCACGTCCGGTGAGTTAATGGCACGGAGTTTTCGGGAATGAAGTTCTATCTCCAGGAAGCCCCAAGATGCCCCAGGACTGCTTGGGGCGCAGAATTCAGTGAGGCCAAGCAGGGGGTTTGCTCTGGTTCTGGGATCCCGGCTGTGCCTCCACTGCTCATTATCACCTGCGGTTCCCATGAGGACAGCCACCGGGCGTTGGAGCAGAAAGGTAGGCTGGCAGCATCTGCATCCCACGAGGGTCCAAGGAGGAAACGGAGGCTTAGAGATTTGCAGGGAGTTTCTCTAAGACCCTCCCACGGCAATCTCTGTCCCCAGCTTTTCTATCCACCCCCCCACCACAACAACATTGCAAAATCCCCCCCCCAACAACATTGCAAAATCAGGAATCCTTCCTTCCAGAGCATGACACTTTCTAATTTTTACAAACTGTATGTCGAATCAGGATGTCTTGATGGATACACACTACAGATCAGACATGATTTTGTTTACGAGCATGAGAATAAAAATGCTTTTTAATTAATGCTTTTTATCAAATAAGTTTTTCTCTCCAATGCTAAAGATTGGCAGGAAAATGTTCTTGCCTTTTGTTGGATGGAGAGACAGAGCCAGCAGGGACGCGGCCGGCCCTGGGCTCCCTGTTAGTACTCAGCTGTGCCAGAATGGGTTGCAGGTCAGGCCTGCCCGCCAAGGTCCAGCTGCTCAGGAGAACCACCCCGGGGGCTTTCTGAAGGAAATCAACCATGTCTTCTTGTCTTTTCTCTCTGTGCACTGCAGGACGGCAGTAAGCTGGCTTGTGGATGAAGCAAGCAGGGTTAAGTCATCCAGGATATGGGGCGGGGGGGGGTCGGGGTGGGGAGGGAGGGGTGAGGAGGAGGCACGTCTGCCCGCAGTGGGTCCCACGCGCCTTGCTTTTCTTTGGCCATCAGAGCTCGTGAGGCCTGAGCTGCTGTCTCGGCCCAGGACCCCGGGCCTGTCACTGTGCTTGCCGTGGGGCTGCTGTTCCTGCAGCCCTGGCCTGGGGAGGTGACACATTTGGTTTTCCACATGCCTGAAAGAGAGAAGACAAATCCTGCGTCTGGAAGAGGCGATGTTTGCAGGAAAGGTCGGGAAGGGGACTCTGCTTATTTGGTGTTTAGAGAAAAGCGGAGAAGAGACTCTAAGATACCAGCTGGGCCACAGGAGTCCCAGGGCCTTAGAACCTGCACTAGCAGAAGCTTTAGAGAAGTTTCTGGGTTCTGATTAGATTGTGGTTGTCCAGGGCCATCAAAGTCCTAGCTGAAAGCTGCCCTAGCTAGCATAGAGGGATGGGGAGAGGAGGTGGGGGCTGCCCTGAACAGGTGAGCCTGTGCTCTACCTATAGGAAGCAGCTGTGACTCAGCTCCAGCCAGCTGGGAAAACCAGACTTGATAGGGATTGTTAATTTTTAAGAGAATTCTCAAGCTTGGATAGTAAAGTGTGGGCTCAACTTCTGGGAGCGGGGCAGAGGTGAGGTGAGTGTATTGGCAGGAGGTCTGAGGCTTGACACCTGGCTCTGTGTTTGTATACGGGGAAGAGTATCCCACCAGCAGAGAAATGTGACCCACGGGTCACACCCCCTGAGGGCCCACGGACTAAGAATTGACAGATGCCCCTCGTGGCTACAGCCATGTGCCAGGCTCCTTCGTTTGCTGGTGGGTCTTGCATTCGCTCAATAGCTATTTGATGAATTCCCATCTTATGGGAAGTAACGCTCTGCATAAAACTTTTCAAATAATTTTATTTACCAGATAGATCCCTTGGTTAAGCACCTGGGGCTGATACAATGATAAGACAGACATGGTCGCAGCCCTCGAAGGAGGGGAGCAGACCAAAATGCCTGCACCGGGTGGACACATGACCTGTGAGCTGTGTTAAGAGCCGGGAAGGACGGCGCAGCCAGAGGACGTGCTAGCAACGGGCGGGTGGTAGGGGACGAGCCTCCTTTGACAGGTGTGGAAACTGAGGCTCGCAGCAGTAGGGTGACTTGCCCAAGGTCGCACGCCTGGTTGGTGGAAAGTCAGGCCAGGTCTTCGATCCCCGGCTCCTGGGCCGGCTGCTTCGTCCCAGCGGGCTGGGACAAAACATCTGGGAATCTCCAGAATGGGAGCTTGCTGTGGTGGGCAGCTTTGCTTTTCCCGTGCACGTGCCTAGACCCTCTCCCCTTCCTCATGCCTCAGCAGGCCTGGGGGCACAGATGCCGCTTGCAGCCCATTTGTACGAGAATGAAGAGAGAGAGAGAGAGAGAGAGAGAGAGAGAGAAGTCACTTAAGTTCTAAAGGCAGAAACTTTCTAAAAAGTAGCAGCTGGTATGGGAATGTCATTTACGTGAGCAGTCGGTCAGTGGGCACCCCCTGTAGCAGCATGTGAGCCTGAAGTGATGCTGTCGTCACTGGTGACGATGATGTACCCTGTTTTCCTTCTGGTCTGTAGCCGGGCTGCTCAGGACGAATACTGAGTTACTTCCATGGGTACCTCTGATCCTGTTCTGTGAATCGAGAGATTGCGTTCTCACCTAGCTGACCAGGTATGGGGAGGCTGAGCGTTTTGACTCGCACAATGCATTTCCTCATTGTTCTCAAGTGCAAGGGTCCGAGTCCCTTCCTGAGACGCTCCTCCTTTAAATAAAGCACTGGGACCAGATGATTTACACGCAGACCTGTGTTTTCGCAGCGCGAAATGAAGCAAAAAGGTGGCAGTCGCCTAGTCAGCGTTTTCAGTCTAGATATTCAGGAAGAAAAGTCAAGGTTTTGTGTTGATTTGGGCCAATATAGGGTTATTTTAAGTACAGGGGTTGGGGAGGAAGACGCTGATCACAACAGCTTTCATCGTCTGGGTTCCTGCTGGTGCCAGCTGGCCCTGTGCCAGGCAGGTCGGACAGGTGTCCCCTTTTGTCTCAATGATAGGGCAGGGAGGCCCTTCGAGATCACACAGACCAAGCTGCTAGCCTGTGCCTCCAGAGGAAGGAGGGACATGGGAGGGGCGGAGCAGAGCAATCATAGAGCTCCAGAAAGGGAGGGCGGGTGTGACCCAGCACGCTGCAAGCTGGGGGAAGCGCTCAGTCTCTCTGCTGATTTCAAAAGGGATGCGGAGGAAACGCGAGCAACATCTTTCATCATCGGCAGCACATGCAGTATTGACATGTTCCCCCGGGTGCCACCCTGGGCTAGGTACGTGGGGGCAGAGTCAGTACGAGGCTGGGCTCCAAGGCAGCACTCAGATGAGGGGGCAATGAGGGGGCGAGGCAGCATGTCCCTGTCGCTTAATGCTGCTGACAGACGGCTCTGAGCCTGGGGGAGGTGCAGGGGCAGCTGGCTGGAGTGGTCTCCTCCGACTTGGCGCCTGGCCTGAGAGCTGAGGTCCTATGCTATGCATGAGGTGACACCTGCGGGGGGCTTGGAGCAGCGCCTGGCATACAGTAAGCACTCGATAAATGCTGGCTCTTGTGTTTTTCTTTAGCACTCATCACCAGGGGAGGGGGCTGTCTCTGAACTTGAAATGGCACGTGCGATTTTTATGTAGCTGTGCCTCTTTCTTGGAGGGCATGCCTTCTAGTACATTCTACCTCAAAGAGCTGCTCTGACGCCCCATAAGGCCGGGAGCCCCAGGATGCCTTGGATTCTAGTCAGGCTTCCTTGGGCTGGTAGCTCCACTTTTCAGGGTTGTTTCTTCGTCTGTGCAGAGAGGGGGCCAGGTACCCAGCTGCCGTCGGAGATGCTTTCTGCTGACATGGAGGACGGGCTGTGGGCACTTAAGCAGAGGGCAGAGCGGGCTGCTGTCACTGGGGATGTCCTGGGGTGGCTTCTGAGTGTCACACGCTGAGCCGCACTCCAAGTTCCAACGAGTCCTGAGCAGGCGAGCAGGGGCCTCCTTGCCGGGCAGGCTCTCCCTCGCACCTACTTTAGATCTGTAGAACTCATCCTCGTCCAGGCCTTTTGGGCCTTTGAAGAAAGCAAGGCTGGCAGATCCTCAAAAGCAGAGGTGTCATTATAATGGAAACTTGGCCGCCTTCCAGAATTGTGTTTGCGATGAAAATATTGAAACAGGCAGCCCCGTCACCCAGGTGCCTGGAAAATACCCCAACATGGGCAAATAATTAGATACAGGCTAGGCGCAATTATTTTTTCCTACAATATGCTGGAACCTGGTGGTTTCGCGTTTTTTTTTCTTGAAATGGAATATGCACCCGCTAGTTCATTTTGCTCCTTGTGGTCAAAAAAAAAAAAAAAAAAAAATAGCGGCGAGGCCTCCGAAGGGAAGGACGGGCCACGGGAGGTGGCAGTTCCCTCCCAGCGCAGTCCTGGGGCCTGGGGAAAGTTCTGGACTGCTCCGCTGTGCCCTTGCAGGGAGCTGCCCGAGGCCTGGGCCCCTGGCATCTTTGCTAGGAGGCCAGAACCTGCATCTCAGGGTCCAAGAAGTCTCCAAAGGTATATTATTGTCTCACGCCATGTAGGAAGGGGTCCGGTGGCTCTGGCATCCTTCCCGACTCCTGTCCACTCACTCACGCCGACGGAAGTGAGCGTAGCCAGCCCCTGCGCGTTTCCAGCCAGCCCAGCGTCCGGTGCTGCCTCACCCATGATTTTTTGGCCTGAGTGTTGAATCCCATAAACCCTTGCGGGGGCTGCACAGGTGGTGGGGGAGTGTGGGCACTAGGCGGACCCGGGTTCAAATCCCTCCTGTGCTTCTCTGTTCCATTACCGTGACCCTGGGCAAGCGGCTTAATCCCCTTGTGCCTCAGTTTGCTCATCTGTAAAACTGGGTTAATAATCTCTACCTCGTAGTGTGGTTTGTGTATTAGGAATAGTACCATGTAGGGTTCAGAGGAGCTCCTCATACTGAACCCCTCTTTCCCGGCTGAGTTCTGAACCTGTGGAGAGAGAGGGGAGGAGGAAGGTGGATGAAGAGAAAAAGGTGACGTTCGTTCCTCACTGGAGTCGATGTTGGAGATAGTGGGCAGTGGACGTTGCAATCCCGGCCTGAGAACCAGGCAGTCAGGGTGACTGGCCTGCTGGGTCACAGGCAGTGTGGGAAAGCCATGTCCTCTCCTGGGGCAGCCAGCAGTGGCACGCCTGCTGTCTCAGGGAGAGGGCGAGGCCGGCCTACGTGTGCCCAGGGCCTCCTTCCACACTCCCGGGACGGTGTAGACACCACCAGGTGTGGACCCTGGAAGACTCAGGCAGGTGGAGCTCCCTCCAGGGGAAGGACGGAGGGACTGGAACGTGCTGAGCCCAGGCCTGGCCTGTGGGGCGGGGTTGGCAAATGGTGCCAGTTAGATGTGCCGTGGATGAAGACAGCTGGGCACTGAGATTGGACAGTGAGGCCTGTCATCTGTGTTGTGCTGTGAGTCATCAGCCAGACTGAGGCAGGGACTAGCCATGGGCACGAGGCCGCCTTCTAACTTTATGGCTGCACTTGGAGGCATAGCAGGGCCCACCTGGTCCCCTCCATGCAGCCTGAACCTTCATTGGCCCCTGTATGCCTCCCCTTAGAACCTTCTGGAACCTTTGCCAGTAACTGAGTATCTCTCCCACGTCCCCTTCCTCCAAGTGTTCCCTTCCTCCTATGTCTGGTCCGTGATTCCACTCGATTTGAACTCAACCTTGAACCATCTCACTGTATATCATGTTCTAGTTTCCCGGATGCCGTCTGTTTGCCCTGACCTGGTGCCCCCCCCCCAGGGGAAGAGGGTGTCTTGGGACCCACTCATGGCTGGGCCTACACATAGTGATGAGAGTCCATCATTTGTGGAATTAATGCATCAGTTCGATGCAGTTCTTTCAAAAACCTTCTTCTCCTGGAGAAAGGGTGTCACGATTTCACATGGGCTCTGGGCGTGTACCCAGAAGTCAGAAAAGGGTCCCCGGTTCGGTAGCGTGGTACAGGAGAGTTAACACTTGTCGCTAAAACTTCTGGAGGAATCAAGAGCATCAAGGAATAATCTTGGATTTCCTGGCATTAGATTTTTGTGCCATTAAAAGAGAGTAACCACAGTTTTTATGTGTGTTTTGAGAGTCTTGTGGAAAACATTATGGACGTTTGGTGGGTGTTTCAGAAACATGAGCAGGAGCCGTCTACTCAGGCCAGAAATGTGGGGCCGTTAGCATTTCTTATCGCGGGTAGAAATAGCTTGTCCTTCGGCTCCATGTGCCTTTGTTTGGAATGTAAATATTTGCGTTAAAAATATAAAGTATGTCCTGAAGTGTATTTATAGGGACCATAATTTCCCAACCAAAAAGTCGACTGTTGGTCTCCAGAGGGTCATTTCCTCTGATTCGAGAACCTGTTTGTATGAAGAGTCTTCGAGTGTGCACCCGGAGACGCACACGCGTGTGCATGAGGAATTCCGGGGGTACGGAGAGCGGGGCTGCCCCTGGAACCGGGCCGAGGGCCTGGCGTTCCCAACCTCCGCTTCTCATGCTGTCTGTTAAGTCGTGGCCACACCAGGGAGGGCGAGGTTTGGGCTGAGGTCCCCTAGGGTGGTCTGGCCCCCGCCGTCCTCAGTTTGCTGGACATCCAGGCGGGGGCTTGGCTGCAGCGGGCTCATCTCTGTGTCGTGTAAGCAGACGCTGGGTTTCAGAATTGCCGTTGCTTTAGGAAGGTGTTGAGAAGGATTGGGGGTGGGGGTGGCGTTGCTAGCCTCTCTGTGGCTGGTGGGGGAGCAGAGGGTCCTCGTTTCTGGTTCAACTGGAGGGCCTGTGTAGAATGTCTTCCTCCTTCGCTTCCTGGGAGCAGTTTAGCTTTTACATTTTCCTTAGAACAGCCCAGATTCTCGCCAGACACTTGCTGGAGGCAGAATGTCGCCTCTTCTGGTCTCCGCCTCCTCTCGTGAGTGAGAGACTGGGGGGCCTGGCAGGGCTGGGCCAGGGCCTCTGCTCCTGGTGTCATTGTGTAGGTGTGTTGGGGGAAAAGTTGTTTTTGAAACTCTCTGTGACAGCTCTCGAGGGAAACCCCATCCCCCAGAGTCTCAGCAAATGGAGAGTGGAGGTCATTGAGGGCCAGCCTGGCCGATAAGCCAGCCCCAAATCCAGGCTTGCCCCCCACCGGGCAACCTCCCTGTTATCACAGGGTGAGGGGCAAATGGGACCAGGGTGCAAGCAGGGTCCTGGTGGGGGGTGGCCCCTGCGGTGGGCCTTGGTTGGCTGGTGTCTCTTTGTCCCAGCCGGTGTGGAGGCCCACGGCACACCGTTGCCTCAGCGCTGAGACTGGTCCAGGTAGCAGGACCCTCCCCTCCCACTTGCCCGTCTCCACCTTGCAAAGGGCACGGCTGTGGGAGTGCCAGTCATCTCTCTACTTGGGAAGCCCTTCCTCGGGGTCCTAGGAAGCTGAGCCCCACCCGGGAGAGGACATGAAGCAGGGGGGCGGTCCGAGGGGACAGGAGCGGAGAGCTGGGTACTGGCCCCCTGACCCGCCATCCAGTGTTCAACATGGAACTCACCCTGTGGGCCCTCCCTTTGACCCACCAGTGAACATTCCTCGTGTGAAAGAAACATGCCCGGCCTTAGAAATGGGGCGTCCTCAGGAAGGACCTCTTCCTGCGTGCTGGGGTGTTCGCGAACCGTGGGAAACTTCCGATCGCCTGTCTTGTGGTCATCTTTAGCCAGACCCGTGGTGCTGTGACCTTCCCGTATTCTCTGTCACAGTTCTTAATGAAGATGATGTTCCAGAAATCCCTGCCCAACCCCACATCAGGCTGCTAATTCAAGTTCAGTATTTTGAAAGTCAGAGGAAATAGCCGCTTGTAGGACATGCCAAACTTGCCTGAGAAAGTTAGCAGCAGAAACAAATGAGAAGATGAAAGGAGGGATCAGCCTCACATTTCTGCCATCCTGACTTTGAAGAGCTATTTATACCCACTCGACAGCAGTTTCAGAGAGAAATTCGATATGGAAAGATGCACCGAAGAGAAGAGGGAGCTTAGCAAAGGGGACCTCCTCATCAGAATCACCTTCCCAGTCAAAACAAAGTAACAAATGAAACACACTAACTAACAAATGAAACAAACTAACAAACGAGACAAACCAATTTCCCCCACAGGTCGACAGTTGAAAATCCAGAGTCTTTTGCAAGGGACATCATTTGGCTCAGAGAATAAAAATGACGTATAAAAAGTAGATGAAACCTTGGTTGCCCTTTGAATGGTAGAAAATAAATTTGCTTTTGGCTGTTAAAACTGAAACAAATCAATAGAAAAACGCAGGCCTGCCCCTACTGAGCCGGCAGTTTTTTTGGTTTCTGGAAGAAGGAGGCTTGCCCACCCCAAACCAGCTTCGTACCTTCAGGTCAGTTATTGACCTGCAGAACCATTTAGGGAAGTGTGTGTATATTCATTCCACAACGCTTTCCTCTGATTTAGTTTTAAAAATTGTGGCATAGATTTTTTTTTTGTTCATTCAACCTATTCTTTTTCTAACAGCTTTATTAGGATAGAATTCACATACTGTACAATTCACCCATTTATGCCATCCAGTAGTTTTTAATATATTCACAGATATAGGGAACCAGCACTACATTCAATTTTAGAACCATTCATCATGTCAAAAAGAAACCCTTTACCCGCTAGCCCCCTATCTCCCTATTCGCTCCCCCTCCCATCCCCCTGCCATAGCAACCAGGCATCTACTTTCTCTATCAGTTCTCTATTCTGGACTTCATATTGAATGAAATCATATACTACGTGTTTTATTGTGACTGACTTTTAGAATGCTATCAAGGCTCATCCATGTTGCAATGTGTGTCAGTGCTTCATTACTTTTGATGGCTAAATATATTGTATTGCGTGGCTTTACCACACTGTGTTTATCCACTTGTTGATGGTAGACATTTAAGTTGTCTGCATCTTTTGGCTCTTAGGATAATGCTGCTATAACCATTTAGGTGCACGTTTTTTGCGTGGTCACGTTTCCATTTCTAGGGTTCTGTTTTGTGCGATATTTTCCTTGCTCTTGATAATAAATTGATTTACTTTTTATTGCTCTTTCCCTGAGCGTAGAGAAGGCCATTCTCAAACGGGGTTCTGATCCCCTCAGAAGTGACTGAAGTGGGAGAGCCCAGAAAGGCCTTCGTGGAATCCTAGTGCAGCCCCATGTCATAGACGATGAGAGTGAGGGACAGGGAAGCCACACAGAGTCAGGATGGAATTTGAGATTTTGGAGTTGGTTCAGTCACCCCTGCTGACTGGCTGGGGCAGTAAGCCAGGGCTGGTTGGGTGGACAGATGGGGACCACCTTGCTGAGCCCATGGGTCTAACCCGCCTTGACCTTACAGAGGCTGGAGAATGTCTTGTTGCCCACAAACACCGAAACAAAGGGGTGGTGTCACCCCTTTCTAGTTCTTTCCCCCCTGCAGGGACGGGAGGCCAACACCTATCCGAGAAAAATTTCAATTGGGTCCAATTCAGAGAATGAAATTTTATCTGCTCTGGCATAGCCCACAAGCAAAGGGCCTGCGACCGTGACTCCAGGAGATGTTAGGAAGCGTTTCAAATAACCTTCTGCTGGGTCAAAGCATCGAAGCTATCATGCGGGCCCTCCAGGATCTCTGAGGGGGTGTTTTGCACGGGCTGGGGGTGCATCCGCAGTGTTTAGCTGTGTCCCCAGACTGGCTTTTCAAGCACTTGGTTTTCAGGTGCCGTTCGAGTTCTGATGCAGTAGGTAGAAGTGTTCTGTGGCTGGAGTGTTCTCGATGCTGGGGAAGCCCATCTGTTCAGATCCCCATGGCACACTTCGTATTCTCACCCTCGAGAGCCAGGGCAGCTCTACGACTGTAACGAGAAGTCGATGTTGCAGGAAGCTCCTTCGCTCTACATCCGGGTGCTGCGTCGAGACCCCTGTGGAGCTTTTTGAAAGCAATACACGTGCTCCAGTCCCCTGTCGGTCCTCCGGGTCATGGGAAAGGATGATTGGCTGGCTGGCTGGCTGGCTGGATGGATGAAAGGAAGAAACGCAGGAGTGGGCAGAAGTAGGTTGGGTTATTGACAACCTTGACCCATAGTGCAGGGACAGCAAGGGCCCCACAGGTCACCTGGCTCATTTTCCTGTCCTGCTCGCCCCCTTTCAGAGCTGCGGCAACGGAGACCCGCAGAGGTGGTGATGGGCTCCCCGTCCTTCAGCGTCACGAGCAAAGAACACCTGGGCGTCTGACCCTTCAGTTCCCCAAGTTTCCCCCAAGCTTTACGCTTCCCTTCAGAGTCACCTTCCAGGGACCGGGACGCTGCCCTTGTTGCTGGGAATCCAGCGGTAACTAGGCGGACAGGGTCCCGGTGCTCACTGAGTGCGTGTGTTCTCAAGTTCACAGCTATCAGAGAACAGATAGCATTACGTGCTGCAGGGTGGGGACTGACTGACTGGCCTTTCCAGGGAGGTGACATCCAAGCTGATCCTCGCAGGACAAGAAGGCATCACTGCCAGATGCTTGGGAAGAGCACCTGAGGCCGAGGGACAGCCATTGCCCGGACCCCAAGAGGGCCCCTGATGGGATGGCGTCAGTCATGATGGGGAGAGAGGGTCAGAGGACTGGTGTATAGCCCCCTGGGGTTGACGTCCATTCTCCTCTGTTCTACATCCTTTACGTGATCGTTTACAGCGCGTTTACCTTCCCCCTGTCCCGTCTGCGGGTGAAGAATGCTTGTCCAGCGCTGGTCGGCCACAGTGCCGCACTTGCAGAACACAGGGTTAGTGAGAAACAGAGAAAAACCCCATCCCCTCCTCGTCTCCGGTAAGTCTCGGCTCGTGAGTGGAAGTTATTTTTATGCAAGCTCGAGAAGGGAAGTCTCAGGTGGGCCGCGGAAACCACAACCCCAAACACCAGACTGACGTAGCGAAATCCCGAAGGTGAGCACGCGGCTGGTCACGCGAATCCGGTGACGGTCCCGGGCAGCCCAGTCGGGCAGAGGAGAACCTTTGAAGAAGGCTAGGGCACAGCGGAGCCCGGTGCTGGCGCGGCCCCTTCCTCGTGCATGGCCCTCCTTCCCCGGCTTCGACTGAGTCGCAGCCCTCCCCGGGCTTGACTTCCTCTTGAGCCCTTGCAGGTGGGAGTTCTTCCTTCCGCCCCTGGCTACCCCCAGGTGTTTCTCTCCCAGGTGTCTGCGAGAACCTCGGCTCCTGGACCCATCTCCCTTCCTCCTAGAGTGGAGCCCTGGGTTGCCTCTTCACCCCCGGTCCTGCCATCACCCTGGTCTGGTAGTCTCCCTGGGGACAGTCTATTTGGAGCCCTGGCCTCCTGTGTCCTCTGCCTCCTCGATCCTCCAGTATACTCTGGACCTTGTCCAAACCTGGACCGCTCCAAGAAACATATAGTCAGTCCCTGTGATGGACATATTAGTGACAACCTTTTCCTTCTCGGGGACCAGGACCGACTGGTCGACCTGATGCATAGACCTCGACAGACTGTTTCTGTCAATTATTTTCTTAAACTTTAAATCTCTCTCTGGTCTTTCTGGACATCCTTAAGGGCATAACACTGCAAAATGTTTATCAGTTGCTGCAGCAATATACATCTCTATTTCTTGTCGTTTATGATTATTTTCTAAACTAGGGACAAAAAAATATATATATATAAGTTTTCCTGTGTTATAGTAAATGGAGAAATAAAAGAGAACATTTCTTTTCCCCAAGTAGCTTGATTTAGAATCATTCCAGATGTTCATCCGGCATCTCTTTCCGAATCCGCGGGGGCCGTACCCTGGAACCTGACCGTATCGCTATGTCGGACACTCGCCAAGCGTCCCCGTAATCTTTTGGCACTCCTGGATGCTGCCTCGTAATTTTATTTTAGCTTTTTACTTTCAATCGTTTTTGACTCACAAGACGCTGCAGAGCTACTCGAGGGTTTCTGTGTCCTCTCCGCCAGCTTCCTTCCACGGCCGTGGGACAGCATCCAGATCAGGAAACTGACGCGGTACCATTAACCAAGCTCTGCTGCTGTCTAATGGTATTAAACCGAGGGACCCACGGCCCTCCGGGAGCATTTTAGAATTTCAGAAACCTCGGAGTCGTCGTCTATCTTTTAGATTGTTTTTGGATCCCTTCCCGTTGGCCAGCAATGAAAATCAGTTTCCATCCGGTCAACAAATCCGGGAAGACCCGTGATTTGTGCATTTCACGACGTCCACGTGCTCATGTGATGCTTTGTGGGTGTGTCATCCCTTCTTCCCTCATCTGAGAGGTCCTTGGAGACGAGGAACCAGGCATAGAGGAGAGTTGGGTGGAACAGAACGTGAGACAGGGAATTGGGAAACTTGCGTTCTGCCAATAGGGACCGGCATTCAGCACTTATTTACATTACTTCATTCACTCTCAGCCGCCCTTGAGCTGGACACAGTCCACACACCCGTTTTGCGGATGTGAACGCTGAGGCCGGAGAGGTTCACTGCGCGCACGTTCTGGGAGCGTGTGAGCGGCAGAGTCGGGGACTGGGCCCCAGGCAGTGTGGCTTCCGAGGCTGCCGGCTCCTAGGACTTCGGAGGACCGCCCTCCTTGGGTCAGGCCGGTGCGCTTCTGGTCCCCGGTCTCACAACTGCTGCGGGTCCCGGGGGCTGGCGGGGTGCGGGGGCGGTGCTTGCTTGACTTCTCTGAGCCTCTTTCTCAACTCAACGCAAGGGGCGTGGCTGAGATCTGTCACTGCCATTCCTGGGTGTGGTTGGTTTTACCGGTGGAAACAGTTGTACCAGAAGGGGAAACACTCAAGGACCCACGTGAAATTTCTACCCTGTCCCTTGTCCGTCGGGAAGATTTCTGCGGCCTAATTGGGTTTGATGGAATCCTCGATTCCAACTGAATTATGCTCCTGTGTATTTTCATTAAACCGTCTACAAGCTGGTTTCTTAAAGCTGCAAGCTCCCCGCCCGGCGTGCTGTGCCTGAGCCCCCACGGTCCACTCCGGGTGGGGGCGATGCTCGTAGCAGCGCGAGATTGTGTGCGAAGCTGCTCGCTCTGCCTCATGGGCAGCGTTAAATTGTGAGATGCCATCAGAATGCGAGGTGAGGGCATTATCAGCAAGTACTTAATTGATTCTGCAGACTTCACAAAAGAAGGTTAAAATTAAGCTTGTTTGCAAATGGTGTTTCAAGTGCTCAGTCCTGGGGATGGGTTAGAAAAACTAAGAGCAGGGCATGTGGGACAGGGCTTAATTTTCTTTTCAGGTTGTGGAAGGAGCCGATCTCTCAACTAAGATAAAGTTTCCCCCATTTGAAGAGGCCCGAAGAACGTGAGCTTTGGGTTGTAGACTTCACAGAAGTGGAGGGTTGGGGGCCAGGCTCTGAGATGAATGTGTAATCCCATTAATGTGATCAATTAAAGGGCCTTGCGTTTTTTACATCCAGGCAGAGCTGCGTTAGAGAACGTACCGTTGTAGATCAGCGTCAGGATAAGTGGGCTCCTGGAAGCCGCTTTTGCTGACCTCACTCCTGGTGTGGATTCTGAAATGCTCCTGGAAAGGTCCCGGCTCCAACCAGTGATGAGCTTAACCCTGAGGGTGTGCCGTCTTCTGAGTGCGTCTTCACTGCCTGTCCGATACCGGACTAAGAGACGCTCCCTGGATGCGCTTTGCGCTTCTTTTAATTCTGACCCTGACACCTTTCGGTGTCTCCAGAATGGGGTGTAGAATTTGCAGAGCCTAGTGTAATGTAAAACTGTGAGCCCCTTCTTAAAAATGATGAAGATTTTCAAAACTAGCACAGTAGAGCAGGAAACCCAGTGTGGCCGCTTGGAGGGCAGAGCCCTGGGATGGGTGGTCGCAGCGCCTGGAGCCGGCCCCGGGCGCCCACGTGGTGCTCCTGCTGGAGACCTGGTTTACGCCGATGTGAGAGGGGCCTGGGCTGCAGCTGCGGGGCCTGGGGTGCTCCCGGGGCTCTGCCAGGGGGCCCGGCCCTGGCACGCTCTGGAGACACTTGCTGAGCTGAACTGGTTCACAGAGTGACCGTCCTGTGGCTTTCTCAGGTTCCACCAATCATGAACCTGGAAAAACCCTCCTTGGGGCGCTTTAGAATGAGGAGAGGGGAAACCTGAATCCAGACCGTTCTGGAGTGTGCGTATGTGTGCGTGTGTGTGTGCGCGCGCGCGTGCACACACACACGTGTATGTGTAAACGCAAAGTCCTAGTGATTTTTCACAGTATAAAAGGCTGACAAACGGCGATTATCCAGCCCCTGGTCATGGTTAAGGTGTGTTTCTGTTTGCGCCCCGAGCCTCAGTCCCTGGAGCGGGGTGGGGGGCAGCCCATCCCTTCTCGGCTTTTCATCTCTGGGGCCCACTGCTTGAGCTCTGTCCTCCCAGCCGAGTGGAAGGCCCTTGGAGAGAGTCCAGGTTTCAGGGCCACTGTAGGTCAGTCATCCTGCTCATTTTCCTTCCAATCAGAGAAAGCCCATGTGCCAAGTCGGAGCAGCATGGCTAGAGATGCCACAGCGCATGAAGGAAACACGGTCCAGCGCCCGGAGCATCCTCCTCTGCAGTGAGGGGCTGCAGGGTCCGGTAGGGGGCTCAGCTTCGTGTTAGATCTTTGGTCTCCCAGCATGGTGAGCTGGGACTTGTACCCGCTCCGCAGGTGCTGAAACTCTTAGACGCTGGCAAAACTCTTTCTTGCAAAGTGAAAAGTAGCACCCAGGGCTGGCAGCCAGAGAGCGGGGCAGGCGCCAGTGGAGGGGAGCCAGGGCTGTTTGGGTTTTCAATTAGAACCCGAGATCCTGAGCGAGGATCACAGTTACTTTTCATGGGGAGGACGCTCTGCTCAGAACACAGAGAGAGAGGTGTCTGGGTCCGGGCCGTTCAGAACCGTCTCGGGGGGTTGGTACAGCACCCCTGGATTTTCCTCCTTTTGAGCGCAGTTCGCACAGAGGTCATGGGAGATGTGAGCTCACAAGGAGCCAGGACCCTGTGCTCTCCTTTTGCTGTCATGAGTCAGCGGGCTTGAATGGGGACGTGCCGCTGAGGAAAGCCAGCGAGCTCCGCCTCGGTACCTCCTGGTGGGGGTGTGAAGGGGGAGCAAGTCAGGAATGGCCGCGGCTGCCCTGGGTGAGCCCAAGATCAGGAGGGGAGTCTGCGATGCACCTGGGTGTCTGAAATCAGGTCCTCCCATCCAAGGGAACCCCCGGCCAGTGCTTGGTAAATAGCAAGTATAGCACTGTTATGTGCGAGCAAAAGCTAGTTTACTTACGTTCTCTGTTAAGACATCCACAGTCATTTTTATTTCGAAAAGAAAAATAATATGAATAAAACCCACAATATTTTTATTGCCTGGTGTGGGAGTCTGAGATAACTTAAATAATACATCTGGTATGTAGTAGCTATTGGGAAAAAAAATCTCCACGCACAAACAAAAAAGAGAAACGTGAAAAGATGAAGGTGCCCGAACAGCCTCTCCCCTCTGCAGATATCGGGCTCTGTAAGGGACAGGGACTTTTCTTGTCCTCTCCCCGTCCCCAGGCCTAACACAGCCATGCGGAGTAGAATCTGTCACAGAGGAAGTGAATCAGGTAGCAGATTCTTACTGGGGCCCGTGAGTTAGCATTGTTGGGAAATGACCTCAAAGGGTGAAAACTGAAGACAGAAGAAGGTAATGCGATCGGCGTGCGTCATCCTTCCAGCCCTGGGAGGCCGGCGACGTGGCACCTGTCTTCAGACGGGCAGATCGAGCTCAGAGAGGTTCGGCGACTTGCCCAGGGTCGACCAGTTGGCAGTGGCTGGGCTTATGTTCAAGTCTAGGACTTGCCCAGGGCTGTAGTCGGTCTTTCTGTGTGCCATGGGAGATGTCAGGGAGGGAGAGAAATAACATTTGTGGACAGCCAGGTGTTTTAGATGCCTCGGTGTCCCCGCTCAGTGAGCCCTACGCCACGGAGGGACACGACGAGGAAATGAACACCGGTTGCTGGGGAGTGGGTGGTGGCTTAGACACGCCCCGGCCCTGCCCTCACAGAGCTTGGGTTCCAGTGGGTGCCCTACGTGTCAACACTCGGTCAAAGGATCATCTGATCTCTCTCGTGATGAGTGTGACAAAGGGGAGACGGGGGAGGGGGTGGTGGGGGATGATGTGTGAGTGTGCTCGTGGGTGCGTTGAGCCAGTCTGGCCAGGTGCAGGTAGGTGCTGCTGGAGAGTTGCAGGTAAGGAGGCTTGGCAGAGAGTGGAGCAGCAAGGAAGCCCTGGGCCTGGGGCGGGCATCCTGGAAGGCCTCCCGGAGGGGCGGAGTCTGCACGCATCCATCACGGCGAGCCTGAGGGCGGGAGCCACATGGATCCCAGCGAGGGGGCCCGTGGTTCTCGCTCTTTTGGGTTCAGAACGTGTGGGATCCTCATTCCGGGAATCTGGATTGATCCCCCCAACCCCCAGCAGGACACCCCTGTAGTTAGGGTGGCCCACACATTTTAGCACTCCAGTCCCCCACTTCAAAGGGAGCTGGGCTTCCTCAGGGATATTTAGGGATTGATTTATTTTCTCTATCGAGAGATTTGAGAAATTCTAACGAAGTAACCCATTCTGAGGTTACAGTTTTCAATGTCCTTCCCTCCTTGGGGACACTGGCCTCTGGATGTGAAGTGGGATGTCCCTGGGTCAGAGAGCAAGCTACCTCACGGGGGGGTGCAGCAGGAGGCTTGGGCCGGCTGTTATGGTGAGTTCTGCCCAGGAAGTCTGTGGAGAGAGGCTAAAAGGATACAGGAGAGAAAACCCTTTCCAAGCCCCGTGTGAGACCTCACCCGCCCGGTGTGTGCCTGGCCTGTCGGTGGCTGCAGAGCTGGGCAGGGCCTAGGGTGTGGCCCGGGAGGGCTGGGCCTTGCAGCCTCCTCCCAAGTCTGTCCCTAGAGGAGACATTTAAGACCCTGGAAACCCATCAGACCTGGCGACTGGAGGTCATTAGCTGTCTGACTGTGAGCTGGGTCATAAAATCAGCCCTAAGTGGTTGCAAGCTCTGTTGCCCAGCCCGAGATGCGCGAACAGAGTAGGCTTTGGCGCCTCTGACAGCAGACGGGAGCTGGTGGGAGAACATTGGCCTTTGTGGTCAAGGTGAGAGGGCTGGACTGCCTCGGCACGTTCACGCCCGTGCCAGATTACCTCTGCCCTTTGCTTCTCTCTTGGTTTTTTATAGGCAGAAACTTAACGCCACCTTTTTTTTTTTCTTTTTTCTTTTTTCTATGAACTCTTTTATTTTCTTGGAGTATAATATACATGCATTAGAGAGCACCTATCGTACCTGTACGGCTTGATGGATTTGCATAAACAGAACTCACCTGTGCGACCGGCACCTAGGGCAAGTATACGAACAGCGCCCCAGAACCTCCCTGGTTCCATTCTGCTCACTACCACCCCAACCCCCAGTCAGAGGAGACCACCGTCCGGACCTCCTCGGCGTCGGCTGGTTTCTCCTGTGTGGGTTTTTTTTTTTTTTTGTACTTTATATAAACAGAGCCAAGCAGCGTGTTCTCTTTCGTGTGTGGCTTCTTGTGCTCGGCACCCCATCGACGAGGTTCTTCGCAGGTGTCGCTCGCTTGGCGCCGTACTTTGCTCATTTCCAGAGCTGGGCTGTGGTTATCCATTCAGCTGTGGGTGGCCACCGTGCAGTTTCCGGTTTTCGTCTTTAGGACTTGCACACTGGGCGTTCTAGACGTGTCTCTGATAAGCACGCGGACACATTTCTGGTGGGGCTCCTGCCTGGGAGTAGATGGTGTGGCCGGGGTCCAAGGTGGCTGGCGTTTCCTGATTGCCTGCGTGTTGAGAACAACTCGGAACGCAGGTGTGCTGGTCACCCTGTCGCAGACGGGAAGCTGACGGGGAGGGGACTCACGCTGTCTCTGAGCACCGAGCCCCACTGGGGCCAGCCCTGGCTGAGTTCCGGGGTGTACGCTCCTGTCTCTGTCAGTTCCTAATTCACAGCCATCGGCTGGATAAGGGGACTTGGAAGGATGGAAAATCGGAGGCCGTGAACTTGAGGCTTAAAAGTCCCCTGGGGTGATTGCCCATCTGCATCTGCCCGTCGTTGAGCAGAGAATCTGGGGCAGAGCCTGGGAGCTGAGCTTCTGCCTAGTGCCCTGCAGAGTCGTCCATCAGTTTTGGGAAACCGTGACTTCCCGGTGCCTTTTGTTGGGAGGGAATGGAGGAATAAGAAACGGTCCTCGTCCTTGGAGCTCAAGGTCCCGGAAGCCCTGTGTGGGAGGACTAACTGTGACATGGAGAGGCTTTGTGGCTTCACCGCCCAGGATGGTACCCACCAGTGGCCAGTGAACAGTTAAAAAGTAACTAGAACAAAAATTTAAATCGCATTTAATTTCAATAGATTTCCCTTAAAAACAGATATTCAGCTCAGTTGTTGGAAAACTTTTTGTTAGGATTAACTTGGGCCAGTAACTCTCCTTTTTGTGTCGTAAATTTTATAAAACCTAAATCCAGATCGGGTACTTCTGATGAACATTAGCATCCGATTGAGATGAGCTGTAGGTGTGAAATGCGCACTGGGTTTTGAAGACTCAATGTGAAAAAAAAATAGTGCAAACTGTTTCATTAGTAACTGTTGTGTTGAATACGTGCGGAAGTGATATATTGCGGATATATCAGGCTGAATAAAGCATATGAAGACAAACTTCGTCCGGAACGCTTGAACTTGGGCGTGTGGCCTGCATTCTTTCTGTGGGTGCCCCTGCTCTGAGATTCTCCGTGCCTTGCTGGAATTGGAGCCAGAGTGCCGGGGAATTGGAGGGGATGACCAAAGCCCCGAGCGTCCCCCCTGTTTTGCTCTCCTGGGTGCAGGATTTCACACCTGGCCCTGTGCGTGGTCTTGACAGCACCTGTCCAACGAGGAGTCCTCAGGAGCCGTCCTAGGGCTCTGCCCTTCCCCGCTCTCTCCAGATGGTGCTTTAGAATGAGCCTCTGCTCTGATGCTCCACGCTAGGGAGAACATACTAGAACGTGCGTGAGCATGTCTCACTCTGGACTGCACGGCAGGCACATGTGAATGGGACAGGGCCAGCTACTGGTCGGGGTGAGAACTCGGCCTTGAATTTTAAATTTAGTTTGATTTAATTGAAATCTGTACTCTGAAGGGATAGAGAGCCCCCCTGCCAAACACCAAGCCGCAGAAATGTGGGCCCAGCAAGTGAATCGGGTTTCATTTCTGCCTCCGGCCTTGCCCCCGCCCCCTTTCTGGAAGGGCAGTGGAAGTCCCTGCAGAGAGTCTCGTGGAGGTGTGGCAGGTGATGACGCTCAGGTGAGCCCATTCGTGTGTTCGGCAGATGCTCCTGTCTAAGCAGCTCATTTTCACCCACAGCTCTTAGCCCATCTGACATGTTAGTATCTTCTTCATGGGGTTCTGGATGCCTCCCCGACTGGCCTTTGAGCTCCGCCAGGCAAGGGCCTTGCTTAGTTCACTGCGGTTCTTGCTACACTTGGGCCTGGCACACAGCGGGGTTTCGTGGGCATCGTTTGGAGCGTGCCGTCTTGATCTGAGGGTCAGGGATGGCCCTTGGGTGGCGGATTGACCTCCCTGAATTATGCCCGGTGGGTCCTTGGACTTGGGCAATCAGACTCTGGGTCCACACTGTGCTTTAGTCTAAAACTTCAAGGGCAGGGTTTGTTTTTTTCTCCTTCTAAAAACGCTTTCTACTACGCATTGAGAAGTCTTCCCCTGTGCACAGAGCTGCTCTCTGCCAAGCGCTGTCTCACCATACTCATGCACCCCTGGCATGGCTCTGGGTGACATCTGCAATTTCCTGTCATCCCAGGAAACACTGGGGCCACGTGGCCAAAGTCAGACAGCTGTTGGGGGCACGGGGGAGCTTGGATTTGGGGAGCTCCCACCTTGGGACGACTTCTTCACACTTCTTATATCTCACATTTAAAGTGACCTGATGCCCAAAGCCTCGTTGGTCAGCCCCAGGAGCGCAGGACACGGCAAAGCAGGGAGAAATCGGGGTGCTGACCTGCTCCCCGCCCGCTCAGGACCAGCCGCTGACTCCTGCAGTGGCAGACAGTTCGTGCCACCTCCACCCACTTCCCTCCGTTCCACTCCACGCACGGGTCGAAAACAGCAAGCTGCGAAAACGTCACAAGCCTCGTGCATTCCCTGGCTGTGTTTATCACGTCCTGTGTGTGGCTTCGATCTGCACTGCAGTTAAACTCGTTGAATTCAGTTGAACCCAGTTCTCCCTGTCTTTGAGAGTGTGACAGGGTGTGTGGGACTTTGCACTTTCGCTGGGTCACGCTCAGACTCTGCCTCCACGGAGGGGCCCCTGGGTCACAATGCTGAGCCGGCGTCTGTGCGGGGACACACGATGTCTCCCCTCCTCTGCGAGGCAGCGTCCCCACCTTGACCGGTCCGGTCCCACTCATATCCGACTGCGGCTTAGTGCAGAGAGGGATGCGGGCTTGTAGCTGTTCAGATGCTTTCGGCCCAGCTTGGAGCCCCAAATACCTAACGCTCTAAAATAAGAATTATCCTGTTTTGCTCATTTGAAGTTTTGTTTCCTATTAAAATGGGATCCTTTGCAGTTATTCACAAGACAAGCTCTTATTTGAAAAATAACCGTTTCCTCTGTCTTTCTAATTTTTTTTCCGGCGTGCATGTGTTTAAACATGGAACTCTTGGAGCTGGTGACATGAAGGCAGAATTGTTTTATGAGATCATAGTGATTCTCGTTAAACAGACTTAGAAGACATTAAAGTGTATGTGTTTTGAGCTTTTTCTGGATCAGAATATGAAGGATTGGTGGTTGTCGTGAGCAGGGAATAATTCGTTTCTGAGGCCTTTTGGAGGGACAGGCTTCTAGAAAGGCGCGAACGAAACACGGAACTGAGTGACACAGACCAGACCAGAGACATTGCTGATAGGTTGGCTAAGAACGAACCCAGGGAGCAGGTGAAGATAGGACTTACAGTAAGGATGGTGACAAACGTCGTCAGGAAAGCTGCCGGCTCCCTGCTCAGCATTGTCTGTGGATTAGCTCTGTCTTCCTGCACTTCTGTTAGACTGAACAGTATTTTCATCATCCCCATTATCTGGAGGGGGACAGAGGTGGCCATTTCGATGACCCATGTGCTCGTAGCCACCACCTTGCCCCTGCTCCCCAAGGGTCGGCCCAGGGGACCACTCTCCAGCGGAACCTGGTGTCTCCCACCCACGGACTCTGCCTCTGACACCAGACAAAGTGAGACCTGGAGGCAGCTAGTCCCTGAATTACCATATGCTCATTTTTTTTGCTTCAGTTATTTCACTAATTGAGGCGAAGATTCCGTGAGTTTTGACATTAAGTATCTGGGTAATTGCCTCGATACATCATTTTTATTTTACGTGTTTAGATACCACCTTTGATGAAATTTGAAAACTCAACTCTACTTGGGAAATGAGACCATTTGTGTTTCTAACTTTGCCCAAAGACCTTGAAGGCTTAGCCTTCCGTTTTAAGCTTAATTGCCCAACGCATACCGTCCTCTCCAAGTGCCCTGTTTGTCGGACCTGAAAGTCAGCTGCGATTTGGGCAGACTGGCTGACCTCCTCGCCTGGAGAAAAACAGGCGCCTGGCCTTTGGCTGCGAGGTTCTGTCCGGTGGCTCCATGGCTGACTGGACTGCAGGTCTTCGGCGGGCAGACAGAAGTTGGCCCTCTTTTATGTCCCCCCTCGAGCCCCAGTGCTGGTGACTGAAACAGGTTGGTCTGAGCGAGTCAGGAAGATGCCAGCGATTTCCCTGAACGATGTGAATATAAATTACTGGCCAGAAAATAGCCACAGAAGAGCATAACTAAGAGTTTCGTGCTACTTTTGAAACTGCTGATTTCTCCTTTGAATGCCTCAAAGAGAATTATAAAGAGGCCTGAGGTGTTTTGCTTGCAAGGGTCCTGGTCCATCGTCACATCTCCCGGCCTCAGTGCAGAACGTGGTGTCTGGGATGCCGTCACGTCACTCCAGATCGGGGCCCGTGTGCCCAGCGATGCTCTGAGGAGCCCGACCACGTACTCTGGGATGTGTGGACAGCTCCCCTGCCCCGGCTGCAAAGCCCCTTTGGGGTGGGTCAGGTTCTGGATCCGAAGGAGGAGGCTGAACCCGTGGCATGTGCTCACAGCAGTCCTGCTGTTCCCCATGGGCCCCGCATGGTCTCAGGAGGCTGTGGGGGCAGCAAGAGGGAACAGGAAGGGGTGGCCCAGAGGAGGAGCTGACCCGCCCCTCTGGGAGAGAGGCGATGAGCAGGCCAGGTAGCGTTGCCCACTCCCCTCCAAGTTAACATGTCTCCATCTCTCTCTCTTTTTTTTTAAATTATAAAGTGAATGCCTTTGGCTAGTCCTAGGGAGAAGTGCCTTTGGGATTTGTTCATGGTCATTCACCAAGGTTTTATGGCAGCAAAAAAGGGTGTGAAAACCTCAGAAAAACTGAGTCAACCAAAGACCAGCCCGCCAATGTCCTACACTGTTTTGTCTTCGGAAGGTGAAAATAACCCCGATGTATGAATGTTGAGAAAAAAGGTCAGCCCAGATTGCTGTGCGACAACGTAAACCTGCTTCTTTCAGCCAGTTTCATGAGAGGAAGGAGGTGAGACTCAGAAATGATGCAGAAGAGTGACAGGGGGGTCCTGGTAGAGTTGGGAGAGGAGCCCTGGGTGCCGGCTGCAGGGGCCCTGGAGGCATCTCCTTCTTCCTCCCCGTTTCTCCCCTTCCTTCTCCCCCACGGAGCTGGTCGACACTCAAAACCCTTCCAGCCCCCGCGCTGTGTAATGCCACAGGTCATGTTTAACCCCCAAATCTAGTTTCCCCTTCCCATAAGAAGCAGTAAAACCCTCACATAAATTCAATGGAGGAACTCATTTATTACAAAGGTAATTGGTATTTTATCTCTTCTGAAGTGTGGACGAGAGAAGTAGCTGAGGGAGGAAAAAAAGAGGGAGAGAGAAGAAAAAGAAAAAGGGAAAGAAAGAGGAAGAAAGGAGAAAGGTAATTTGGATTTTTAGTGGACTCTGAATACTTGATGTTTTTGAAACAGTTCCAAATTTCCGTTACAGGAAAGGAATGAGCATGATCCAAAAGAAGGAAGGATTTTTTTTTCTTTCTTTTGTTGTGAACTCGGTCCTAAAAAGCTGTGTTGCCTCGACTGAGTCCTTCAGAAATTTGCTTGAAAAGGGTTATAAGAACTGAAAATGGGTAAAAACAAAACAAAACAAAAACCAAAACTTCTGGCCGCAGAGAAGAATCATATAATTAACTAAGACGTATTATTTCAGTGTTTTCTTAACCAGGGGAGCTAATTTAGAAGGGCAGGCAGGTGCTCCGGAGGTCGTCGGCAGGTGATGCGGTCAGAAGCCCTGCATTTCTGCTCTGGGCGGGACTGGGGTGGGGGACGGCTCTCTGGGGTGTCAGGGACCCGAGGCCAGTGGACCCAGGCCAGCCCACCAAACTGTCATACAGTGGCAGCCAGTACCAGCCACAGGCTCAAGAGGTACCAGGAAATGGGTTTGCAGTGACATTGGTACTTAGAGAAGTGGAATTTAAACTTCTATTTTAAATGCCCCCTCCCCTACAAAAACCCAACTCGATGCAAACTCTCTGTTTACGACTGTGCAGTGTCTGCATGTGCGTCGCCTGCCTCCTGTCTTCCTTTCTGATTTTCTCCCTCCAGAAAACATTTGTGAAAGGGAATAAAAGAGACGCTCTTGCGGAGGCCCGTCTGACAGGCACACGCAGCGATGAAAACCAGAAGGGGTTTGACGGAGGCGGCGGCCTGACTTGGGTTGGGGGTTTGCTGGGGACCCCTGGGCCAACCTCTGAAGGGCGGGCAGGAGTTCATGGGTCAGGTGCGCCAGGGTGTTAGGGACAGGCAGATGGAGACACAGACACTGAGGCAGTGGGGGAAGGGCAGCCAGAGAGGGGCGGAGCGGGCCGCTGGGCACAGTTTCCCCTCCCAGGGATGGGAATGCCCCGGGGACATCGCTGTGGCTGGCTAGCCACACGGTTGGTTGGGCTGTTTCCGGGTCTTGTGGAGTCCCCTGGGCTGTAAGTGCCACCGCGTCAGGTATGTTCCTGCTCTGCCTCACCACGCATCCCGTGGACTCCAAGTTCAGTGCTCATTTGGAGGCTTCACAGCCTCCACTGGCCTTTGGAAGGAAGGGGGAAGGCATCATGTACGTGTTTGCGTTTTGTTGGGGGAAATTCTTACTCTGAGCTGATTTTAGCTCTGACCAACTGAGTGCTTAGGCCAAAGATTGATTGATTGATTGATTGATTGACTGATTTATGTTAAAGACTAGAGCAGTTCTTGACAGAAGTCAGTCAGCCATAAAGACTTTTTAAGAGTCATTTAAAAAACAACAACAACAAACTTTTGAGACTTTTTTAGCCCGGGAGGAAGTCTGTTCTCTGCAAAGAAGTCCTGACCTTCATAATGAGGCCTGAACGCTTTCAAGATCTTTTTGAAAATTATCCCACCTTTTTTGTGGTTAATTCCAAGAGGAATTTTACTTGTTTACTTGCAGCTCGGCTCATCTCCTGTCCCCACTCCATGCTACCTAGTTGCAAAACGGGACTTTTTGTCCTGGGCTAGCAGCAGCCTCTGCTCAGGGAGCTGGGCGGGATGGTGCAGTTTCAGCTGCGGCTCCAGGACATGGAGGAGGCGTGCTTGGAGAATGTTCCTTTGTTACAATATTTATTGAGTGTCCATGTCTTCAGCTTCAAGTATTAAAACTCAAAGAGATATTTTGAAAAAAAGCAATCATATGCCACCAAACGCTTTCAGAAGTGTCTCTACTTGCTGGAGGAAGTGCAAGAATCCCTTTTTCTGTAGGCCTGTCCAAGGTCAGCACGTTGGTGAAGAATCTATAAATAAACCCTTGCTTGACCTGTTTATTTTGTAGAGGTTGGGAATCTGAGTTCAGATTTGAGGGAGGTTATCAGAAACTGGGTCTTTTTTTCCTACAAGTCTAAAGGAGGGTTCGAAACTCCCGTGTTTAATAAAAATCGGTTTCTTCTCTGGGTCTGTCCTGCCATCCAAAGAACAGCTCTTCGCTCCGAGCGTGCCTTGCCCTGTCACCCTGGGGAAGGGCCCTCTCCCGGCCTGTTTCAGTCAGTCTCGTTCAGACTTGGGCGGTGAGGAGCCTCTGCGACTCCCCTTCTACCTGCCCCGCATCCGGCCCCGGCTGGTCTTCGTTCGCCAGGCTGGAGTCCCTGTTGCTGAGCTGGGACGGGAGGGAGAGAAAGGACAGACATGAGGATGGTGGGGTCTGGTTGCCGTTTGCTGAGCTCTTGGATGGCGGGCACCACACAACCACGCCGCGTGGATGATCCCCTTGATTCCTCCCAGCCCTCTGCGCCGCCGTCAGCGCCGCCCTCGTCCCCACTTTCCGCATGCGCAGACGGAGGCGCAGCGAGGGCCCGCTTGCCCAAGGGCACCCCGCAACCAGACCCGCGTGTTCGTGTTCATGCACTTCCGGGGTTCCGTTTTTCACCTTTGTGCTCTCCACGAGGGTGACCCGCCCGTTCCCACGCATGCATAGCCGTGGGAAAGGCCATCTGGGTCGTCGCTGTCAGAGGCGCACTTGGCACCGGCAGATCGTCACGAGTTATCGTTCTCCGGAGTCCCACTGTCCCTTTGCCCTCTGTCCCTTGGTGCTCTTTGGGACATGCATGAGCCCATTCTGGAGAATTCTGTGGTCAGCCCGGGGTTTCCCTGGCGGTGGCAGGGAGGGCAGGGCTCACTCCCAGGCATGTCATTCTTCGTTAAATGGGAATTGACTTCCTTTTTTTTTTTTCTTTTAAGTGGCAATTGAGCATGATAGTATGGTGGGAAGATGTTATTAAGTAAAAGAGAACTGGACAAGCGAAGGGACGATGTGAGGTTTCGGGGTCGCTTCTGTGTGGCGCTTTGCACAGAGGCGTCCAGTGCGGTCATTCTTGCTCTGTGTAGCCTGTGGCCGCATCGCCACCCCCATGCCCCCCCCTGGTCTGGGGAGGGAGGCAGGAGGGCGTGAATTTTCAACAGAGGAGGGAACCAAGGCCCAGGGATGGCCCCACCCATTTTCTGTTTTCTATTCGCCACACCTGTTAAGTCAACAGTTCTTATTATTTCATCTTTATTGTCTCAGTAGTTACAAAAGTACTGACTTGTTCTGTGTAAGGGAAATTGGAAGCAAGAAGGAAATGTAGGGGTGGAGAACAAATCCTGCTTGCAGTGCCCCACGTCCCACCATTCAGGACTGGAAAACCCGGGATGTGTGTGTGTGGTGTGGGCCCTGCCCTCCCCGCCCTGAGGGGTCGGTCGGGCTTTAGGCTGTGTTTAAATCCAGCTCTGCCACTTACCCACTGTGTGATTTAGGATGGGCCGTTTCACTGCTCAGAGTCTTGGTTTTCTACCTGC
Source organism: Eonycteris spelaea (assembly GCA_003508835.1). Taxonomy (NCBI): domain Eukaryota; kingdom Metazoa; phylum Chordata; class Mammalia; order Chiroptera; family Pteropodidae; genus Eonycteris; species Eonycteris spelaea. The sequence continues at coordinate 3,850,400 of PUFA01000004.1, forward strand.
AAAATGGAGCAATTATAGCTACCTTGAGCATTGCCTCAAAGTCGGGGTAGCATAGCACCTGCTACCGTACAGGTGTTCGCTTCCTGTTGTTCTCTCCCCCTGCCCTACAGGCTGCTGCTTAAACGCGCCTCCAGGGTACCCTGAGGGCAGAAGATAATAAATTCCCACACTGACCAGAAGTAGCCGGCAACCAGGAAGGGAAGCTGGAACTGCAGATTGTGTACACTTAGTGATGTATCTGAGTATAACAGGGTTTCAAATGTTCAGTGTTTCAAATATTTTAAACCGCATGGAAGCTTCGAATTGTCTTGTAGCATCCTGTAGCTCCTGGCACACCTCTGTGCACTCCTGGGGGCTGGCACACCTCTTTCTACCTCTGGGAGGGTTGCACACCTCTACACCCAGGCTGGGGGTGTGCTGGAGGAGTAGTCCTTGCCTCTTGCTATAGTTTGTAAGGGCCAGGCCTGTGTGTGGGCAGACAGTGACCGTTCACCGACTGCAGGTGACACCCTGGAGAAATCCCGCTCCACCTTGTTCTAAAAACCTCCAGAAGACATTGAAATTCAGTGAGATTGCTCACTCTCTCCATCAAAAAGAAATAAATTCCAAAGAAATGTTTTCAGGAGATTCTTGTTCAAGGGTTAACCAGATTCTTACTTTGCTTATCTTTGGAAATAAAACAATGTTTAGACTATTCAGATCAGCAAGGCCATCTGGTGGGGAGTACACAGCTGCTCCCCATTCAATTGTGCTGCCTCTAATTTATTCATTGTAGGGTGTCCTTGTACATCTGCAGAATCATTATTCACGGTTGGTTTTGAACATGTGAGCTACGTGTCTGTGCATGGCCTCTCTTCCCTGCTTGTCCTGAAGGGCATTTGGCTTGGGCTCCTTCTGCTGTTCACCAACCTTTGTGTTCTTCCTGAAGTCTTGTCCCAGTGGGTGGAAGGGATCCGGGGACCTAGGGTGGGACAGAGCCACCCTGCTCCTTTTGGCTCTAATACGTAGTCTCTGTGCATTATACTCAGAGCCACTTCTTTTCATTCATTTTCCTGATTGTGTTAAGGAAAAAGTTGTTGGAAGGCAACTAGAATCTACTCATCTTGTGGTCTAGCTGCGCAAGAGGAAAAACGACCCTTAGTCTAAAATCTGTCACTATTTCCTGGTAGTTAAGGTTTGTTACTGCAGATGTTTGAACCCTGGAAAGTACGCAGAAAGAATAAGAACAGATTTTGTCACATGCCTGGGTTCCTGAGATCACTGGACCTTGTGAGGATGAGTCCACTTTGAGAAGAGAATAAGGGTTTACGTGGCGAGGGGGTTTGCCTGAAGTTATGTGGTTGGTTAAGGGGTGTGGTGGGTACTCCGCCCAGGCCTCCAGCTCCCCAGGCCCGAGCTCTCTCCTGGGCTCTTATGCCTCATGGGGAAGCAGGTGTATGACATTACATCTCTGGGCCACTCTTCCTCCATCTGTAAAGTGGGGATACTAATTGTGCTTGCCTCTTAGATTATCATGACATATTAACAGGGCACTCCAGATAACCCCAGCCTTGTGTCTGGACACGAGGAGGCCCTCAATCAATGTTAGCTCATGTCGTTTTCATTGTGGTTGTCACTAGTGGCAAGAGTCCCGTTCTGGGTATCTGCGGGCAGTTCACTTCTTTAATCATTAACTTAGAAACTATTTGGCGAGCGCTCACCCCATGCCGGGCACAGCAGTGTGCAAGCTTGAGGGGCAGATCTGGCACCCACCCTGGTTTGAATTCAGGGCTGAGCATCACTCAGCCGTGCCTTCTCGCCTGGAAGACGGGCGGCCCGTGGCCCCGGGTGGAGGCTGGCTTGGCTGCTGTTTCGAGTCTCGCGTTCGGAAGCAGGTTTTCCCCAGAGCTGCCATCTTACACGATGGCACAAGGGAAAGGTCACGGGTTCTACGGCCAGTCGGATCTGGGTGTGGATTTCAGCCCCACCACCGGCAAAGAGGGGCTCCGTGCAGGTTTTAACCCTGCTGTGCCTCAGTTTCCCACATGTACCTTGAGGATCTCAGTGCTGACCTCACAGAGCTGCCATCAAGAAGGGACCTCTCACGTGGTCTGCAAGTGGCAAGTGCCAAGTGATTGCCATCACTGGCTCTGGGGCCACTTAAAACCTTAAACCGGGGCCGTGGCTGTGAAGTGCGCATCCTCATCTGCACAGAGTGATACTTAATTTTTAATTTCCCGTGTCTTAAAGCAGACCAAGCACTGCTCCCCCAAAATGCTTTGCATCATCATGTGACCGTCACCGCTTCCTGCCAAGAGCCATTTCGGCGGGCCTGTTTCACTGCGAACCGTGCAGCTCGCCCCGAGGAGGTTCTATCCTGATGGAAAACCGTCGTCACTCGCTAGACAAGCTCGAGTGGAAAATCTAGCCCCGCAATCTAGCACTTACTTAAATCACGACTGGAAATAATAAAATGAGTGTGCAGGAATAGTTTCTCCTCCGGTTGGTCTCAGAAAAAGAAAATTGTTAGCTGTGTCACAAAGAACTGTGGAGTCTTGTGCACGTTGACTTCGTCGGGTGACAACAGCGGCGTGAAGGTATTCGTCGTCTCTTGTCCACCCTGCCCCTCCGCTGAGAACTTGGTCCTTTGTGCATTTCAGGGAGACGTGGCGTTGGGCCGTGTTTCGTGCACACGCCGGGTGGTTGTGCAGGGTGGCTGGAGCGGATCGCGCTGTTGGAAAGTGACCTGTCACAGGGGCTATTGCAAAGGCCCTTTCGTCCCCCCGCGCTCTGCCCCTCAGGTGCTGGAGGTCCTGCGTGCGGTTAGTGGGCACTGCTGTTACGACACTGCGTCTTCAGCTCCGGGAACCTGGTTCTTTCCGGGTCTGCCGACTCTCAGGGGCGCGTGGGCCTTGGGGCTGTCCCGGAAATAGGTTATAGCTTTTTTTTCTGGAGCCTCGAGAGACCTTGTTCTGGAGCCCAATGGTATGTTCCCGAAGGCCTGAAATCCGTTTGTCATATTTGTGACTTCAGCAAGCACAGTGCCCTGCACACAGTGGGTGCTTGAAAACCTTTAGGATGCGGGCTTCCAGAAAGGAGAGAACACTGTGCGTTTTTTAGCTTAATCGTCTAGCTTTTTTTTTTTTTTTCCTGCCCAGCATAAAGCAAGTACCACACCAGCTTTTCAACACTTGTGGAAACATCTGGCTTCTGAGCAGCTCTGGGTGACAACGGATGACGACGATGGGTTTTTATTAGGGAGACGTTACGCCGTGAGCGTCAGGGCTGAGAGAGGCAGTCCCAGCTCGTGTTTTAGAGACAAAGACACAGGCCCGGAGACGGCGTGACTTGCCCGGGGTTCCCCGCGGCTTTGGGGCCGGGCTGGGAATCTCAGCGCTGGGGCCACACACAGCGGCCCGCTGCCTTCCGGGGAAGGCGCCACCTTTGTGGCTCCGGAGGGTCAAAGTGCAGATGGTTGCAACAGAAGCCACCACCTGTCATCCGAGCCAGGCTTGTCCCTCTGCTCTGCAAGAGCACGAGAGGGTTGGGGCTGCGTTGGCTCCCGCGTCCTGCGTGTCGGGCCCAGCCCGTCCCCGGTGCCGGCTCAGCTTCAGCGTTTCGTTCGCTGACACGTGGAGAAGCCCCGCTTCTGTCCTTGCCCCCTGCCTCTCCAACCCCCCGATGCCTTCTGCCTGCCCCACACTGGGCACCAGGCGAGCCTCTGCAGACCCTGTCCCTGTCCTGGAGCTGTCCCTGTCACCCATCATGCTTCGCAGCTGGAGGAGACACTCCCGAGTGATACGGAGGGTCTGAACTGAGATGGTTTAAGACTCAGTGCCCCAGCCCGACTAGGCAGTCGGAGGAGGTGCCTGTGACCTCTCGCCTTGTCCGCCTCCCGCATGCTTCCTGGGGCTCCCTGCCCTGTATCTCGGGGAGAGACTGCAGACCATTCTTAAGCAGGGATTTCTGCAGGGATGAGAAGGGGCCGGGATGAACGGCCAGACTGTCCGGGGCCAGGCCGGGGTGGCGGGGTGGCGGTTAGGATGGGCTCCCCCATAGATGAGGTGTGGGAGGACACTGGGATCAGGACATGGGTGTTTATAATGAGTGGTGTGTCTTTGGGGAGCCCAGGACCGCCCTGGGCCTCACTTTCCTTGTCTGTAAAATGCCAGGCTGGATGAGCAAGTGCCCGCCAGTGTGAGCCACTGGGGCCTGCCCAGGTGTCGGCCTGGGCCCTGTCTGCCCACCATCACTTTTGAGGTGTTCCCGACGTTTCCCAGTGTGAGGGGCTCTGCAGTAGAAGTCTCCATGAGCTTTTTTTCTGCTGTCTCTCTCCTCCCGTTGTAAAGAAGTGGCTCAGCCCAGATGCTAGGCCTTGGGGGTATGGACGCTGACTCCGGAAAATTGACCCTCCCTGGGTAGCTGAAACACGTTCGGGGTGGATGATCATTCTGCAGGGGCTGAGCTTTTCCCGAGTCACACCCACAGCCGTCCCAGGCTCTTCAGCGCTCCCCACCCTGGGTACCGAGGCACCCAATGATCCCGGTCGACTTTGCTTTTTACACTCTTGTTTCTACTGTAAAACTTGACTCTTACTTCTTGTGCCTGTGAACCTCCCCTTAGCTGCCACCTGCCTCTCTCGTTTATTACTTCAGATTAGTTGCAGACAGGAAAATTGGACACCTGTCTCTAGAATTATACACACACTGAAGCAAGTAGGCCAGGAGTGAGGGCCCGCGGGCCTCTCCTAAAATAATGCAAAGAACACCTGTCATTTGCTGAGGCTCGCTCTCTGCGGATGCCGTGTTAAGCATTTTGTATATATTATCTCATTTCCTCCTGTACTCATGCTGGCCGACAAAGACAGTTTTATTTCCATTTACAGATGAGGAAATAAAGTCACAGAATGGTTATGTTGGCTACCTGCGATCATAAAGCTGGTTCCCTCCAGGCCAGATGCAAAAGAAGCTGTATATGGTGGACATTTGATCTCAGCAAAAATGCCTAATTGTTTATGGAATAAGATAATAGTTTAGGTTATATTTTCTATGTTTCTAATATACTTTTGTGAGACAAGGCTTGGTTATCAGGAACCATGGAAGCTGGCAAGGATACCATAGGGTGTAGGCTGCAGGAAGGGCTTGCTCAAGGAGAAGGAGTTCGGAAGACGTTATAAGGGGTCTAAACAGAGGCAGGGAGGGGGCCTAGCCTTTTCCTCAGGAAGTGCAGTGAATGGATCCTTTGTCCAAATAACGAAAACATAGCAGCTGTGATTGTCACAAACACACATTTTGCCAGAAAATAACCTGATGTGTGACATCTGGGCAGTTACGTCTTGATTGGGAAGTGCTGTCATCTGAGTTCAGGCTTTATGTTGGCCTGGCTGCTTCTGGTGTTAGCCGAGGGCTTCTTCAGGGCCAGAGCACGGGTTCTGTTGGTCCTCTGGGTCTTTGGGTAAATCGCTTCGGCCCAAATTGCTCATGATTCACTTCGCTCATATAAATATGTTTTTAGAACTCTGAAATAGACAATTATACTGGTGTGGCTTAGCAACACATATTGTTTGTAACTTGCAGAGAGAATGTATCCGTTAGCTTTCATCACGTAACAAAACCCCCTGAAACCCGGTGACTTAAAACAGCAACCATTTCTCACGTGTCTGTCAGGATCGCCTGCTCCAGGCTGGCTTGGCCAGGTGGCTCAGCTCCACGTGCCTGTTCTTCCCAAGGCGAAGGCAGCGGTGCGGACGGCCAGCAGTGCACACAACATGGCGTAAGGCCTGGGCCAGGGACTGGCGTGTTATCACTTCTGTGTCATCCTAGTGTCCAAAGCAAGTCTCCAAACTCGAAGGGAGGAGTGGAGAGATGGGTTTCACCCCATTAACTGAAGGAACCGCAAAGCCATTCACGCGGCTAAGGGTGTGTGTACAGGGAGGGATCATAAATTGAAACCAATAATACAACCTACTGTAAATGCTAATAAACTGCTACTCATCAAATACAGCCAGTACTGCCTGTATGTAACAATAGCGAGCATCTAGTTAGCTCGCTCTCGCTATGGGCCAGACACTCTTCTAAGCGCTTTACACGGATTGGTTCACTCAGTGCTCACTGCAGTGCTATGACATAGGTCCTGTGGTTATTTCCCATTTACACCCGAACGGGAAGAGGGAGGGTTAGCAACTTGCTCAAGGTCAAGTTGGGCTCCAGCACCCAAGCTCCAGTGCTGTAGGTGATCTGTCACCGTCAGGGACTTCTTTTGAGAACAGAGGCCCAGATCACTTGACTAAGGTCACTAGGTGGGCATGACTTTAGCGTCCTGGCCTACGTGACTGCTAACTGTATTCCTTCCACTATGCCGTAGCCCCGTGAGTGTTTTTTATTCTGTTTAATCGACTGAATTTGTGATCGAGGGCATAAAACTCCAAGGTACAAGACTGAACCCGATAATCTATTGTTTGTACAGAACTCTCCAGTCTTGTTCGCTTTCTTAGCCTGAGCAACAATCTTATGATATCTTTGAGCTAAATGTGAAAAATGTTCCTTCCTCCGCTTGTTGATTGATATTCCTTGGAAAAATGGATTTCCATATACATAGCCCAAAGAGAACTGTGGGCAGTTAGACATACTAATCAGAAGAGGGCTTTATGTTTGAGAAAAGGTTAATTAAAACCCATCGAATTTTTTTCTTTAAAACATTAAAGTAAAATAATGTTATTAGCTATATTTTCCTCTCTCTTCCCAGAGGGCACTTGTAAATGTTCTACCTAAATGAAGCCGTTTATTTAAATCTATCCAGATTTCTTTTGAAATTTCATACATCTTTCTTCTGCTGTATCAGCTTATAGCTACAATAATTTAATAAGTTTTTCCTAGGGTGAAATTGGATGCCCTTTGTCGATCCTACATTGAGGGGCATTCAATGACTTAATTTAAAGTGCTATTTCTGGGTCTCTCAATTACGATTTTGTTACAAATGGCTTGCTAATGATGCTTGGGGTGCATAGGTTAATAGGGGCATCCCAGCCAGGGCTGGGTAATTGAGCGTTTTCTATTTTGGGACCAGTTATCTGATTTCTCACGGTGATCCTGGTTCCCACAGCTGCATTCACGGGGCGCAGCGTCGAGCCCAGGCTGAGAAGCGATCTCACGGAAATGCATACCCGGGACTCAGGTCTGATACCTGAGTGGGAGGCCCAGGGTCCCGTCTAACTGAGTCCACTGGCACCAAGGGGTGGGCGTTCCAGACGGGTGAAGTGTAAGGGGCACGCGCCACTCATTTTCTAAGGAAGAACAACCGTAGCGTTAGGTTTCTTGGGGAAATTTGCGCCGTGTGGGAAAGGCCAGTTTGGGCGGTCTGTTTTCATTTCAATACAGGCATGTCGATTTGATTTTTCGTCACTGAGTTATGCTGGGTAATAGTATATACGTGTTGTAAGGATCCTTTTTGCACTTGGCCAAATGCTAGCGCTGACTCTGGCCTTCCAGGCCCTGTGGAGTCTGGTCCCCGCCTCCCCACCCCGTCTGGTCCCCGGTCCCTGCCCGTCCTGCAAAGGCTTTAATCTCCAGGTTCTCTTCTTCGCTGGGGCGTTTCCTCTCCGGATCCCCACACGGCTGGCTTCCTTGTTGTCATTCAGGTGTCCCTCCCAAAGCTAGGTCTTCCCCGGCCATCCCGTCTGCTGTAGCTCCTGTTCCTCTCAGGCGGCTGTTCTTACTGCGGGGTGAAGGTCGGGGGCTGCTGCTCAGCACCCCACAGCGCACAGAACAGCCCTGACGGCAACGAGTTGTCCAGCCCTCGCGCCGTGTGGAGAACCTCCGTTCTGAGGGTTTTCTCTTTTTTTGTTGTCTTCATTGCCTTATTCATGTGTGACGTTTTTATGGTCTGTTGCTCCGGAAGCCCAGTGTCCCGGTGGGACACGAGCTCCGGGTGGGAACAGGCCCGTCGTGGTCCCCCCCGCGCCACTCCTGTCCAGCTGGACGAGCGTTGGTCCGGAAGCCTTGGCGCGCTCAGCTCCGCACTTACCAGGGTGGGTGCCCAGGCACGTGTTCACCTGGTCAGACGACCGTTACTTTTAATCACTGTTATCGAGGTGTATTTTACTAGCCACTGGCCATATGTTTTGGTAAAATTTGTAAACGTTAGTTTTGTATTTTTTTTCAAAGAGGGTCTCCCCACCCGGGGTGTTTTTCCTCACCAACCAATTCTTCACCTCTCCGGACACCGGCTGGGTGTCCTATAACTCAATTCGGTTCTGACACTAACTACCCAGAGTCAGCACAGACCCGCAGGTTTAGGGGCTCTGTCCCCGAGGACGGCCCCCGCTTCAGATGTGCGAGTGTTGGGTCCCCAGGCTGCCCACTTCTGTCTGACTTGACTACAAATGTCAAGGTTCCCACCACGCCCTTCTCAAGTTCCATAACTTGCTATAAGGACTTGCAGGACTCAGGAAAGCGCCTTACTTACTGTTACCAGTTCGTTCTAAAGGACATGGCTCAGGAACGGCCCGATGGAAGAGACGCACGGGGCCAGGTGTGCGGGGAGGGGCCCAGAGCTTCCATGCTGTCTCCGGGGATCCACCCCCACCAGCACCCCCATGTTCACCCACTAGCAAGCTCTCCGGATCCTGTCAGCTGGAGATCGCTGTGGGGGTTCTGTTCCGTAGGCGTGGCTGGTGAAATCACTGGTGATTAACTCAAGTGCAGCCTCCCTTCTCCCCTTGGAGGTTGAAAGTTCCAAGCTTCTCATCAAGGCTTGATCTCCTGGTGACCAGCTGCATCCTGAAGCTATCTGGGGGCCCGCCAAGAGTCACCTCATTAGTTTAAACTAAAGTGTGGTTGAAAGGGGCTTCTTATGAATAACAATCTATCGCTCAGGAAATCCCAAGGCTTCTAGAAGCCTGTGCCAGGAACTGGGGACAAAGACCAAATATTAATTTTTTGTTCTATAACCCCCCAACATCTTGTCTGGCTCCAGGCCTCCACACCTGGACTTGTGTCTTCAGCAGGCATCTGGTAAATGACAGGACGAATGAATGAATGAATTATAAGAGATGATGTGACACTGTGTCTGAGTATTTTTTAAGTCTCCTAAGGCACCTGGAATTGTCTCCCCAGTCCTCTGCTCCCCATTTTATGTTTGAGCAGCGGGCCATGGAGTGGGTGGGCACAGCCTGCCGTGGGGACAGACACTCTGGCTGACCTGTCCCAGAGCCTTGTCGTGGACACTGTCAGCTTCCCGTCAACCCAGGGCTATTTATTTACTTTACTTGAAATGAGAAACCTTTGTTCTTGATTAGGAATGTTTTGCCCATTCTGTTGGGTCCAGATTTTGTACATTCTTGTCTTGGAGCATCAAAGAATCAAAGACTTTTTTTTTTTTTTTTAAATCTAATTAGGGCTTCCGCAGCCAGAGAGACAGGGTGGGAACTGGCCCCCACCAGGATCCTGGTTGGAGCCTTGTCGTTCGAGTGTAAAACGATGTTTCCTTGGCCTAGTAATGGGGTTGCCAACTCCAGGAGCTCGCCCGTTGTTTCTTTGGTTTGGAAGAATCATTTGTACCAAGAGATGGGTCAGGAGTGGCTGACAAGTTCAAAACGTCGGTTTGAGCCTTGAGGTTCTGACGTGTCCGTCCAACTGCTCTCAGGGACGAAGGGGCAGCAGGGCCTGAGATGTCGCCTGGTGCCAGAGGCAGTTGCTCCCCCAGCCCCTACTCCTCCGTTCTTCTCAGCACTGGCCTGGCCCACGCCTCGGCCTTCCCGACAAGCATTCTCAAGCTGGTTCCTTGAGACCTCAGTGAGAATTCGGTGGCCAACCAAATTTTGGAAATTTTACGTATTGTCTTTCTCTCCTGTGGTTTCACAGGGCTAATTAGCATACTAATGGTCCTGAAAAGTCCCGTTGTAAAGAGGTCTGGGTAATTTTGCCCATCTCCCTTTTTCTCCCAGTAAGTTAAGCACGGGGCACTTATCGACCATATATAAGACATTGTGTAGAAGATATTTAAGGAAACGCTGCTTAACTTTTTCTTGGGCAGCGCATTTTGATAAAACATGGGCCTTTTGGTCCAAAGGAAGGGAACATTTCTGTTAGTGAGTTTTGATTGTTCAGCCATTCAGGCAATACAAGAAGGCTTTTAATGCAGGGTTAGTTAATGCACCTCTCTGGGCAGTCAGGGTCGTTTGAGGGGTCTCCCACCCTTGGGTAGGGTGCTGAGGGAAATCCATGTGATGCGATTCCCGTTTTTATTCCATTTCAGATGTTCTTGGCATTCACTGACAATTAAAAGTCATGGTAGTAATAATAGTCGTCAACGATGCTAATATTATCGTTTTCCACCTTTTAGGAGATGCTAAATATGTGTAGACATCGTGCAAACTCTTTACATGCAGTAATTTAGTACTTTTAAAAACTTATACGGGAGATTCTCTTATCCTAATTTTACTGAGGAGGAAACCAGAGCTTAGAGAGTTTATATGGTTTGCTCAAGGTCATGTAGCTAGTTAGCAGTGGTCTGTCACTGCTGGAAACTAAGCGGATCTCCTTTTTCACAATGCTGACAACTCCAAAGATGTGTCATCCAGGCAACAATATGTTTTATAACCACAGGACTTTATTAATGGATTTTTAAGAATCTTGTTTTCCCCAAGATGATGAAAGTGAAAAAATTATTTCAGGTCTGAAGTGTTATGTTACTCAGGGGAATATTGCATATTGGATTTAATTGCTTAATAACTTAGACGTAAATGATATTTTACATGATATGCTCTGCTGAAGGAGAGAATCATTTCAGTGTTTCTAAGTTTTCATTAACTTTTCCTTCCTAAACTGATAATAAAAATTAGCTCTGGGTAAGAGACTATTGGTGTTAGTGAGAGAGAAAACAACATTACTTCCTCTGCCTGTTCCCAACCTACCTATCCTCCTTCTTGAATTTTTCATTGACTTAAGAGTGCTGATTTCAAATCATCCTTCAAGTTCATAGTCAGCGGCCATGCATGAATCCGCAAATGATTGCAAAGTCCCGAGAGTGTCAGGTAGAGGCATTAGAGGACACGTGAGTTGTGCAAAATACGAGGTGTTTGACCTGGTGCCAGTGCTGCTGGTGTTGGGGCCACATTTGGTGGCAGAGATCAACCCCCAAAGCCAAGCACCAAGGCTCTGAAACCTCTCCCTTAATTCTACGACTTGCTTGACCAAGCGGGCTTGGCTGAAACTTCAAACTCCTCTCTTTGGAAGATGGCCCTCGGGTTCTAGCAATTATTCCATACTGTAATAACACCTCTTTTCTTTGCTGTTTAGGTAGTCTGACATTTTAAAGATTCTGCTCCCCCTGAAGAGGAAACATTGCAAAGGAACACGGGATGTGGACGAAGAAATTTCCATGGGCATCCGTGGACGGTGTGCCAGTCCATCCCTCACTGAGACCATGATATCTGCCAATCTCGTGGGTGTTTCCACGTTCTCCGGTGAGAAGTCTTCCGCTTCGTTTTGTGCCATGGGGAAAACCTGAAGGACCGGTGGGACTGCTCCTGAACTTGTGGCTTTTCCAGCGATTGCAGTGTGGCCGACAGAACATGACGATCGGGGGCACTGCCTTGAGTTGTCTTTCCAGTCGAACCAAAGAACGCCCTTCCTTGTTCTTGCGTGCTTTGGCACCTGCTCATTTTTATAGTCGTTGCTGCTGCCTTGTCTTCCGACCATCTTATGTACTCACCAGACGTCATTAAAGTTTTGCAGCACAACCCGCACGCCCCTGACTCCTTGCCCATGGCTCGGCGGGCCGGCCGTCCACGGGTTTTACCATGAGGCACTGCGTTAACTGCTGCATACAGTTGTCAACCGACGACACACACAGACAGCAGATCGGCTGCCGGGGAGGCCCCCACACTGTCACCAGGAGTGCCCCACGTGCAAAGGAGAGAACAAAATAGTGTTTCGTGTGGACGGTAAGCAGATGAACTTGCTTGCTGTTCTCCAAGTGAGGGCTGAGGGGAGCGAGAGCTGGGGCGGGTTGTTGCGTTTCAAGAGAGGAAAGCGATGCAGCCTTGTTTTTGGATTGATAATCATGACCTTGGTGATGGCCTCCTACATCCTTTCTGGGGCTCACCAAGAGCTTCTGATCTCATCGCCTTTCCATTACGGAGCCTTCCCCAGCAATCCCAGCTTGACGGACAGCGAAAACCCAAGCGACATGAAAGAGCATCATCACCAGCCCTCTGTAAATAATATTTCTTTCATCAAGGACTACCCAAGCATTCAATTAATTATCAACAGCATCACTGCCAGGATTGAGTTCACGACCAGACAGCTCCCAGACATAGAAGATCTCAAGAAGCAGGAATTGCACGTGAGTAGCCTTGTGTTGATCTCTATTGATGGATAGATTTTAAAAAATGGATGCTTCCTTCCCCCTCACCATCTTTAAGGACACAAGAAGAAAATGACCCCCAAATTCCTCAAGTATAACAAGGACAATTTGACAGCCCGTGGATCAGAGTGCACTGGGAGAGTGCTGTCTGTTTACAATGTTTGTGCCAAGAAGGAAATTTACGGGACTGATCCGCACAGCTAGAAATGATGAAGGATGACCCCGTCTCATAATTCCATTCCGGGACTTTTTGCTTGAAACGTGGTCACGGCAATTAAAGCTGCTTTGTAGATCGCCGTCATCCTGTTTCTATCCTATCCTAATTAGTATTTTTGTCTCTGATGGCCGTTTAAATATACAACTAGTAAAAATATTCCAGCTGTGTAATTTAGACTGTCCTGTGTGGATGGGGTGGGGGGTGGGAAATCAAGGTAGAATGGATTTGGGTTAAACCTTTATCTTCCTTCTCTCCGAAATATATTACTTATTTTGGGATAAGGAAAATCAGAGTCATTCGCCCTTTGCCAGGTTTTGCTTGCCTTCAGGGTTTAGTCACTGTAAGTACGACTTCGGGTGTGGGCGCTGGAGTAAGCATCCGAGCGGGGGCGCGCGTTTGGGCTACCACTCTTCCTCCGGGCGCCTCTCACCTTTCCCCCGTTCTCGTTGCAGATGTTTTCGGTAATCCCCAACAAATTTCTTCCGAATAGCAAGAGCCCGTGCTGGTACGAGGAGTTCGCGGGGCGCAACACCACCGACCCCTACGTGACCAACTCCTACGCGCTCTACTCGCGGCGCTTCCGCTCCACCTTCGACGCCCTGCGCAAGGCCTTCTGGGGCCACCTGTCCCACGCCGCCGGCAGGCACTTCCGCCTGCGCTGCCTGCCGCACTTCTACATCATCGGGCAGCCCAAGTGCGGCACCACCGACCTGTACGACCGCCTGCGGCTGCACCCCGAGGTCAAGTTCTCCGCCATCAAGGAGCCGCACTGGTGGACTCGGAAGCGGTTCGGTGAGAGCGCGGGCGGGGGGCTGCCAGGGGAGGGGACCCAGCGTGTCCCAGTGCTCGTCTCCACCTGTTGCGCACGTCGGGGTCATCAGGGTTGGTGGGAGCCGAGAGAGCCTACTATGGGGCTGTCCCCGTGCTGGGCTCCGTGTGGCAGGTGCAGGGGGATGAGAAAACCCGCTGAGACGCAGGGATCAGACCACTCACTCATATGTCTAAGGTCCCGGCGAGCATCCCAAGGGCTGGAACCCAGCTCCCAACCACCCAGGGCGCATTCATTGAGTGCCAGCTGTGTGCAGGCCAAGGGAAGGGTGCAGAATCCGCAGCCTGGCTTGTCCGGGAGCCTTGGCGCCTGTGTCAATGGTCAGTGCCAGGGGCAAGGTGGACATTTGCCTGGGCCTGTCCACACCCAGCTCTGTGCCTGTCACTCAGCACCCCCTCACTGGGAGGGGTCGGTGGAAAGAAGGGGTGCCACATGGACTGGGGTTTCAGCTTCCTGCTGGCTCAGCGGAGGGACTGTGAGCGCGTCACTGAGATGTTTGTGCCTCGTTTTCTCCCACTTGCCCCATCTGCCACATGAGGATAATTCCTGGCGACCTTGCTCACAGCACCCCCTTCCCATGGGGCTGACCATGGACATGGCCTGTCCCTTCTGCAGGCTGGTTTCTGCTCCGCCCAGCGGAGCCATACCACACCCCTCCCCTCCCCTCAGGTCACTGTTTCCTCTCCTTAACCTTTTTCCTCTGCCAGGAGACGTTTGGTCACTGGCGCTAAGGGTTGACAAATGCCAAAGTCTGGGCGGGCCAGAGGGTGTTTTCCATGTAAAGGACCCAAATTGCTTAGAGGGGATTCTCAAGTTTTTCTTAGTGGAACCCAAGTTTATACCAACACTTAATGTGTTTCATGACAAACGTTTGACATAACCCTTTTGAAGTCCTCCAGGAGTGGACAGGAGTATGAATCTCTCTCCTGGGGTTTGGCAGTGGCAGCCGTGGGGACCAGGTTTCGTGTTTGTACTGTGTGTAGGGCGCTCTCCCTACACATTGCCATTCTGCTAACGAAAACCAGGTCCCCTCCCCCTGCCGCCCGGCGGGGACGAGGGAGGCCCAGAGGTGTGCCTCTGGAATCTGGTACCCAGTGTCACCTAGAGCCTCGTGCTCTTTTGCCCACGGACAGTCCCTTTCCATCTCCCATTACCCTTGGTAGTTGTGGTTTGGGGCAGGTGTGGCTAACACGCTTGCAAAGGAAATGTACCCATGCTTAAGGCAAGGGGCAAATTTAGGCTGCCTGGGGCTGATGCCGGAATAGCTACTGAGTTCCACCCAAACATCCCTCTGGCTGCTCGACCGGGTAGGCCAGGAGACAGAGCCTCAGATAAAACCTCCCTTCTCTTTTTGATGCAGTGTGTGTTTCTTGGATGTAGCTGCTACCTGGCCACTTTAGGGTCTCACTTGGTGCTCAAGGTAACCAGCCTGGAACTCTCTGGCTCTCCAAATAGATACATTTATAGCTCTCAAACAGCTGTGCCATCCTTTAAGCTGCCACTATGTGCCTTTATGGTGGTGTGTCCTACTCCTCGAAGTGTTCATAGATTAAATAAACTAAGGCAGCCAGTTCGCAGATGCCTGCCTACCTGCTTCCTGCTCCTGCAGCTTACCAGGCTGAGCCTTGGCTGCTGCAGCTGGCCTTGGGCCTTCCTATCCTTCTCTGTCACTCCCCGCAAGGCCACCAGCCTGGCAGTGGCAACTTTATCCTCAGTAACTAACTCCTGCTTCTTGTGTAGGAATTGTCCGCCTGAGAGACGGGCTGCGGGATCGCTACCCCGTGGAAGATTACCTGGACCTCTTTGACCTGGCCGCACACCAGATCCATCAAGCACTGCAGGCCAGCTCTGCAAAGGAGCACAGCAAGATGAATAGACTCATTATCGGTATGGCTTCGTGGAGCTCCTGTGGGTCCCCGCTCCTGCCTGGCCCAGCTTTGTGGAATGTTTCCATGACACCTGCCCACATCCGTCGAGCATGCATTCCCCACCTGTCTGTCACTCTTGCCCCTATGTGAAATGTTCACGTCACTTGCACCGTTTCTTAAAGCAGAAATGTAGACTTCCTAGCTCGTGGAGACTCAAGGGCATCGGAAACGGCTTTTTTAAAATGGTTGTCATTTCTTGTCTTTATTTTAATTAAGCACACGCACTTAGCTTCTTTACGTGATAAACCGATCTAAGTTTGGGTGAGAGACCATGCATGTGTTAACTCGTTAGTGTGGCTCGGCAGTCGCTGGCTGCTGGGACCCCTGGAGATGGAGGCAGACTTCCCTGAGGCAGACACACCCTAGCGCATCCTTGGTGCCTTAGTTCGGTTGAAAAGCCCAGCCTTCGTCACCTGCACGCTTTTAGACTTTCAAAATGAGGTGGTTTGATTAATAATCATTTTTTTAATTCACAAGAATGTTTTATTAAGAACATATTTGCTCTTTGTATTGGGTTCAACTTAGAAGATGGTTGTTGACGTATGCCTTCTGAAAGAGAAAAATCTAGTTGCATATTTTGCTTAAATTTGGTTACCTGAGGCAGGTAACCATATGTATTTTTTGTTTTCCTAAATCTATTTTATTTTGATTCTCCAAATTTGGTGACTCTCTCTTAGCAGCCAGGAGGAATTGCAATCAACCATTTGAAAGGTACTCTCATGTCCAAGGCGTCAGGCTTATTTGCCAAAGCCCTGATTGATGATTGATTGATTTAGCTCAAAACCAAGCCCTGGGAGCCAGGTGAGATCACACCCCTCCCCTCCCCTCCCCCATGCGAACTGGCTAATAGCTATTTTCTTATGACCTTGAAGTCCAAACACCGTAAACCACAAGTCTAATTACTATTTATTTAACTGTGATTCCCACCCCGTGTGCCTCTGGGAAAATTTCATGTTCTTTTGAAAGAGCTGAAAATATGCATCCAAGGGCCAGGAAATAAAGACTAAGATAATAAATGATAAAGGAAAACCATAGTTTGGTTTCCTAATTTTATTTATTTCTAGATTTTAAAAAGAGGAGTAAAGAATAAATGTGTTGCTCTGATATTTACCCGAAGCAGACTTTGTTGAGTTTTTGTTAGCAGAGAGGCAGATGGAAAACTGGCATGGAGCCCTGCCCGTGCCACCATCCAGCTCTGTGCCACATGACAAGCCAGTCTTCATGGCCCAGAACTCAGTCTGCACATCTGTAAAATGTGTTTGTTGGACCAGATGGGTTCTGGGCCCCTCCTACCCTGAAATGTAACTCAGACTGCTTCAGCTCTCTCCGGTTGGGTCCTGGGTAGAAGAATACACTCTTTCTTCATCTCAGCCCACGGGTTGGACAGAGGGCCTTTCCTCTGGGCTAATGGTCCAGGCTGATGGCTGGAGTCACGAAGGACTCAAGTGGCTGAGTCTCTGGGGCTGGAGCTCCGGATATACTGAGAAGCCCCTGACCACAGGCCCCTGCTCTGCCCCGGCAGCGTGCTCACGGAGGGCTCTGCTGGTTGGTGGTGGTGTCAGTCTTCTAGATCGTACGGTCCGAAAGGGAAAGGGATCGTCCGTGTTTCCCCCTGGTTATCCCCAGGGCCGAGCCGGTGCTGGGCACGTGTTAATCATCAAATGAATGCTTTCTGGAGGCCTGGATGAAGGATGAAAGGAGGATGGATGGACGGATGGATGGATGGATGGATGGACGGACGGATGGACGGATGGACAGGTGGATAGACTGGTGCTTCTGTGGTTGCAGAACCAGTTCATTTATGAAGTTTGACAGAATCTATGCGAATTTAGTTTTAGATACTTCCCTTGTCCTG
The DNA here is from genome assembly GCA_003508835.1 of Eonycteris spelaea. Lineage (NCBI taxonomy): Eukaryota > Metazoa > Chordata > Mammalia > Chiroptera > Pteropodidae > Eonycteris > Eonycteris spelaea. Next base: position 3,867,574 of record PUFA01000004.1, read on the forward strand.
ATATTCTCCTATTCATTGTGGATAGGATTTTCAAAGGAATTCTGATTGACTTGTCTTTTTTGTGTGTGTGTTCTATGGTATTCTCTTAAATAAGAAAGAAAGACCAGACAGAGATGCTCACCTGGACGTGACCGTGTGTCCACAGAACAGATGGGGCCCGTCCACCCCCTGCACTGTGGTGATATTCATATAGTGATCAAAGAGACTTAGTTTTTGGTTCAGATAGTCCCTGAGTAAGTGACTGAAATATATCCCAGAGTCTCCTGCAAAATATCAGGAAATGGAGTATGTCATTGATTTGCCTTTCTTTCAAAACTCTGAAGACTGTCCTAAAAAAAAAAAAAAAGGTTAGAGAATCGATTCGTTTTCTGAGAGACGTGGAAATAAGTGCGTCTTGGCCTCACCCCTGACCTAGAATGTACGTTTCGATAGCTCGTCCTGCGTTTGTGCAGACCATGATGAAACGGGGGCTGGCACCACCGTCCTTTCTTCCCAGGCAGGACTGAGTGAATGCAGCTGTGTGCACGGCGCTGCGGTAGGCAGGCCTGGAGGACACAGAGCCTGAGGTCCTGGGAGCTGTCCCGCAAAGCCTTCCTCTCGTTTGTGCCCTGGGACTCACCAGCGTGTGATTTCAAAGACAGACGATGCAGAATGCATCCAGTTGCTAAGGAGGATCAGCTTCCCCAAGCCAATCCTTCATCCCTGATGCTTTCAGAAGGGAATCATCTTGCGCATCCTCAGTGAGCCTTTAAAATGCCACGGAACTGTGCACCGTGAGCAGAGTTAGAGATCGTGAAATGAGGAGGCCCGATGCTAGTAGAGGTGTTTTTGTACATCGTGGGGAGAGGAAGGAGCTGGGAGGAAGAGGGAGGCTCTGCGTTGCATGGATCACCTTGATTCCAGATGATTGAGGTCGTTGTGTGTGTGTGGGCGGGGCGGGGGGTTAATGAGGCAGAGGGTGGGCCTCAGCTTCCCCTTCCTGGAGGCCTGTCTGCCCGTGTGGTGAACGAGCTTGCATGCTCCCGGCCATTTACCAGAGAGGCATCGCGCCACGGTTTGACCCCAGCGCAGGCCGCTCTGCGGAGGCCCATCACCACACTGCTCATGCGCAGTGTCTTCTGTTTCCAGGGGAGGCCAGCGCCTCCACCATGTGGGACAACAATGCCTGGAGTTTCTTCTACGACAACAGCACGGATGGCGAGCCGCCCTTCCTGACCCAGGACTTCATCCACGCCTTTCAGCCAGACGCCAAACTGATCGTCATGCTCAGGGACCCCGTGGAGAGGTGGGTAGTTTAGATGTTTTTGTTGTTGTTGGGGTGAAAAGAAAAGGCAGTTTTGAAGAACAGACTTCCTTCTCATCACAAACAAGATTGTGCCTCTCTTATTATTTATTTTTTTAAATTATTTTTTAGATAAACATGTTTAACTTGCCATGTTACTGCTATTTCTTATGTAAATGTTATTCTTGGGGCAATCTTCACTGTGTCTAAACAGAGTGTGGGTTGTTTTCCTAGCCATTGTGACCCTGGTCTGTGGGCCTTCAGCCTCTGGCCACTTTGACCTGGTGACTCCGGCGGCTCCTCAGGCCCCGTCAGGAAATGAGAAACACTCCCAGAATCCTCCAGAATTCCTTGCCTCCTGACTTGATTGATGCCTTTATCTCGTGGGCTCTGAGTGTGCAGGTTTTTCTTGAGAGGCCAGAAGGAAGGAAAATGATGGAGAGCCGCTTTGTCGTAAAGAGCGGGGGCTGCCCAGTGTGGTGAGGCAAAGCCAGGACAATATGGCCCACTGAGGTGTTTTCACAGCTGTCCTGCCGCCCGCCCCCACCCCGCCCCACCCCGCCCCCAGCTGCAGTTCACAAGGTCGAAACGTTCTCTAAGACTGGTGCTTCCTGCTCGCTGAACGTCTTCCTGTCACATCTCCTAGTTCCTCATTCCGAGGAAGGTCACACCGCGGGGGTCAGGAGTGAAGACGCGGCCCTTTGTGGCTCCCTGGGCACGGAGAGGTGGGAACTGGTCCACGGTGGGACTCGGTTCGGTGTGTGCCTGCCCTGTCCTCGGCCTCGGGGCAGCGTGAGCTCACGGCTGGCCGGGGAGACGGGCATGGCCGTGGTTCTTACAGTCTGTGGCTCCAGCAAGGGCAGAGGGAGAATGAGGCGGCTCAGGAGGGGGAAGCCGCTGCAGGGGAGGACACCCTGGGACGAATGGTCTGGAGAAGAAGCTGAGGCCAAGCTGGGCTTTGAAGGATGCCTAAGCGTTTGCCAGGTGGACAAGGGAAGGTGGCCGGGGAAGAAGCGTCCCGAGCAGCGAGACGGGGCACGTGGAGGCGACGACCACGTGGGCCTCCCCGAGCGTGCCCCTCCCTTCCCATCCCGATCGCGCCCCCGAGGCCATGTGGGCCGTGAAGGAGCCTTCGAGCAGGGAGGGGAGTCGCACGGCTCGGGTTCAGGCAGTGGAGCCAGCAGCGGGATCTGCCCCGCTCGCCGCTCGGACCCCAGCCCGAGGTCTGCCTACCTTCCAACGGCTCACGGGCCACGAGCCGGCCGTCCCAAGTAGTCACCCCGGGTTCCTTTTCTTTTGTAAGAATGAATACTCTGTTTAGACTTTATATTTTATAACCACAAGCGCAGGCTTTTTGCCTTCCTGGCCCTTGACTTGACAGACGTCGTTCGTCCGTCGAAGTGTTCGCCGCCCTGGCCACACGCTGGTCTTGTGCTTGCTGCTGAGCGTACGCACACTGGTGGACGAGGAAGGCGTCATGTGCCTGCCCTCCGGGAGCCGGTGCGTATTCACAGAAGCTGGGCGTTGGCCCTGTCGCGATGGAGGGCAAGGGCAGGATGCGCGGTGGTGGCCTGCATCCGGGAGCCAGCCCAGCGTGGGCGCGCCTGCTGGGTCCGCCTTCTGCAGCCGTGTGACAAGTCACTGCCTGACGGTCTCTGAGGGGCATGGTCCCCGTGCGGGTTGCTTTACTGCCCTTCAGCGTGTCTGCCTGGCTGCTGTCATGCTGTCACCACTGGGGGGTCTCATCGGAAGGCCTGACCGGGGAAGGATCCGCTCCATGCTCACGTGGTTGTTGGCAGAGTTCGGTTCCTCGGGGGCTGTTGGAAGGAGGGGCTTCATCCTCAGCCGGCGTTGGCTGGAGGACACCGCCGTGCCTTGCCACTTACCCACATGGCCGCGTGCTTCATCAGCGCCAGCAAAGGAAAGAGTCTGCCGCCAAGGCAGAAGTCTCTGTCTTTTGAAATCTGATTGCGAGAATGACAGGCCTCAGCTTTGCCACACTCTATTGGTGAGCAGCAAGTCAGGGGTCCAGGTCACACTTAAGGGGAGGACAGTACAGGGCGTGACTGCCAAGAAGCGGGGGTCCCGGGACCACCCTAGGTGTTACCCACCACACTCGCCTTCCGTTCCGCCCCCCAGCCCCCAGGCACCGGGGCCCGGCGGCCAGGAGAAGGCTAACGAAACGGCCACGGTGTCGTGCGCCACCGTGCCCGGCAGGGCCTCCCGTGCGCAGCGGAGCGCGCGTCACGGGCACGGTCCCCGTGCGGGTTGCTGAGGGCAGCAGCTGTTGCACCGCTTTTTAAACATTTATAAAAATATGCGACCATAGGAATGTCCTCCTTTTAGAACCCGTGACTCATGGCCTCTCTGAAGTGGCTGGCTTCTGTCCCAACCCAGCCAGAAAGGAGGATAGATATCGGGTGCTTAGGTCACTCCTGAAGAAACAAACACTCAGACCCCGAGTTTCCATCGTCTCATTGGGTCCCGGGCCATTAGCCATGTCTGTCATTCCGTGACCTTGCGCTCTGCCCGTGGGAGTTTCTCTGGCTTGCTAGCTGCCAGTGGGATTGGGCCAAATTGTTCATTTCCTTCTACAAATTGGCTTGGAGATAAGGAGGGGACTTCTATTTCTAGTTTTCGATTTACATTTAGCGTTTCTTCTATAGTTGATCAAAGGTAGGGGGTTTGAAAATGTTGGAATTATTAGTAAAATTAAATCGGTCACTTTTACGTTTGCAGAGAAAGCTGGAGACGGTAAGGGCAGGTAGGTTTTGGAGGTGAAGAAAGGATTAGGGGCAAGTGGATGGCTGGTTCTTGTGGCCCAGGCCATTCCATGATTCTTGTTGCACGTTTCCCTGTGTAAGGAATAACAGTAATGTAAAACTCGGGTGAAGCAGTCATTGGCCACATTGTCCCAGTTAATTAAAAAGAAGCCGCCAATACACGCAGATTTTTTTTTTCCATTGGATTCAGTTCTCAAGTGGAAAAGAGTGTTCTTTTCAGTGCGTCTCACATGAGCCTGCTGCCTCTTCATTTGTGAGACGGTTGATAGAGGAGGGTGCCTCTTAATCCAGAGGCAGTTACAGCCTTTTCGGAATGGGAAAGATGGCTGGAAGGTGCTGAGCCCCCTGGCGTAGTTCATCTAAGGGACATCTAGAGAGTTGTCAGGCTCCATCTGTTAAGGATGTTACCGTCTCTGTATTTTGGGTTAAATTCTGTATGTAGTCCTAATGCAGTGCCCGGAAACGGCCACCACAGGAACTTTGCTTTTCACATTTTAGGATGCTAGGTCAAAAGGGAAGGAGAGCTCAGCTCAGATAAGAGTGTATGAACTTGATTTTGGCCCAAGCGCCTGGGAACCTGGGGCGTTGTTTCCTTCATCTGCTAATGTAAACAGTTACTTAACAGCCACTGGACTGGTTATATAATTAATCAATTTATGATGATAAAGTAGGAATGGAAGGAACGAGGGAGGCCCTTAATGAAAGACATTCGTTCACATGCTGTCAGTCGTTTGGAGGGAGAGTCATGAGCGGCACTGGACCTTGGCGCAGGAATCTTGGGGTTCGTGGCTTCCGCTGCATCTGCAGAGGGGTGGTGGGGTGGTGAGCAGCCAGTGAACCAGGATCCTGGCCACAGAGACACAGCCCCAGGGGAACAGGTGGTCTGCACTGGAACCCTGCCACTCCCTGGCTGTGTGACCTCGGACAAGTTATTTAACATCTCTGTGCCTCATTTCCTCGTCGGTGAAATGGGGAGAAATGATCTTACCTCTCAGGTTGTGAGAATTAAATGACTTAATATAGGTAACATATTTAAATGGTGCAGGAAAAGTGGGAAGAATTATTAGCTATTACTATTTGGTCCTTGTAGCTGCAAAATAATAATAAGCAAACCGAGCACTTACCAGCTCACTCGGGAGATGCTGGTTGAGCACCTGAGATGTGCCGGATCTGGTGCCTGCGTTGGAGAGAACCCTTTCCGTCTGCCCTCCTGCAGCCTGTCAAGTCGAGGAGGTGGGGACAGCCCTCAGCGATGCGACCTAGCATTAGCCTGGCTCTGTGCCAAGCCCTCTCCGGTATTGCCTCTTTTGAGGGGCTGTAGAGATGTGCTCACAGGTGAGGTGTGTGGGCTCAGTGGGGTAAAGGCACCTGTGCACAGTCACACAGTTAGAAGCGGCCAGGCTGGGGTTTGATCCCATGTCGGTCTGACTGAGGAGCCGAGCTATTCACCCCTGTCGTAGGCTGGGTCCTGGGAGGTGGTCTCTGAGACACCGATTTCTGTGCGGAAGGATGACAAAAATTGCATGTGAAACAACTCTGTGGAGGCGTGGTGGGGCAGGACGGGGCAGGACGGGCAGAGGGAGGGGTTGGGCCGCGATGCATATGACCCCACCGGGGCTTCTGGGGCTAGGATGGCCCTTCAGAGTTGTCCCTGGCGAGACATCTTCCACCCACCAGCCATCAGCCATCGGCTGTGTTGTGCCCTGGGGAGGCTTAACTTTGGTGTGTGGCTGGCCTTTCCAGGGGGGCAGTTTCTGAGGGAGACTGGACTGTGAGCCATCAACGGGATGACTCTCCACTCTTGCAAAGCTCTGTAAGTAGTGAGGACCGCAGTCTTTGTGGGTTCCTAAGCCTGAGAAGAGGAGAGCCGGCACCCACGCCACGTGCCGTTCTCTGCCGCAGACGCGCAAGCATTGAAACGCGCTGATGGATTGATTATTAACATTGTCCCTCTCAAAGGGAAATTAGGAGAACTCCCGGGCGGGCAGGAGACGTGGGAGAGAGGCCGTCAGAGCCGTTGCACACCCTCCCCCTAGCCCTCACCTCTTCCCTGCAGTACTTTGGAGGATTAGGAGTTATAAGCAGTCTTCTTGCAGAAGACTGTAGCTGAGTGTCTCTATGCTGCCTGTTAATTTTCTGGTGAATCCAGGCATTTTGCTTCTCAAAAGCTGCCTGTCTGGGCGTTACTGACTCACCTTTATGTGGGCCCTGTGAGTGGTGCGAGGGCACTTTTATGGGGCTGAACTGCGAGCCACCCAAAGGCCAGGGGTTTGGCCTCGTTCCTCGCGTGGGGGGAGCCGGCTGTGGCCAGGCCTGGCAGCTCGGCCCGCGAGGCGTTCTCTGAAGGCCAGTCAGCGTGACAGCTGGTGAGGGCCCGCATCTCACTGCGGGGGGCGGGGGGGCATGACCATCATGCTGGAAATTCCTGAGTTTAACTTTTTTGGGACTGTTTACAAAGTCCTTGGCAGTCCTGAGTATTCCCACAGGATCGCTTGCAAAGGGCGGTTCTGTGCAGCAGGGACACGGGGAGAAGGGCCCCTTGTTTGTCTGTCGGCGGACATTCAGCGGTGACGTGTGAGAGGCGGGGTCGGGAGGACCCTGGGTGTGGATTCTGGGTCTCCAGGTGGAGTTCAGGGACCTCTCCAACCAAGAGTTCTGGGGAGCGAGCGGGTGGCAGCGCATCTCACGTACGGGCCAGCCCTGGGGCGCGGTGGCCTATGCTCTGCAGTGCGGTCCCAGATGCTGGGACCTCAGCCTGGCCGTGCTGTGGCCTCGGCCGAGGGCAGCGTCCGACCCTCTGCATGCCTGCCCTTTCTCACCGGTGGACACCTGATGCCCGGATCGCTCGGTCCTGTGAAAGTACTTCATCGGCCATGCCGGGCGCCTAGACAAAAGGGGCGTTTGGAATCGCCCCTGAGAGGTCCGACCTTCCATTCCACGGACATTTGCCAAAGACGGGGATGGGATGCTCAGAAAGAAGCCCAGGTGGACCCAGAACCCTGCTTGAATTCAGGGGAAGAAAGACCCCCAAATGGCCCCAGTGAACCGGGAGCTTTGCATCCATGTGTCTGTTTTTAAGCCCAAACCTGGGTGTACTTATCTGTCAGAAAATGAACTTCATCAGTGTCATCCACATATACAGCCGAAGGTGACTCCAAACATTCCCTCCAAATGAGCTTGCTTGGTCAGCTTTGCTTCATTGTCCCTTGTGATGAGATAGTCACGGTTTGTGAATTGGTGGGACAAAAAGGCCTCCTTCCCAGCATCATTACATAGGCTTTTTTCCTTGTAGGAAATATATGTATAATCATTATTGATGGGATTTTATCAGCGCTTGGGAAGTCATTGATCGGCGGTTTGAATACGAATGCCTGCAAATGGAGAATAACGAGGGGCTGCCCAGCCTTTCCTTCTCGTAGCCTCCGTGTCTTTGGGGGGCGGGGGCGTGAGTTGGAAGACGTGCGTGTGCCCTCCTCCTGGGGGCTTCTGGCTGAGGAGATGGCACTGTTCACGTGCGTGTCATTGAGAAGCTGGCCGGCGGTGCTGGAGGAGCACAGGGGGTCGGGGCCAGCATGGCCTGGGCTCAGCCAGCACGGGAGTCAGCACCTGCCGGGCCTTTCCCCGGAGCTGTGGGGACCGGCGACCGGAAGTCGGGTGCCACTCAAGGCCGCCGGGAGCCCCCGCTTGTCTCACTCGAGTTCGCCGCTGCGGCTTGAACGCCCTGCGCCTTTTCACTTGGCCGCCCGAGGGACTTCCGACACCAGCCCCTCTGGAAGCTGCCCCTTGCTGGGGCAGCAGCAATGCTCTGGGACTGGAGGGCGGTGGTGGCGGCCCAGCGTGGTGCAGGTCCCAAACGCTGCTGAATCGTCACGTTAAACAGGGGCGAAGTTTATGGTACGCGGACTATATGGTAATTTAAAAACGGTACGCACAAAAGTACCATAAAAGGAGGGGAACCCGGCACAGGGAGAGGACTCACCAAGCTGGCGATGTTCGCGCTCGGACTTGCAGAGTCTCCACGGGGAGGGAAGGCCAGTGAATAGGCACGTCATCATCTAAGCACGAAAACTGGTCAAAGCGGGTGAGTGAGTGTGATTACTAGTGAATATTAATGAGCTCATCCAAGTGATAACGGAGCCTGCGGTGAGTCCTGAAACCACGACAGATACCTGAACACCTGCTTCTCGCTGCTCTGCTTTGCCAGATGCGCGACGGGCTGTTCCGTGAAATCATCTGCTTTACCTGACGGTGGCAGTGAAGCCCCTCGTGTTCATGCTGCGTGTTTGTTTGCTGTTCTGTCACACGTCGTAATGGCTCTTCCGTCCCCTGTACCTTACTAAGTAGTCCTGGAACAGAACTGACTTTTCCAGACCACTCTGCACCGAAAACAAAAACACAGCGAAAACAAACGAAAACCGTAAACCCCTGGCTCGGATGGCCAGCGCCTCACTCTGGCCAGTGGTCGATTTGGCTCTGTCCCTAAACCGTGAGGCCATGGGCCACGTCCTGTTGGGTCAGGGGGTCTGGGGTCAGGCAGACCTGGGTGTGTTTGGGCCACGCGACCTCGGAATGTCCTTAACCCCTCTACGTGTCAGACTTCTTGTCACAAGCCAGGGCGATCGATGGCAGTCGGAGTGTATCGCGTGGGCTGGTGGTGAGCGTGGGGGAGAACGCACTTGGCAGCACCGAGCACATGGCCCGGGGAGGGACAGCCCTCCGTAACCACAGGTGGCTGTGTTGGGGTGGACGCTGAGAGGATTCTGGGAGCTGAGCCCAGATGTCACTCACGCGAGCTGGGCCTGGAGGAGGGCCCCCCAGCGCCACGCTGCCCGTTTTCATGGTGATCTGTACACCCCGGTCTGTTCCCGTCAGAGCCACGCCCGTCAGTGTCATTGAACAAATTCAGCAGTGGCCTTGGGGTAACCGTCAGGATTTCACATCAAGCTCACAGCCACTCCTTTGTCTCTGGAGAGAGACGTGCTTCCTTCCAGAGGCACCAAGTTAGGGAGCCCCCTCCCCTCCCCACAACACACACATCCAACCCCACTTTCGCTCCAGCAGGGCGGGGGCCGGTGGCCCTGCAGTGCACGGGGAAGGACCCTGTGGGCACGGACCCGCGTCGCGGGGCCGGCCCGGCGGCTTCTAAAATAGCCGGGGCACAGACGGCGCTGGTGCGCTGGGGCTTATATTTGGACTTGCTGTTGGAAACGGTCCTGGCCAAATGGCACACCCATCTGGGATGGTTTAAGAGTAAGAAAATGAGGTGGTTCTGCAGGAGGGGGCTTGGCAGCCCCCAGACTTGGGGCCAGTCAGCCGGCCTTCACTCTGCCTGGGGCTCCTTCCCTGCCTCCAGCCGCGGTGGCTCCTGCCGCTGGGGCCACTCACTTCCGGCAGCTGGAGGCGTGTTTCTTTGACTCAAAGCGGTTTTCTTCCTGACCCGTCTGTTCTCTGGTCAGCGCTTCAGCAGGACGGGACAGGTCTCCTCCCAGCTCCGGACAGCCTTTGAGCCTTCGAAGCTGGCATCCCCCCTGCTGAGCCCTGCCCCTCCCCCCACTGTTTGGCTCCCAGCACAGAAGGCGCATGTCCTTTGGCGTCCTGACCTGCTGTGGTGGAGCGGAGCAACACCCTCCCACATTCTCAGTGCCTTACCTCTGGTAACGCATCCTGAGGGTGCTTCGGTGCCCCCGCGCTCTGTGGTGACTAATTATGCGTTTATGTCCTCTAAGCCCCTCGTAGCTTTTCCTCATTGGTCTCTTTCTCCTACTTCTTCATTGTTTGCTTGACTTAAACACTACAACGTGGACGTTTCGTTTCCTCTCTTTCCATTTCAACCTGTTCCGTAAGTGTGACCGCTGCCGCTTTTCGAGGTCCGTTGGATACTTACTCCTGATACATTCGCCGTCCTCAACATTTTCTGAAGGGTTTTGACCTAGTCAGTGGCTTTCACGCCTCCAGGTCATTTACCTGCCTCTTTCCCCCCGGGGGTGGGGTGGGGCTGTGGGGAACCCACAGTGTTTATCACAAACATGCTTACGAAGCATCAGCCTGATTTTTGAGGGGGACCCGAACAGTGCTCCCCTGAAAGCAGGAGCCCACGTTTTGCTTTTCGCCCACCTTCTCGTTTCTCCGCAGGAAAGCCGGCCACGCGGCCGCCACCCTCTCCCACACTCAGGTGACTCGCTCCCAGGGGGAGAGGTGCTCAAGAACCGTCAGTCTTCCTGGGCATTGGGGGTTAGAATCCGTGTGAGTTTCCTGCAGCTGCCACAACAAATTACCACCCATTGGGCGGCTTAAAACACCAGAAATGTATTCTCCACGGTTCTGGAGGCCGGAAGCCCACATCAGGGTGTCAGCAGGGTCAGTCCTTCTGGCGGCTCTGAGGGGGAGTCTGTTCCGTGCCCCTGCCCCGGCCTCTGGTGGCTTCCAGCAGTCCTAGGCCCTCGTTCCTGTGCAGACACGTCTCCTGTCTCCGCCTCTGCCCTCACGTGGCCCGGATGAGGGCCTTGGGCCACATCCTGTTGGGTCAGGGGGTCTGGGGTCAGGCAGGGGATCTGTGTCCTCTCGTCTTCTCATGAGGACACTAGCCGCTGGATTTAGGACCCGTTCCAAATCTTATGTCCAAATAGATGCCATTCATAGGATGGGGTTGGGACATGGACGTGTCTTTTGGGGAATCTCCAAAATGCAAACAGGAGGGTAGCCATCGTTATGGCGAATAAAGTTCCCACTCAGGTTTTTGCCAATAAAGTGTGGCCTGAAGGACTTGTCCTCACAGACACGCTTCCCGGCCTGCGTGTGGCTCTAGTGGAATCCTGAGGCCCACCGCCCATCCCGTGGGCAGGTCCAGAGTCCCCGGGGAGACCTGAGGGGCTGGGGATGTCGTCCCTCGTTCTGGCCTGGTTCTCAAAGGCTGAAAACCTGACCCGCAGGCGGTGGGGTCCTGAGTTCGTGTTGTGTCGCCCCACACAGACGGAAGCCGGCGCCTCCGCTGAGCGGGGCTGGGCTTCCCGGTCGGAACACTGGACACGTCCCGCTGCCCTGAAATCACTCCGTGGTCTCTAAAGAATTATGTGGAATCAGCAGATTCTTCACGAAGTTACTTTATATTTAAAACTAAGGCAGCTTTAGGGCTCTTGTTTTATTTATGAGCCAAATGTCTACGAGAAATGTTTTTACCACAAAATAAACTCTCAGTATGGAAAGCTTAAGTCTTTGGGTTTTTAGGTGGCAATTTATGAGCCAGAATTCCAGTTCCACCAAGGAGTTTGGGTAGTTCCGTGGGAGTCCTTGGTGAGAATTCTGGACTTGGAATTCTAATTAAGTGCAGACTGTGATGATTGTTTCAAAGGCATCTGGTAATTTCCACAGACCTCATTTCTTGGGCTGAGCCGTATCGATAGGCCCGATAGGACGTGCAGGGGCCAGGCGGGACACCCCGTGAGACCCACTGCACGGAGCCCCCTCGGCGCACACAGCGGGCTGCACTTGGTCCGTGCACCTCCAGTTTTGACATCCGTCCATCCGCCGGCCGTTTGGGTTATACTAGCTGTGGCGGACCCTGCGGTGGCGGGTGCCACGTTTGTTTCAGTCCTGACGGGCATCCTGTTTCCTAAGAGGGAAAACGGCCCGGCTCACGTTGGGGACGCCGGTCGTCGGCAGACGTGGTGTGTCATCCTGGGTAGGGTACTCGGTGAGCGCAGAGGTCAGGGAGAATCTGCTCACCCGTCACCGGGCAACCTGTGGGCAGATTGTAAACATCTCAGGACTTCCCAGAAGTGTCCTCTGTGGATGCTGCCAGGGGACACATTCTGAAGGGCCACGTCGAGGGCACTGTGCCCACGCGGGAGGTGAAGGAGACCTGGTCCCGAGGAGCTGCGCTCGTGTCAGTAAGGAGCCTTCGTCTCCCGCTGCGACCGGCGCCGGCGGGGAGGGGGCCGCAGAAGGAGTGTTTGTAGCTGACGCCTGCAAAGAGGGTGCTGCGGTTTCTGCAGGCGGGCGTGTGGCCCAGCGCGGGGACCGGCGAGGGGCTGGGTGCCGTCGGCAGGGCAGATGTCGCATCCCCAGCCGCATGGGTACATGCGGTGATAAGATGGGCTGCATTGCCTTCAGGGGGAAGAGATGTTGGGGAAACAGAAAATGTTGGGGGAGAGCGGACCGTCATGCCATGGAGCCAGGGGCCAGTCCCCACGAGTCCTGTTCCTTCGGCAGCTGTGGGTCGTGTGGGCGAAGGGTGTCGGACAGAGCAGTGGGCTCACTTGGAGGTGTGTGTGTTGAAAAGGCAAACAAAGAAACGAAGTGGAGATTTTTGAAAATCGGAAAAGGGGCAGAGACCTTCTCTGTAAGCAGACATGGAGAAAAAGGCTGAGCAGACTCGCAGCTGGAAAGTTCTGTTAAAGAAGAAAATTACTGGGTGACAGCAGAATAAATGTTATATCAGGCTGCAGGATACTGTCTTATCTACTTTTGCGGATGCTCAAAATTCCCCCAAATTAAATGATTCAAAAAATGTCATGATAAGTATATTATCTGGTCCCATCTGATATAATCTGACGCATCTATTTTTTAAAAAAATATAAAATATGCAGATACATGCTTGAATATGCACCTAGAATTTCTGGAAGGATATATAAGAAACAGCTGATAACGGTGACCTCTGGGGAGTGGGGCTGTAAGTTAGGTCCACCGGGGAAGTCGAGAAAGGGTCCCAAAGTGAAGGGTTTGCTCATTACATTGTTATAACTAGTTTTGGCTTACTTGTTGTTTGTCTTATAACACAAAAGAAATAGCCCATGGTTAAAAAAAAAAACAAAACTCTGCGTCATGTTGAAAGTCCAATGAACTATATTTGCAGAGGTCTTGAGAAAAGAAAGAAAGAAAATAAAGAGAGAAAGAAATGATTCTGATAGCTGTTCACGAGTGGTAGGACAGACTTTGTGGCATTCGTGTGGGGACAGCTGCGATGGGGTTTTGCAGTGACAGAGACTTGGGGGTGTCGCTGGATGGAAAATGATTACGGGGAAACGTGCGGGGTGAGGGAGATTCGGGCTACACCCACCCGACAGGCCTCCTGCTGCGGCTAGGTTGGGGTGACCAGACGTCACCTGGGTGACTGCGGGGGACGAGCCCAGTCGGATACAGAGAGGGAGAATTCCGGCTACAATTGGGCAGTGAGACTTCAGACTCAGAGAAGAAGGGTCCAGGGGCCCGGGTCAAGTTTGGTCAGGGAGAGACTGTCAGTTCCTGTTTGAAAGCCTCGTTACAGACAGGCCTGCGGGTGGCCCCGTGCAGGTGTGCAGGGGCTTTTACATTGTGTTAAAAAGTGGGTCTCTACCAATCTAGGGAGAGACATTTCGTAATGATTTTCGTGATGCTCGCGCATCGGTGGGAGGGCCAGCAATTTCACGTGGAATTGTGATACTGTGAGAGCGACAGGTGTTCTCATGGCCTCCTGCGGAGGAGGGAGGACCGGGAAGGAACGTCACCTTTTCCGGGCCTCTCCGCTGTCCTAGGGTTTCGGTAACTGGAGCTGACTGTTACCGTGAAAATAGCCGTGGCCCGAGGTGGCTAGAAAGAACCAAGGAGAAACTGCGGGTGGTTGTCTGGGGCCAGCGCAGACCCGTCCGTCCGTCCGTCCGTCCGAGTCTGGCAGAGCCCGTGAAAGGGGCTGGGGCATGAAGGGGAGGAGGGACATGGCCCGTCGGCAGGGGGACACAGAGAAATGGGAGAGTTTTCATGACCCAAACCAGATAAGGTCATTGCAAGTTGATTTTCTTTGCGGTCCAAACGGGGCGTGATTTTCCCAGCGGCGGGCAGTAAAATCATCTACTCCTTTTATTCACAGGCTGTACTCAGACTATCTCTACTTCGCCAGTTCGAACAAATCTGCAGACGACTTCCATGAAAAAGTGACAGAGGCTCTGCAGCTGTTTGCAAACTGCATGCTGGACTACTCGCTGCGTGCCTGCGTCTACAACAACAGCCTCAACAACGCCATGCCTGTGCGTACCGGCAGCCGGGCCCCGCGGGATGGGCCGCTTTGGGACGCTTCTGCGAGTGCCGTGGGGGGGGGGGTTCACACGTAAACACAGAGAGGCTTCTAGTGTGCAAATGCTTCTCCCCATGCCTCCGAGCAGCGGCTAATGCAAAGACAAATGTGCACGGAAGGGAAAGTGTGAACATTGATGGGCCCTTTCAGCGGGCGCCCCGCTTTCTTCCCCGCTGATCCCCCAGTTACAACGCCCGCCCCACCCTCCGCGAGAGGAGGGGGTGCGCTTAGGAAGATTACTGCCGAGAGAACACACTGTGCCATTGGGACTGGCAGCGGCCGCCAGGACACCCAGCTCGCAAATTGTCTTCACATTCTCCCGATGGGGACCGTTTTGTTGGTTTCAAAAATTACCCACCAGTGGCTTTCAGTGCTCCTTTGACAGGGTCTCAGTGGAAAAAATTTTCTTTCCTTTTTGCCTTCAGGAATATGGCATACATTTCTTGTCTATTTTATTTATTTATTTATTTACTTATTTATTTATTTATTAATGGAGAAGAAGCCGTTATAGTGAATTTAGCCTGTGTGAATACGGGGTGGTTTTCCCACGCTGTGCAGCTCCCCGGGTTCTCCTCAGTGCCTTGTCAGCGGGTTTGGTGCCCTGGGTCAGCCTTCCGCGGTGAGGCTGATGCTGTCACCTGCCCTGGGGAATGGTGCACAAGCCTCGCCCTGCTGAGCATGCCATGTGGTAAGGCACAGACAGATCTGCTCGAGGTAGGGGCTGAGAACCCCCAGGGGTGGTGGGGTTCAAGGTCAGCAGGCTTTGCCCGCTCGCCTTGGCTCTCGAGGCCGTCTCATCCGGAAGGCAGGGCACCAGCCTAGGCGGGATCTAGAGGGGCAGCGGACAGGACTCCGGGCTGTCCTGCTGGAGTTTGTAGTTTGGCAGGGAAGACGCAGCAAGGGCACAGGTAAGCACAGCATCCGGCCGGTGGTGCCGAGTAGGAGGAGTGGCCTTTGGAGCCAGACGGTGACGCGGGTTCAGTTCCCAGCTCGGCATTTACTAGCTGTGTGACTCTGGGCAGCTGTCTTAGCTTCTCTGAGACTCAGTGCTTCATCGTCAAATGGGGGTGATGATACTGCTTTACCAGGCCGTCGTGCTGGTTAAAGAGGGGTCGGTTGTTCACGCGTAGGGAAGGTAAAGCCATCTTCTTCCTCGACCCGTCTTATGTTCCTTGGCTGGGGCCCTGCGAACTCGACCAGCAAAAAACGCATCAACAAGAGGAAGGCAAACCAGTTTACTAACTTGTGCATTGCACAGGTCCGTGGGAGCACTCAGAGATGCGTGACCCAGGGGGGTGGTTAGAGCATCTTAACAAGAGAACGATACATTTGTAGAGAAGTGACAGGACAGAAGAGAGCAGACTTTGAGTTTCTAGGGTGGCGATTTGTGGGAAGGCAAACCTGCGTGTGTGTGTGGCGGTGGGGGGGGGGGTGGGGGACTCAGAAGGACAGGGCTGGGGGCGGGGGGACTCATGGAAGGACAGGGCCGGCGTCATCAGGGTCCGTTATGTCTAATCCTCTGTTGCCGCCTCAGACTGATAAGAGTCTGGAGTTGTCTCCAGTGACCAACTTCTGTTCTTCCTGATAGAGAGGGGACGGGAGGCACCCTTACAAGTTTATGTCTTGCTTTTAGGCAAACAGGGGGAGGATAGAGGGCTTGTCTTATATCTGTTTTTTTTTTTTTTTTTTTTTTGGTCAGTTGCTTTTAGCTCAAAATAATTCTTATGCCAAAGTGGCATATTTTAGAGTGGCATTCCACTGTGTGTGCACAGCACTGGGTCATGGCCACAGTGGTGGCAGGCCAGGCAGAGGTCACCTGAGAACAGGGCATCAGGGGGACGTCCTAGGAGAGGTAACGTCTGTGCCGAGCCCTGAAAGATGAGTTAGGCAGAGGAATGGAAGCAGCGATGTGTCAGGCGGAGGGAGCAGCAGGTGCAGAGGCCGAGAGGTCAGCGCTGAGAGCGTTCGCTACAGCCAGGGCATAGTGTGTGTGATGTGTGTGGCGTGGTCGCCTTGGCGATGGGGGTGGTGGGAGCGGGGGGCACGGGCTGCATCCCTAGGAACTTGGTGAGCTTCGGGAGTCTGGACTTCATCCTGGAGGAGCTGGGACCCCACAGGAGGATTTCAGCGGGGGATAGTGACGGCAGCTGTGCATTTTAGAAAGATGTCTGGTGTACAGGGTAATTGACTGAGTAGGGATGGGCCTGGGGAGGGGGCGGCCTCCCAGAGACAGGAGGGTGGGGCTGGGGGCTGCGCTCCATGCTGGAAGAAGCACAGCCCCACCTCGAGGTGCTGCGCCCAGTTCCTCCCCTCCTCCTGACCCCCACCGGTCCCCAGCCCAGGAGGTCCTGGGAGAGAGAAAGGTGGGAGGCAGGAATCGCTGTCACCGGAGTGGACGAGGACCGTGAGAGGTGAGGTGACACGGCCAGCTCGTGTGGTTCAGAGACGGAACTGGAACCATCCGCGGCTGGATCGTCTGACAGAGACCCAGAACGGGAGGGACAAGCGTGGGCTTCCCTTCGGAGGGTCCCCTACGCTGGGCGGCTGTTGATGGGCAGCGTTGGATGCAGCTCTTGACCTGGGGCGCAGTTTGTTTTGGTGGCTTCACGTTGTGTTTCTCCCCGTGGACAAGCAAAGGCCTGATATAAACGTGCCGCCCACCCCCGCCCCGTGCCACCGGTCACGTCGTGCCACCCAGAGCGCCAGCACCCGCTTTTGTCACAGTCCGTGCCACAGGGACAGAGCAGGCCGGGCGTGCACGTCGCCCGTCTTTACATGAGGATGTCCACCGCCGCTTCCTCCCGCAGCGAAGAGGGGCTGAGCCCTCCCCGCGGCTTCCCGTTGGCGCTCCAGCTGTGAGCATGCGTCACGTGGAGATGGGGTGCTGAGTTCACGGGCGTCATCCTGAGTCTCCACTTCTGTGTGTGCTGCACGTTTTCCGGATCAGAAGTTTTTAACTCCTCTGTCTGTGAACCTTTCCACCTTCTTCAGCGCCTCCTAAAGGCAGAGGTTTGAATCTGCAGGAGGCCTGTGTGTTTTGATTCAATTTCGTGGTTTGCCGCGGATGACAGGGCGGTCACTCAGCAGGTGCCTCTGGGCAGAGCGATGCCCCGGGGCAGTGTCACTGGGCAGGGCGGAGGTGGCTGTCAGGATCGAAGCTCGCCCGCTGCCCTCGGCCGCTGCGGGCTCCTGCCGAGCGAGAGGAGCCGGCAGTCGGCAGTCCTGCTTTTGGTGGGGGGTAGATCTTCGCTGCTGGCACGCGGGGGTGTGGACCCAGCCCCGCCTCAGCCCTGGGGGGTGGTGTTTCTCAGACATTCGAGGTCGCCAGCGCTACCTGCTCAGACACTCGCTGCCTTCCCCCTGCCCCCCGGCGCCCCCCCCCCCCGCCGCCTCTGTCTCTGTCACACTCTGTCTCCGCCACGCTCTGCTTCACTCTCCTCTTAGGTCCTCAGATCGGCCGACCTCTCGCCGCAGAGCAGGAGTTTGCAAAGTTGGTCCCTGGGCCAGCGGCGTCATTGTCCCCCGGGAACTGTCAGGAGCGCAGACCCTCAGGCCTCGCCCCAGACCCCCGAGATCAGGGGTTGGGGTGGGGCCCCCGGTCTGCTTCACAAGCCCTCCAGGGGAGTGTGTTGCGTGCTGAGGTCGGGGACACCTGCTTCTAAAGCCTTCCCACACTCCTCGCCGCCGTGCTGCTCCTGGCCTCCTCAGCCTTCGGGTCCGGCTTTAATCTGACCTTCTGATCCCTCTCTCCACCCTGTCCATTCCCCCACAGCGCATTATCACAGCGGGTGGTTACAGGTGCTGGGTTCGTTACCAGCTCAGCTCTGTCTCCCTCACTAGATAATAAGCTCCCTGGGGCCAGGGGCATGTCTGTCACATAGCAACGCCTCTCCATCACCTAGTTGGGTACCGGCCACGCAGCGTGCACTAAATTATTTATGGAATGAGCGTGAGGGAATGAACGGGGGAGTGAATGGGGGAATTTGTGAGACTGGTAGAGAGGCTGTGTGGGCAGTCGTGGGTGGATGAGCCCTGACACAGGGACCCGGCTGCAGGTCTGGGCTCCGGCGGCTGCTGCCGGCTGACCTGGGGCAGCTCCCGCTCCCCGACCAGCCCCGCCCGGGCAGGAAGGCCCGGCCACAGGTCTCCGCCAGCAGGGCTTTGTCCTTCTGGGGCCCGTGGAAGGTGTTCTCTCCATTATGGGCTCAAACATCCTTTCAAGAAAATATGGGCCCCGCTACCTTAAACCCCATCCTGTCACAAATAGCCAGCTCCTTTTCTTCTAGAAAGTTCTTGAGTACAGAGGCAGTTTCCCCTGGCCAGGCTGGTCCTCCGTGGGGAGGGGCCAGCCCGCAAGCCTGACAGGGAGAGAGCGTTGGGAAGCTCTGCGGCGCCGTAGCAAGATGTTCTCGTCACAGTTTGCCTGTCGGAGGAGGCGACACGGTGTTTGCTTCTGAGGCTGGCGCGCACTCCTCCTCGCCAGAGGCCAGAGGTCTTTTTACGAGCTGGCGTGTGAGGTCGTACAAGCTGGGGCCGGAGGCAGTGAATGAAATGGGTTTGGAGACAGCTTATCCTTCTAATTGTTTTTCTCCCTCCACATCCTCCCACACAATTAGAAAAATAATGAAATGGAACAAGACTAGGGAGAGAGGAAAACAGTCTCTGGCAGGCAGGCACGTATTTTGTTAAAGGTTCCACCATCCGGCCATTGCCAGGTGCTCAGAACTCCGGCAGGGAGCCGTGTGAGCGCCTCATGCAGGAGGGGACGACCATGGGGCAGCTCAAGGTCAAGGTGGGAAAGAAAGGACTGTGATGCCGGCGTGTCTGCCGAAGGACCCGGGACGGCAGGCGGAGCCCGGGGCGCTGGGAGGCGTGCCCGGTGGCAGAGGGGCTGGGAGCTCGGGCCACACCAGGGGCTTTCTCCACGGGGACCAGGAGAGGCTTGGGGCGGGGGCGGGGCTGGGAGTACCAGTTGGGACACTGTGACCGTGCCAGGCGAGGGCTGATGGGGCATGAACAAAGGGGGTGGTGCTAAACGAGGCTGAGGTGGCAGATGGGAAACATTTGGGAAGACTGGGAAGGGCAGAGCAGGAGACAGGACGTGGAGATGGGTGGGCAGCCGACGGGTGCTGGAGGTGGGGCCCTCGGAGTGGAGGGGAAGGGCTACTTCTTGGGGCTTTGGCAAGAGCTTGGGGCCAACTGTGACGTTAGGGGAAACGGTCCCCAGGACTGCTCTCACTGCTGACACCGTTTGTAAGTTGGGGGGTCCTCAAAACCGCCTTCAGGTTTACTGATTCATAATCACGGCACGCTTCGGAGCCTGTGTGGTCACGGTTACAACTCACAACGGGGAAAGGACACAGGTTAACATCAGCCGAGGGAAGGAGCGCATCGTGGGAGGGTGTGTCCGGACTCGCCCCATGGGGCATGGACAGCGTGCATGCCTCGCAGGCAGCAGGTGCGACGACCCACACCCCGTACCACCAGCTGGGGAGCCCACCCAAGCCTTTCCAGAATATCGCGCGGGGCTCGATCGCATACAGTCCACGTGGCTGACGATTAGTCTCCTGTCCCTCCTGGAGGTCAGGCTGGTAACTGCATGGCACAAAGCTCCTGTCACCACTCACCGAGTTAGATTGTCCAGTGGCCAGGTGTCCACTAGGTGAGCAAAGACACTCACAACACAGGACATCCCAGGTGGCCGGGAGGTCACCTCGGGGAGGCGAGGACAAAGGCCAGACATCTCTTCGGGTAAGGCTAATTCATGAGGGGAAGCACAGGAGAAGGACAAGGGCCCCGGACACTTAGGTGGCAGGGCACGGCCCGCGTGCAGTGCCGCGTGCCTCCGACACACACACACCCCGTCACGGCTGTCCGCGTGGCCAGGTGGTGGTGGTTCGCTCACCTGGCTTGCCTCCGAGGCATCTGTAGGTGTTTTTCATAGCTGCCGTGTGCTGGGCACAGGAGCAGAGACAGCCAGGGTGTTGTGCAAAGAACATTTGCACCATTGGAGGCTGTGACCTTGGGCTCTCCCTTTACGTCAGTCCTCGCTGTGACGTGTGTCCTGGAGGTACCTACGGGGTTGTCCCGAGGATGGTGTGTGACCCTAAGTGTGGGAATCCTTTGTACACGTAGTAAGAAGCAAGAACGCAGGGTGTTTAGAATCCGACTTCTGCAGACGGGTTGCCAGGATCACTCCTTGGTGTTGGTTTATGGGAGGCACTGTAATACTTCTGGGAACAAGCCGCGCGGTGTTGGGGGAATCGCTCCTGGAATAATATCTCCTCTTTGGCCCCAGGTGAGGCTGCAGGTCGGGCTGTACGCCGTGTATCTCCTGGACTGGCTCACTGTTTTCAATAAAGAACAGTTCCTCGTTCTTCGCCTAGACCACGCATCCAACGTCAGCTACACCATGCACAAGGTCTTCCAGTTTCTCAGCCTCGGTACGACTGTCGCCCTGGAGGCCCACTGTGCAGGGCTGGGGCTCCGTGGCCGCTGGCCCTGTGAGGGCCTCGCCGAGTCACGTGCAGACTCCGTGAGCTGGGCGGGGGCAGGCCGAGCTGGGGGCCATTCAGCACCTGTTGCTCAAGCTCCAACGGCACATGGGGTCTTGTGCACCATGGGGTGAGGGCTCCCTGGGAAGGAAGAGATGGCCTCTCACGTGGGAGCTTACTGTCCACTGCGGGAGGGTAACTGAGAGGACGATGTGGGGGAAGGTCAGCGTCATCACAGTAGGGTCGTCCAGATTACTTGGGGTCCCAGCTGCTGAAGGGATCACAGAAGGCTTCATGGAAGGAAGTAGTCTATGTGTTGAACCTTGGGGGCAGACAGGAAGTCATTGGGTGGCTGGGACAGTCTTGCAGAAGCCACAGGGCTTGGAGGAGGGGCAGACAGGACATCGCATTATCTCAGGTGGTGTTGGGGACCCTGGAATCAGAGCCATGTGGCTGGGAGTTGCCTGCTGGTCCTGGCTTTTGGACTTCTGGGGAGCAGAGATCTATTTGCACACCAGTGGGACTTGGGACACTTTTGTCATTTGATTTTCTTTTCCTTTTCTTGGAGAGCTGGTAACATGATGGAGTGTGATTATTTTTTCTTCTAAGGCCTAGAACCAGTTTTATTTGCTTTGGCCACCTGTCGACCCTAGCATTAATGAGCTTGTCCTTAGTCCCCAGCAAGGACAGGAAGGCCAGTTCCATTTCTTCTGTTTCATATGACCCAAGGACGTGCATGGGCCCAGGACTTTGGCCGAACCCAAGAGCTGGGGCAGAGAGACGTCAGTGGACCAGTGGGTCAAGCCAGTGAGAGGCTGGTGGTCCAGAGGGCTGGGGCTGGGGCTGGCAGCCTTGGGTGGCAGCACTTGCTGGCTTGTTCCCTGGGCCTCTCCCCGCTGACGGCCTTGCTGCAGCTGAGATTCTGCCAGTGGGGTCTCTGGGCACGGGTGGCATTTCTCTCCCCCCCCACCCTGTTGCCACCTCACAGCACGGCAGGGTGAATTAGGCCCAGCCACGGGGCCCTTTGCATCAGTAGCTGGAAGTAGAAATGACGGAGGCAGAATCCCAGTGGGGTTACCATGGGCTGAGCCCGGCAGGTCACACAGTTGTCCAAGGGACAGGCTGACAGACACAGGAGCCAGCCCTTAACGGGCATTTGGAAATGAAACCAGGAGGTGAGGCGCAGGTGAGTTGGCAGCCTAAAGTTCCAGGTGCGCCCCTGAGGGTGGGCGTCCAATGCCGGCCACAGCGTCCGCTGTTCATGATGCCGTTTGTACTTCCACCCTCGGCAGCTCTGAAAGTGGATCCAGCCAAGGAATTTTGATCTCCAAACACATTCTTAAGGGAGGGAAACGCCTGTCTCAACACGAAGCTTGGCTGGCATTTCTGCAAAGTTCCTTTGGCCTCCTGCCTCACAGGCTTTTTTCTTTGTATTCCAGGGCCCTTGAGTGAGAAACAAATGGCCTTGATGACGAAGAGCCCGCGTCCAATGCCCGGCGTCCGGAGGACCGGAACCTGGGGCCCATGTGGCCGGTCACGCAGAGGATCCTGCAGGACTTCTACCGGCCTTTCAACGCCAGGCTGGCGCAGGTCCTCGCCGACAAGGCCTTCGCCTGGAGGAAGACATGAGGCCGCGTCCCCGCCGGCAGCCCGGGCCTGCGGCTCGGTCTTCGCCACGATCATAACAATCTCTCCGCGGGGACCGCCGTCCTCAGAGCGTGCAGAAAACCCCGAGATCCGAGGCTTCCTTCCCTCCCAGGCTCATGTTTATGACGACCAGAAGGTCCTCTGCGACGTCAGGTAGCCTGGCAGCTGACCCTCCACAGCGCTCCTCTGCCGGGCCCCTGGACGCCCCACTTCCATCACCTGCTCCTCTGGCCGGCGGGGGCTGGGCCGGTGCGGGGAGGGAGACGTGGGACGTGGGGCCCGACGGCTCCGGGATGCGGCCGAGCGCGTTCGAGGTCACGCCACGGGCCTCGCCGGCACCTCCTTCCTGCGCGGTTCTGAAACGCTCCGTTTAGGGATTTCTGCAAAGATCGCTGACTCATTTGGCAGGACATCGGAGGCCCTTGCCTGTTTTTCCCCCTTTGACTGCAAGGTCAGCCCTCAGTCCCCTCAGAGACAAACCCTGGCTGTCTCCGCGACCCCCCCCCCGCCCCCCGAGGACTTTGCGTCTGACGTGGGAAGTGAATGCGCTTGAAACAAGCCACTTTCTGCCCTCCTCCAGCCAGAGCTCTCTCTCCTGCCCCTTGAGAAGTTTCCGCAGGCGTCGGTTCAGTTCGTGATCCAAGTGTAAGTTCAGTTTCTCCCCGGGAGGGAGATTGGGGCCGTTGATGCCAGACCGAGCAGCTTGCAGGAGCCGAATGCTTCGTGGGCATCTGGGTAACCGGACCGTCCTGCGCTCGGCCATCGCCCCGGGAGGGCGTTTGAGGTGCCAGGCCTGGCCGCCCACGGGCTCGAGTGAGCCTGTGACCCCCGCGCTCCGCGGTGTGTGGCCGGAGGCCCCGACTCTCCACGGACCGCAAGGAGCTCCTGCCCTGAGGCGGACACACGACGCGTGAGCCAAACCGAGGCGGAACGTGGCAGGAACTTGATGGAACTTTCTGGGCCACGTGGCAGCTTGCTTCACCGATGGGTCAGCGAAAGGTTTTGTCATTTCTCGGAGGCGACGGGGAAAGCCCCGGCGGGAGCTCAGGAGGCTTCGCCCTGGGGCGTCATCCAGGGGAGCTCGCCGCGCACCGGGGTTCTCAGGCCGGGCCCCTCCGTGCCCAGCTGTCACGCGCAGGCGTGGGGGTCGGCTCAGGCTCCAGCCCTGGTCCTGCGGGGGTCCTGCCGTCAGGGGCGGGCGGTGGGCCCTCGGTCCAGGCACAGCCAGGCTGCAGTCCGCTGCGGACGGAGCTGTGTGTGCGGGACACGCACCTTCAGGGACAGCCCCCCGTCCTCTCTGTGGGTGCTCCGTGCAGCAGCCCCCAGGGGAGCCTGGCCCGAGCACAGGGCGCATGAGGGGGCAGCACGGGGCGGTGTGTGTGTGTGTGTGTATTTATTTGCGGCACGGGGTGCGTGTGGGTGCGTGTGGGGTGCGTGTGTGGGTGCGTTTTCCCAGCCGGCCCCCTCAGTTCTGTGGCCGGCGAGGCCCCTCCGCTCCGGACCTCACCGTTTTATGGATTAACGTCTCTGCCAAGGAACTCCTCGCGTTCAGCACGCGTTTCGCCCTTCCCGGCAGCCGCACTCACGGCGAGGGCCTCTTTTTGGGCCCTCCTAGGCATGTGAATAACGTGCAGCCCAACCCCGCTTCTTACAGAAGCATCACTGACAGTACTGTTTCCAGTGTCACTTGGTTTATTACACCCGCCTTTTTATACACGCAGGTCCGTCCGTCCTGCGCTCCAGGCACGGTCTCCCTCCAGGGGCCTTGCTCCGAGGGGCGCGGCCCTTCGCGTTCTCTCGTTCGAGGCCCGTTCCTGTTGCCCCCAGGGGTGCCGTGTCGCGTGGCGGTCCCGGAGCCTGTCACCCAAAGCCAAAGCGAAACGGAGCATTTCTCACGGCCTGGTGTTGACGTTACTCGGTGTTCTGCGGAGCCGTGGGGGGGGAGGAGGGGGGGTTGTGTCCCGTCGCCCCCCCCCCCGAGTCCCGTACAGGATGTTACGTGAAGCGCGGTGATGCTGTACTCGTCTTACTATTTACCAGAATTAAACGTGGACCCCTGTGACTGGTCCCCCAAAGCACAGCCTCGTCCTTGCCATCCTCCGCGCCCAGGCCGGGTTCTCTCCCTCCCTCGCCTCCCCCGAGCAAGAGCGAGTTGTGGAAGGAGATCGGCTTCTCACTTGCATGCGTTGTACACTCTGTCCGATGGGACCTTCCCCCACGGTGACCAGTGAGAGAGAGAAGATCGCAGGGAGAAGAAGGGTTGAGACTTCACCAGGGAGGGAGTGTGGGCCTGCCCGGGGGTGAGTCGGGTGGCGAGGTCCAGCCTGACCGCTGACAAGCCTGATGTCTTCAGACATTCGGATTGGAGGGTTGCGTGACCGCAGGCCCTGCCACTCCCAGTGGCCACTCTCGACATGGCCACTTCCATCTTTCCCCTGGCCTGCCTGGCCCCTGGGGGCTGCGGGTGTGAGACCCCTGGTGTCACCGGTACGTGTCATTCTCCCTAGACACTCAAGGCGCCCTGGCTGCACCTGGGGAGGGATAAGCCGGAGGGAGGAGATGGGGTTGTCTCTAGTTTGGGGTTCTGGAAGGCCAAGTCACGGGACAGTGTGGACCGTGGGTTGGTCCCCCGGTTCTGGAAAGACCCACCTCATGAGGGCCTCTCTCGCCCCACTGTCCGCCCAGTGGTGTGTTGGAGTCAGGGGGCTGGTGAGTCCAGACCTAGAACCAAGGAGGACCCCATCTCTTGGTGACAAAGCCAGGAGCAGCTTTGCTCAGCAGACAGTGCTGTCTGAGGAGAAGGGGCGGGGACGTGGGTGGGACAGACAGGTGCGTCCTGAGGGTGGGCGCATGCTCCCCTTCCCTCTCTGCCGTGTGGCCACCACCCCCCACTCGGGCACCAGCTCTCAGGGGACCTTCTGACGAGGGTCAGCTGCGTCTTAATCTGCTCTCCAGAGGACCTGTCTGGGGACTGATGCAAAGGCAGTGCCTGGCGGGGGCACCCTAGGCCTCACCCTGCGGAGAAGGGGGCACCGTGTGTGGGCGGGGGTTCCCGCTGCTCCAGGACTCAGCCCATGGGCAGCCATGTTGCCTGTGGGTGAGGCAGAGCCCGTTGAGACTCGTGGGAAGACAGCACTTTCCAGAACCTCACCCGGCAGGGCTCCCTGCAGAGCAGCCAAGTGGACCAGGTCCCATGGGAGGGGCAGCCGTCTGGCCTCAGGACCTGCCCAAGTGTCCCGCACCTGCAGGAACAAGTTACCCCAAGTCGAGTGGCTTCAAACAAGTCTACTATCTGACAGTTCTGGAGGTCAGAAACCCCAGGTCAGTCTTAGGGGCCAACAACGTGTGGGCAGGGCTGGTTCCTTCCAGAGGCTCTAGAGAAGAATGGTGTCCTTGCCTCCCCCAGCCGCTCGGTGTTCCTTGGCTCATGGCCCCGCTCCCCCTCCCCCCCACCCCCTCCAGGGCCTCGCGCGTCCTCACAGTCTCACCCTCCTGCCTCTCGGAAAAGCCCCTGTGATTGCGCTCTGGGCCCACGGCGCGATGCAGGGCCGCGTCCCCAGCGCAAGGCCACAGCTGCAAAGCCCCTTTAGCCATGTGAGGCGGTGCGTTTACAGGTTCAGGGATGAGGGCGCGCGCCCCTTCAGAGGCCGTTATCCTGCGGACCACAGGAGGACCGTCCAGG
The DNA here is from genome assembly GCA_003508835.1 of Eonycteris spelaea. Taxonomy (NCBI): domain Eukaryota; kingdom Metazoa; phylum Chordata; class Mammalia; order Chiroptera; family Pteropodidae; genus Eonycteris; species Eonycteris spelaea. Next base: position 3,893,507 of record PUFA01000004.1, read on the forward strand.
GACGGAGCGGGCGCTCACTGGCGCTCACTGGCCCGTCTCTGTGGGGCCCGGGCCGGTCCGAGCGGGCAGCAGGGGGCCAAGCTTCCAGACGTATTCGTCCTGAGACGGATAGGGTCCAGGCCGGGCCCTATCACTGGAGCGAGGGGGACAGGGAGAAAGACCCGCCTTTCTCCCAGGTTCAGATTGCAGGTCACTCTTCTGTATGTTTCTCCCGGGTGAGCCTAGTGCCCCTCCTCCAGCCCCGTCATCGGACTGTTTGTCCGGCTCTGGGTCGAAGCGTGGTTTGAGAACTTACAAGTCTCTTTTTTAAGTTACTTTCTCGGTTCCCCAGGGGACCCACGCCAGCCACCTGGGCAGTGCTGAGTTTCCGAAGTTGCGCCGTGTCTGAGTTAGTTGTGCGTCTCGGGGAGCCCCGTGAAAGCCGCACGAATGGTTAGAATGTTTTCTGGTCCCTGAGAGCTCCTCGGGGCCAGTGTCCTCTGTGACCCCCAGACTCACGCTGCAGGACGGCGTCGGAAGGCTGCCTGCCTGCCTCGCTTTCGTCAGTCGTTCCTGATGGCCCCAACCTCTGCACCCGCTGCTCTGTCCCCCTGCTCCTGCAGCCCCCCACCCCCTGCCCAGGCCACGCCCCTGCTCCTCTGCGTGCCGAGTGTGCGAATCTGCTTGCCAGCTCCTGGGCAGTGGCCTGGAAGTGGACTGATGCCCAGGGCTCGGCCTTCCCGTTGGTCTCGAAAGCACCAAGGGGACCCACTCCGGCGATAAAACGGGCAAAGAGTCCGAATTTAATGTTGGAGCAAATACTTTCTGAACATCTGCTTTGCACGAGGCCCTGGGCCAGGCAGTGGGGCAGGGTGGGGTGGGAACTGGTTCATTTGCTCATTCATCGGTTCCTTTGTTTGTTTTATGGTGAGGCAATGGGGGGCAGGGGTCAAAGGCGAAGATTAGACTTGGAGCCCGATGTCTACAGTGGGAGAGGATGAGCTGGGTTGAGTCAACATCCTCAAAGCGTCTGTAACTAACGTTCATTGCACAAGTTGGAAACATGGGGGAAATCCCACTTAACCACATGTACGTTCCTTAAACATTTAATCTTTACTTAAAATACTGAGGGTTCATTAGTTTGTCTTTTCATACAAGAGCCAAAGCCTTCCCTCTGAACATGAGTCTGCAGGTAGGAGCTCTGGGGCATCCCCGTTGCCAAAAACCACACCTGGCCGAGAGTCAGCACTGGTTTCGGGGTTCGGTTCTCTGACGGGCATGAGACTGGAACACACCGGCGAAGCCGTCCGGGGTGGGCCTGCGCCGTTTGCGAGCTTAGCCTCCTCACGCCGTCTCCCGCGTCTGTGCTGGGACTTCCCAACACTTTCCCCCTGGCGTCCAGAACACGTCTCGTTAGTTCACGCCCGTGGTTCCCGGGGGTGGTCCAGGGTGCTGGGGACCCTCCAGGTCTTTGAGGAGACCACCCGCCCATCACAACCGAGCTCCTGGTCGTACGGACACGCCCTTGACATGCTCACTTCCTCACGCAGGTGCCAGGGACAGCTGCCGGCAGTCGCAGCCCGGTCCGGAGGCTGACGGGGACACGGGCTTGTGCACGTGTGTGCTTTACCGCCTCTCGCCTTTGGTCTCAAACACAGTCACTGTGGGGAGTGTACATGACATGAACGAACGCTCTGGGATCGTCAGTCCTTTCTCCGAGAGTAAAGGGGTCTTGAGACCGAATGGTGAGAGAACTTGCTGGCTTAGAAATTGTGCATATACCGTATCAAGCACAAGTGGCGTAGGAAAGACTTGGGAACAATCATTATTGATGTGTTGTAAAATAAATAGAATCGACCGGAGGGCGTTTTGCAGATGGCCGAGAGCCCTGGGCCTCGTCGGGGTTGTTTAGGGGGAGAGGAGATGGACGTCCGTCAGCTGGGGAGGCTGGATCAGAGGCCATCTACGGTAACGTGACAAGAGCCACAATGGCACCAACTATTCATTGAGCACCTGCTGAGGACCGGGCTCTGGGCTACGTGCACCTCTGAGTGACTCTTTGGCTCTTTATCGCCACCCTAGGGAGGAGATTCTATGTTTATTCTGGTTCCACTAGTATAAAGGTGGGGAAACTGAGGCTCAGATGGGCCAATAGGGAGGCCCAGACCCCTCGGCTCCTAAGGAGCAGAGTTGGTCCTTGATCTCAGGGCCGCTGGGCAGCAGGGCTGGAGTCTCACCCTGCTCTTCTCACCTCTTAGTTCCTGAAGCGTGAGCGTCCGCAGAGGTGGGCAGAGAGGGCAGAGCCGCGGGCGGAGCCTGGCAGGAGCCGTCCTCGGAGGCGGCCTGGCCTGGGAGGCCGACACGGGCACTGGGGACTGAGCAGGCCGGGCAGCCTCTTCGAGGCCGTTCCCTTGTGGAAGCAGCAGAAGAGGCCTGGACAGCACCCCACGCTCCCTGCATCCCCCGGGGGGCACAGCCTTACAAGGACTGCTGGGGCTGACCCACTCTCGGCCTCCACTGCCACCTTGCTGCACCCGTGTGTCCTGCACTGCCTGGACTGGGGTGGAGGGGGCCCTCGGAGGAGGCCTCGCCCTTGGGGAGGTTGAGCAGATGGGACTGGATGCTCTGTGCGCCCTTCCACCTCACAGTCTAAGACTTCCTCTGAGGCCGGAAACCCGGCTGCCCCCTAGACAGCCAGTCCTGGAGCTGGTCAGGGGCCCCGGCCAGCCCGCGGCTCCTGCCCCCACTGCCGGTCAGAGTCATGGTCCAGGAATGGGGCGCGGCCCCTCTCCTCTTTGGGGCAGGCCTCCAGACCTCGGAGGGGCAGTGGACATCCCAGATTAGGCCCCACGGTCTCCGTGGAGACCATTTGTTTACCCCACCTCCACATGAGCTAATCTGGAGCACTGCCATTCTCTGAACTTTCAATGTAATGGAATTCAGGAAAATTCCAAAGCCACACCAGCCCCCAATTCTAAAGGCAGAACCTTGGCGGCCGGCGTGGGCCTCAGGGCGTGGGCACACTCCCTGGTCTGGCCTCTAACCCCCTGTCTCCCCTCAGAGAACAAGCGCCCCACCCACGATGCCAAGGTTCTGCCCCCTGCTTTTGCCCAAGCCATTCCTCCACCAGGAGTGCCCCCAAGGCCAAGTGCAGGCGTCACGTCCTCCTCCATGACGGCCTCCTGGATTCCACCCTCCCTCCTCTGGACCCACACGAGGAGGTCCCTGCAGCTTCTAGCCCCTCTCCCATCTAGCGAGGCACTGATGGCTTTCTGTAATCATTTCTGCGTTTCCATCTCCCGTGTAGCAAACCTGGGGACCCATAACCCCAGATTCCAGGGTGGAGTGATGTCACTAAGAGGCAGGCAGTGGGCGCCCGGAGGGGGCTCCCAGCTGCTGACCAGGGTTGGGGCCTGGAAGATTTCAAGGGCCCTTTCAGTTCTGCCTTTCTCGTTGCCTCCTGAAAATCTTGTCACATTCTCCAAGTTGCTAGTTCCTGAGGCTTTTTGCAAAGGCAATGTGTGGAAAAGGGATGGAGAAGGGGGAGGGGCAGGAGTGGCGATCTCCTCCCCATCCTTTCTGGATCCCGGGTGGCAGGAGGCACCGAAACGCAGCCCTGCACTGCCCCGTGTGGCTAGCTCAGGCACTGCAGCCGGGAAGCCTTAGCCAACACTTCGGAGGGCTGCCATTGGAGGCAGCCTATCATCCATCTGGACCACGCTGGACCCCATGCCTTCCTGCTCACCTCTCACCTTGGCCAGGGTGCTCTCAGGAGCCAAGGGTAACCCCAGCAAGAGAAAGTCCAAGGACGGAAAGACTAAGGTCCCCCACCAGTGTCGTCCCTGCAGGATGGCCGACAGTCTTTAATTGGGTTGCCACATTGACCAGGGGAAGGAGGCAAATAAAGCAGGGGGGTGGCAAATTCCCGGCTTTCAACTTCAAGGGCTGTGATCTGGGAATAAAGAAAGATTCAGAAAGATGTTCAAAAGTGTTTCCTTCATTAATAGTAACCTCCCTTCCAGATAAGGGCACAGCCAAGATGGCAAGGAGCTGGCCTCCTGGGGGGAGTGGGGTGAGGAAGACAGGGCAGCAGGACTTGGAGAGAACGTGGGCTCAATAACTGATCATGTCACCTTCAATGGAGTGCATCAGCCCAAGGGGCGGCAGACGAAAGATGACAACGTCTGTGAAAGATGACACGTGCTTGCCAAAAACCCAGGAAAGAAGGCACCGCCCCTTCGTCCTTCGCCGGCTGCAAAAACCTGGCATTTAGGGCATCTAAATGGGCCGGGTGCCAGCCGCCTGATCGGGGAACCTCTGGCCCGGAATTAGGAATGGATAAGCCACTCTGACCCCAGTAGAGTATGGCGAGGTCCAGGAAGTCAGTCACACAAAGAGGCAACAAGATAAAATCTCTGAAGAATTACAGTTGGGGTGACCCAGAGGTGGGGTTGGCCTTGGGGCGACCAACTTCTCCATTTCAGCACTGAAAGTCCTGCTCGCGGGAACTTCCTTCTGTCCCCGTCCCCCCAGTTGGCCTGGTGGGCCGGAATTGCATGGCGAGCAGGGAAGTGAGAAGCCAGGGACTCATTCTGTCCCTCTGCTGGGTGCTGCCGACCTGGGCTGTGGCTCACCAGGTGAGGGGGGAGGGCACCTGCAGAGTCTGTAGGACAAGCCGGTCCCTGAGAATACGGGAGAGAGTGCCCCCTTCTTGTTGCCTGCAATTTCCCATTGGACACCTGAAGGAGAATCTCTGTGGCCCCAGTGTAGTCAGAGGGACAAGAACTTGGCGACAAGCTTCCAATAGATACAGTGGACTCTTGACCAAGAGGGGTTAGGGGCACGGGTACTTAACTACAGTCTGTCAGCATCCACGGGGGTTGGTTCCAGGACTCTTCTATAAACCGTGTAGGTCAATGCAGACAGCCGGCCTTCTGCATCCGCGGACGCCCCACCAGGCGTTGAAAATACTATTTTCAATCTGTGGCTGGTTGGCTCTGTGGATGCAAAACCCAGGGATATGGAGGCCCCACTATATATTTATTGAAAAAAAAAATCCACGTATAAGTGACATGCAGTTCGAATCCGATTTGTTCAGGGGTCACCTATACAGAACAGCAGGGGAAAGGGGTGGAGTCTGCAGCCAAGACCCCTCCCTCATTGCGACTGGCGGTGGGGAGGCTGCACCCCTCGCCTTGCTTGGAGTCTGCTGGCCCCTGTCTCCGCCACTGGGGCTCTGGCGCAGAAGATCCTTTTCCCTCCTCCACCTGGGAATTAGAAGACATTTATTAATCATTAAAAAATAGCGTACAGACGATTTGACCGTCGTCCCAGCGGAAACGAAGCAGGCATGCCCTCCGTAGAGAACAGACCTCGGGCTCCGGGAATCCGCAGGGAGCCGCGCGCAGGGAGCGGGCAGCCCCGCGTCCGCCAGGGGGCGCTCCTCCCCGCCCGCGCTGTCCGCTGCGCGCCGAGCCCGGAGTGTGCAGTGCAATCCAGCACAGAAGGGGAAATCACTCTCCCCGCTTCCCCGCGATGTATTGATATACATTCCCACCGTTCCCATTGTGCTTACCAGCATTTTTCAGCGTTTTCCTGACAGTTTGAGAGACGTGTGCGATTGGCTAGGAACCCGGAGAGGATACGTTCCCAAGAGCCAAGCTTGCGTCTTCTGATTGCACCCTTTTAAAATGGCCCCGCTGCTTGAAAAGAAGTGTCGTCATCAATCAAACTCATAATCAATACTGAATACACTGCAGTACATTTTTAAAGTGCACACAGTCAGGTCGAGCTGGATTTGCATGGCATCCTGAAGGCCTCAGGCCAGGGAACAGGACAGGAGAAAGGAGGAGTTAAACTCCGTGTGTGTGTGTGTGTGTGTGTGTGTCTGTGTGTGTGTCTGTGTGTGTGTCTGTGTGTGTGTCTGGTGATGTCTTATACCCTGAGGCCCTGGGGCCGGGTCCTGCAGGGTGCAGGAACGATGCTCCTTTTCATCAGGGTCCTGGAGAGTGGCAGTGCTCATCTGAGTCCTCGTGCCTTGCAGTGGGGCCCCATGCAGCAGGTGGCTGCAGGGGCCAAAGGCAGAGGGGTCTTCGGGCAGGCTGGCCAGCAGTGTTCAGATGCGGAGTGAGCACATGGGGGCTCAGGACCGTCCTAGCGCTGTGGACACAACCCAGAGCAAGGTGAGCATCTGTTGGAGAAGCTAATGCTGCCCTGAGGGAACCGGGCAGCAGTGGGTGAGCAACTGAGACCATTTTGAAGGCCGCTAAGTGCTGCCAGAAACATGAGACAGGGCGCGTGGGGGAGCTTGCCCGGACAGGGGACCAGGGCAGGAAACAAGCTTGGACATTGGCAGGTGAGAAGGAGGCCTGAGTGGCCAGACTGAGCATGAGAAAGGAGGGGAGAGGCCATGCCCTGGGGCACATAACGGGGGCTTGAAGCCCTCACTTCAGCCTTCCGTCCAGGGCTCAGCCGCCTGCTTGGCCCCTGACTCCCTCTGCTAGGCCTCTCTGTGCTTCCTGGGCTTGTGTGTCTATTTCCTTCTCCGGGTTAGTGAAGTTTTCGTTATTTCTTCAAATAGGATTCTAATTCCTTGCTCTCTCTTCTCCTTCTGGTACCCCTCTGGTGCAAATGTTATTAGGCTTGATGTTGTCCCGGAAGCCCCTTAAACTATCTTCATTTTTAAAAATCCTGTTTTTTTGCTGTTCTGATCAGGTGTTTCTGCTACCTCATCTTCAAAATCGCTGATTCAGTCCTCTGCTTGATTGAAGCTACTGTCGATTTCCTCTAATGGATTCTTCATTTCAGTTACTGTAATCTTCATTTCTGCCTGGTCCTTTTTGTTTTGTTTTGTTTTCTATCTCCATTTTTTTTTTTAAATCCCTTTGTTAAAGTTCTCACTGAGTTCAGTTCTAGCCTTCCCCCAAGCTCCTTGAACAACCTTATAACCAGCATTTTGAACCCTGCAGCTGATAGATTGCTTGTCTTCATTTTGTTTAGTTCTTTTTCTGGAGATTTGTTTGTTTTTTTCATGTGGGTCATGTTTCTTTGTCTCCCCATTTTGGCTGCCTCCCTGTGTTTGTTTCTATGTATTAGGTAGGGCTGCTGTGTCTTCCGGTCTTAGTAGAGTGGCTTTATGTAGTAGGCGTCCTATGGGGCCCAGTGGCATACTGTCCCTGGTCACCTGAGCCAGGTGCTCCAGATGTCCCTTTTATGGGTTGTGTGTGTCCTCCTGTTGTGGCTGAGCCTTGGTTGCTGTTTGCACATCAGGGGGAGGGATTGACCCTTGGGCTGATGGGTTGTGAGGCTTGGCTGTCAGGGGCTGAGCCTCTGGAGCACGATGCCCTTTAGCAGGGCTCTGGAGCCTGCTCAGTCTGCCCTTCAGGTGTGTTATCCTCCAAGAGAGCTAGGTGGTGCTCCGGCTCTGTCTGAAGCAGCCCTGGGGCCTCCTGCATGCCAGCTCTGGGCCTCCTGGGAGGGGCCTGCCTCAGATCAAGTTCAGCTGTGGCCTGTGCCCTGCCAGGGCCACCTGGCATGAACCATAAGGCAATCCTCAGATGGCTGCCAGTCACTGAGCTTAGAGGTGCCCTGAGAGGCCAAGCCATGAACGGAAGCTGGCTGCCACTGCTGCCAAGCTTAGGGCTGCTCGGCAAAAGGTTCGGGGGACGCTGAAGCCAGATGCTGCTTGTTTGGGGTTTCTTAAACTTTGAGAGATTTTAGGGAAGTCCACAGCATGAGCCTGGACAGGCCATTTTTATGGAAAAGCCACTGGAAGCGGCTTGGGTGGACCCACAAGTTGGGAGGGGGCGGGGTCTCAGGGAATCATCAGGGTGGGGCAAACGAGGTCAGCAGGGTTAATGGAGCTCAGATACGGCGGCCACCTGTGTCTGCACGCCAGGTGGAGGAGGGCCCAACGAAGGAAGAGTGGCTTCTGCTAGCACTTCTGTCTGGGAGAAACCCGCCCCTCCAGCCCTGGCCTTTAAGCCAGACAACTCGGTTCCTCCCTGCATGTCCATGGTGCCTTTTGAGCAGCCTCTTCAGTGCTGGAGCCCAGAGCGAGTGAGTATCAGCAGGTGAGTCTGTGAACGGGTCCTAAGAGGAGCGCCTGGGAGTCCAGGCACCCTCTGTCTCACTCAACTACAATCTCTGCTGGTTTTCACAGCCAAAAGTTGTGGAGACGTTCTCTTCCTGGCACTGGGACACTGGGCTGGGGAACCCAGTGTGGGATTGGGACCCCTCCAGGGGCCCTTCACAGCTGCGATAGCCCTCCTGATTTTTAACTGCCACACATGGGTGCGGCGACTAGCCTAATCCGCGCCTCTATGCCTCCTATCAATCTCAAGGTGGTCTCTTCTGTATGTCCTTAGTTGTAGGACTTCCGTTCAGCTAGACGTCAGGAGATTTTCAATAACGATTGTTCTGTACTTTGGTTGTGATTTTGATGTAGTCGTGAGAGGAGGCGAGCTCAGTGTTGACCTCCTCCGTCATCTTGACCGGAAATCCTGCACAGCATCTTCCATCATCCATCCGATTACCATTTACTTATTCAGCAAATGCTTCTTGTTTCCTCAACTCCCACTGCATCGCTTCGTGGCGGCGAGGCCTCTCTGCTCCTTGGTATCCCCTCTCCCAAGTTCCCAGGTCAGTGCCTGCCATGGTGTGCTCAGTGCATGTCATTGAACGTTGGGTGGACATGAGCCCTGGTCAGCCACAGGAGGAACATGACTTTTTTTTTCTGGTCACCAGAATAGGCAATGGAGAGTTTAAGCAAGGGTGTGATGACAGCTGATTTCTGCTTCCGTAAGAATCCCTTGGCTGCCATTGGAGGTGGGACTGGGTGGGGGCGGGAGACCCCCAGGCAGGCAGGGATCCTTGTTTCTTATTCCCCGATAGGTCCTGGGGCAGCACTGTCCACCAGGACTGATGGAAACGTTTTGTGTCTGTGCTTTCAGAAGCCACTGTCCACAGGTGGCCACCGAGCACTTGGAATCAGTGTGACTGAGAGACCAGATTTTAAATTTCATTTTATTTTAATCAATTGAGGTTTAAATAGTGGCAGGGGGCTAGAGGGCCCATATGAGCACTGCAGTTCTCACCACGGACCAAGGCGGTAGTATGTGAGGCACTTAGGTCTTGAGTGTGAAATTCCAAATGGCCTCTGGAATCCGGTCCAGTCTTGCATCGCAAGGTCCTTTATAAGGGACCGGCCAGCAGGTGGCGAGGGGGTCTGATTTTTAAAGTGGAGCGTTACTCTATTTACATAAACTTGAATGGACCCCTACCTGCAGGGGTGGGAGACCTGGAGAGCAGCCTGTTAGCCCCTGCCCTTGAACAGCATCCTCCCTGCCCCCGGCAGTGACAAAACCAGGCCACACACACACTCGATACAATTCAAATGGCGACTGTATCGACAAACAGAACACAAATAAAAGTCCTTGGTCTTCGTAAGTGTTGGAGTAGATGACAGACGTATAAGCAGCACTCTGTTATTGATTTTGTGAACTGTCACTCTCAGTTTACTTAAAAGGGGCCTCGAGAACCTGATCTGAGGGTGCCGACTCCTTTTCAGTTCTCCGCAACAGGCCCAGCAGAGGGCAGCGTGGGCCTGGGAATGGGCTGGAGGTGGCTCCCAGTGAGGAGGGTGGTTTGCAGCGAAGAGCTGGATGGATGGATTCCTGAACTGGGCGGCCCCGGCTGGCCCCGCCAGGGCCCAATCTGCTCCCCATCAAAGAGAAAATCTCTGAGAGCTCTTGGTCAGGTCCCCCTCCCCTCCTACAGTGCTCTACCCCGCTCCGGCTCTGTTCTTGGCTGACCTGTCTCTTGGGAGTTGGGGCTTCGGGATGAGGTCTTGTGAGCCGGCTGCCCCCTGCTGCCCCTTTAGAACCAGCTCGCGTGGTCACCACGTCCCCTGTGGCTCTTAGCCAGCTCCAGGCCTGCCCAGCCCGCCCTCAGTTCCAGCCCTGGTCCTGCCTTCTAGACCAGCCTGGGCTCAGCAAAGTGACCTTGGCTCTCCACACCTTGGTTGTCTCTTCTGTAAAATGGGGCCAAATGAGTTAATATTTGAGAAGTGCTTAGGAGAATACCTGCTATATAATCTGTGATCAATAGATAGAGAGATACATCCGTAGATAATAGATAATAGATAGATAGATGATAGAGATGTGGCGTTTTCTTAAGCTCTGGAACACTGTTTTTTCACTCGAATCTTTCAGGGACCTCAGTACACGGGGCGGGAGCCAGAGCTGGGCTGACTCACTCGCCAGTCAGGAAACCCGCTGTGCCTGAGCCTGGTCCTCCTGCAGACAGAGTGGGCAACACTTGGCCCCTGGATCGAGTGGCTTCTCCATCAGCACATTACACTGTGTTTTCTTTGAAGGAGATTTTAAACTGCAAAGCTCTCGGCCCCATGTGCTGTGGAAGGGAAAAGGATTGAGTTTTCCTCTTGTTTATTTTAAATGCTTAGAGGTTGAATTTCAGTCCCAGACTGGTAAAGTGAGAGAATCTTGAAATTATATATGTGTCTGGATCCTTCCAGAATCCCCCAGAGCTATGCCAGGCTGCCGAGAGCCTTGCACAAAGCCTTGTCGCTGGCCTCCCTGACCGTGTGGGCCCAGGCAGCGGACACTCAGCCAGGGCTTGCACGTGGGCCGGGGTGGCTGTGGCCCAGATGGGTCCCAGGAAACGGTGATGGTGGTAGCATCATGGGATGTTTCCTCCGTTTGGGTCACAGCATAGGAAACTGGACTCCGCACAAAGCCCTTCATCTGGCTTAATCCCCTAGCCAGTGTTCGTTCCCAAAGGCCCCCACCCACTCCACTGCGTCCTGGGTAGGACAGTCTTCCCAGCCAAAGCCGCTGGGAGCAGCCTATGTCCCTCTCTGCCTGCGAGGCACGGGCCGGCCGGCCTCTGCTGCGTCTGACCGTGCTGTAACTGGCGCTTCACTGCGAATGATCTTCGGGTGTGTGCTTCGTGTGACTCCCCACACACACCCTTTCTGTGCTCATCTTGTTCTGTTTGGTTTCCTCTGACCCGCGTAATCAGTTGAGATATTAATCACAAAAAGATGGCTTGGCACATAGAGCCGAGGTGACGTGGTCTGGCTCCTTCCTTTAACAAGGAGGAGACCGGCCTGGTGGGAGCGACTTGTCCCAGGTAGCCAGCCCGGGGAAGAGCCTTGGTCCCCAGGGTTTTGCTCGCCAACTCGGCCTGCATTTTTCCGTAAGGTTGCACTGTACGTGGTGAAGCACTCGAACGACCCGTGAACGCGGATAGTGTCTCAGGAGTACCGAAGCCTGGGGTGGTGAGACGCAGTTTTGCTGTGAGTGTGGGGCCGGGGTGGGGTCATTCGAGTGGTGACCCCAGGGACCCTGATGCAGTATGGATGACATCGGGGGCTCTGCCATGTCAGAGGCTGCCTTCAGACTAGAAAGGGAAAGAGGTGCTGGTGGCCGGTGCCTGTGAGCAAGAGGCGATCACACTGGGGGGTTCGGCGAGGGTTGGGAAGGGTGCATTCCTGCATGTGGGGACGTCCTCGGCACACCTAATGCCAAAAGCTGTTTCACTGGGCGGGGCATCAAATGAAAGATCCGGACCCTTCGTTAAGCAAGACGCATCGAGGGGAGCCGACAGTGATTCTACCACCACAGGTGCTCACAGGTCCTGCCCAGCTGGTGGGTTAGAGAGGAAATAAAAGGGTCCTGTCACCGAAGGGAAGTGATTAACCAAGGAGGCCATTAGCCCGGGGGGCTCCAACACCGTGTGGCCCGGGGAAGCCCACCACACATAAGGATGGGTACACTCATATCAGAGAACAGGAAACTCAGGAACGTGGGATCACAAACGCCAACCAGACTTTCCCAAATAAGGCAACCACTTAAGCTACAGCCAATCACGTAATTTCCTGGCACGCGCCTGCATCTTCCCGGTCAAAACCTCTCCCCGACCCCTGCTCCAGAGGCCCTCCTGACCACTTGGTTTGGTGCTGCTGATGTGAATGCATGCATGCTCAAAAAACCCTTGGAAATTTTGATGTGCCTCAGTTCATCTTTCACCACTAAGCACTTTGTACAGCAGCCATCATTAGCCTCGTCTAGCCCCAGAGAGCGCAGGTCTCTGGGTGGCGATGGGGAGGGAACTCCCGGGCAAGTAGCTTAGAGGGCTAAAAGGGTTTTCAGCTTTGAGTGCCCGTTTCCATGAAAACCAGCTCTTGCTGCGGGTAGCTGGACCTGGACCCAAGGGGAGCCCTTGCACCCTGGGGACCCCACTGTGCTGGCGGGCTCTGGGGCCAAGCGCCAGCATAATGGAGGACGGGAGATGGGCAGGGCTGTGGCTTCGTCCCGAAATCTGAGTCAGGCGGCGTTTCATCCCGCAGGCTCTGCAGGGCTGGCCGGGATGCAGAATCCCAGTTTCTGAGGTTGGAGGTTTGTAGGCTCTGGGTAAGTATCTGAGCTGGCCATTTCTGATGTGCAAGGAGGAGGGACCCACCGCCATGCTGAGGCCTTGTGTAGTGGGAATGTGAGGGTTTGGGTACCAGGTGTGAGCAGCGGCTTGTAAACACCCACGGAGGTCAGAGGTCGGTATTAGTCTTGGGGATGCAGCGCACAGAAGGCCCAGCGCAGCACGGAGACCACGCCCCCTCGCCGCCTTTTGGGTCAGAGTCCCTGGTGGCCCCAGCCTCCCTTAAACAGCCACGGCGCACGTGTGGGGGTGTGGGGGGGGCGGGGCACGGTTAGGTGGCCCTGTCGCTGAGGCTGGGTTTGGCACATGTGAGATTGTTCCACATTTAGAAAGCAAACGCGTGGGAGGGTGAAGGGGGCATTGCCAGGGGGCGTGTGGGGGCGATGCATCTCTTGCCTCTATGGGGAACTAAGGGAGACGAGACCTCGTCTGAGCCGCAGTCGCCAACCATGTGCCCTTGGGAGGAGGCGGTTCTCTCCTGGTGCTGCGGTTTCTCATCCGCGGTGATGAATCAAAGTCTCTGCGCGGTCTCTCCCAGGGCGGTGGTTTGGGTGAGTGGGGTTGGGTGGGGTTGGGTGACGTCAGAGAGACAGCCTTCCCGGAGCGGCGCCGAGGTCCGGTTCCTGCCCTCTGTCGCCCCGGTGAACCCGTTTGCTCACACGGCTTCTCTTCTCCTTAAGTTTTCATTTGCAACGAGGCTGCGGCAGCTCAGAGAGCTCTCCCGACCCAACGTGATGCTTCCGCAAGGAACCTCGGTTCTGGGACAACTCGGTTCTGGACAACCTGCCATCCGGTTTGCCCGGGACTCAGGGCTTTTCAGAAGAGACTTTCAGTGCAAAACCAGGCCCGTCCTGGGCAGGCAAGGCCAGCTGGCCGCCTAACACATTCTCCCCCGAGCAGCTTATATTCGAGCCATGGCTACTTTGTGGTGGGTAGGAGCTCATTTGGGAAGCCTGCTTGCTGCCGGGGTGCCAAGAAACGTGGGATCAGCCACCCGACCCCGTAGCAATGCTGGATGGGGAGGGAGGGAAGCTCATCCCATCTGTTTTGGAAAAAGCAGCGCTGACTTTAACTTGCGAATCACAGAGCAGAAGCCAGACGGATGGGAGCTGAGGGGAAGGGGAGCCGAGCTTCAAAAAGGGAGAGGAATTTCTTGCTGAATCCTTAATTGGTTTCCTGAAGAGGCTCATAAACCCTTAATATAGCCCTGGGGCTGTCATGTTTATAGACATGGCATCGGCAGTGCCTGGAGTGTGACCGGAGAATGTGCAGAAACGCACAAGGCGGGACCCGGATTAAAGCGGCAGCGCTGCCTCTGAGCAGGGTGCAGCGGGGCAGCTGGGGCGTCTCAGTCTGGTCCCCGCCGTGCGGAGGAGGCCGGGCTGCAGTCTCGTCCGTCCGAGGCTCCAAGTCACTCGCTTTCATCTAAGAGCTGGGTCAGCCTAGCGCTGCCCAGGTTCTGGGAAGCGGAATGGGTGTCTAGGCCTGGGTCGTCCCCCCCCCGCCCCGCACCCCAGCACTCCCCCCCATCACTCTCAGGGGATTGTGCTCTTCTAGAGGAAGTAAAACTGCCACGTCTATGACGGCTGCATGACGTGGACGTTAGCCTTGGTGCAGTGAACACATGCGGATGGATCCGAGAATGGCTGGTGGTAGCTGAGATGTCCGTGAGGCTGGCTGAGGGGACAGGAAGGTTCCCGCGGCTTCCTGGGCTTCCTGCGATGGACCGCGGCTGGGCTCCAAGGCGTTGGGACGACGGGAGGGGAGGGACTTGCAGGCAGGGAAGAGGCGCGAGGGAGGACGAGGAGGCGGGATGAGCCTGGAGCCAGGTGGGCACCTGCCTGAAGAAGAATCTTTCTGTTCAGGATGGTGAGAGGTGAGCTTCAGCCCGGTCCCGGCCTTGGAGGCGAGAAGAAAGCCAAAACCGAAAACTCATCGTTCAGGAAGAGCTTAGAGGCTGGACTCTACCTGGGACAGACTCTCTTGGAAACAAAGGTGCAGGTGCAGGACTGCAGCGCCAGGGGCCAGTCCGAGCCCGCGGAGGCCGAAAGTTCAAACGGCCGTGTCCAGGGGCAGGCCTCCCGAGTCCAGCCCTCCTCCCTTTTCCCTGGGTGGCCCCCGCCACCGCCCGGAGGATCTGGGAATTGGAGTGACTCTGTGATAACATAACGGCTTTTTACTTTTTTCCCGTTGTGTGCCTTAAAGAAGTGATTTCCAAACATTGGTCTATGTGGAAAAAATGAAGAAAGAAGCAAGTGTTCCCTGGTCTAAGGCAAATATAAAAACTAAAACATAATGAGTTTTTCATAAAGCTAAGTTTATTCAACTAAAGAAATACCCTTTACACCAAGAGCATGCTGCTTCTCTTTTTGCTATTCGACTGGTGTTTTCTTCTTTTTCCTTCTTTCTTTTTTTAAATAGTGACATTGGTTAATGAAATGCAATAAGTTTCAAGTGTACATTTGTAAGGCGTATAAGGGGCGTGTGTGTGTGTGTGTGTGTGTGTGTGTGTGGCAATGCTGGAGGAGCATTCTAGGACCACGGCATGGGCAAGGGGAGCTATTTGCAAGGTGGGGGTTGACCATACGTGTGCGTGAGAGGGGAGGGAAGGAAGGGGAGGCTATGGTCACACTGTACCTTCCAGTGCGGAACTCCAAGGAGCATTCGTGGAGATTAGAAAGGTGATAGCATGGGTTAGGAAATCTGCAGATGAGTCAGAAGAAATGAGGAGAAAAGAAAAGGGTACAATAAGAGAGAAAAGATAAGAAAATCGAAATTCTAATCCCTTCAGAAGAAAGCCAGAAAGAGAAAAGGAAAGAAAATGGAAAGAAGAAAATCATCAAAGAAATACTTCTTAAATGCAACCATTACCGCGATATCTTCTTGAAGTGCAAAGTAAGCATGACAAGTCAGTGGGCCAAGCAGCATCCTGAACCGTCCCGCAGGCCCATTTGTGGTGGCCTCCCCTGCTGTCCTAACTCAGTGACCCCCGGCCGGGGCCCCGGGAGCTGGAGCCGGACGAGGAGGCAGCGGTTGGCTTGCCATTTTGTCTCTGTGGCCACCCTGCCACTCCTTCTGGGCTGCAGACCTGGGGCAGTCATGGCCCCAAGGAAAAGCTGGGCTCCATTAGATGATTTTTATGACTTTCGCGCCTGCCCACCCTATTTTTCTTCGCCGGTAGCCGAGTCCACTTAAACTGAGTGGTAAACAGGAAGGATCTAGCGTAAAACCTACGCGTAGGTGCAGCCTCAAAGCAAACGAGGAGGAAAGGAATCTAAAGAGGAGTCAGATGAACGAGCTGCCTCTAAAAGGAGGTTGCTCAGTAAGGAGAGGAAAAGAGCAGCCGAGCTCCCCAGGATCCGAAGAAACCAGACACAACGGACTGGAAAAGCTGAGCTCAGCCGACACCCATCTCGGTGTCGAGGAAGAGGCCCTGTGACAACAGATAGAGATGAAAGGCAAGTCGACAGAGCTCAGGGACAAGCAGAAGAGGAAAATGACAGATCACAGAGACAGAAACCACATTGGAAGCAGCAGAAACCCGAAAACACAAGCTTGAGAAAATCGCGCAAAGCAAACCTGCACAAACAGAGACGCAGAAAGGCTGCCGAGGAAGATGATTCACACGCAAGGCAGCGGGGAAGCGGGGTTCGCGAAGACGGGACGGAGGAATGGAACAAAACGGTCTTTCCAGGAGACGTGAGAAGTAAACTGTACAGAGAAAGGGCTCAAACCTTCCATCCAACAAAGTACACTGTATCCCAGCAAAAAAAAAAGAAACAAAAAAGAAAACACAGAGGGTGGTCAGTGCTGAAACATAACCATGTTTAGCTCCGGAAACATTGCGGCAAAGGTGGAACCCTGTAAACAACAAAGCCCAACGAGACAAAACGGGACCGAAAGAGCCACCAGCGACGACCCACGCCTGGGGGTGGCAGCCCCGTCTACCGTAAGGACATGCGACCCAGCGGTCCCCGGGATATAAAAGCGAACAGACGTCTGTAAGCATGTGGCAGGCAGACCCTAAAAGCCTGTTCCGACAGAACGCGGAGGAACCGAACCGCAGACCGCAGGCACAGGACGGGGCTGAGAGGGCTGGTGGTGAGCACAGAGCCCATTCCCTTCTGGAATCGGGACTCGGCCTCTCTTGGCGTGACGATTCAGACCAGCGGGGAGGAGCGGGAGACCCGGCCCGTGTGAGTAAGGTGCCAGCGACCAGATCTGCAGGGCAGGGAGGGAAGGCGGTGTTTCCCTCACCTTCCATCACAGCGGCGAACTTGGCGCATATAGGGCAGGCGTGTCAAAGCAGTAACCTCAGGTTCTTATTGTGTGTACGCTCTTCTCCTCTTGCAACTCTGAAAGGATCTTCGGTCCTTTTTATATTGCCTTTTTCTTTTTTTTTTTTTTAATGAGCATGATTTTTTTTTTAAACCAAAAAAAGAGTCATTATTTTTTTTCAAACATTTCTTCTTGCGTTTTCTCTTTTTCATCTGTTTTGTTTCATTAAAAAAAGAACAAGGCATTTCCATGCCTTTGAGAGGCAGCTGTCCTCATTCAACATCCTCGGGGCAAGGAAGGACCCTGTGAAGGGTGGGTGGGGGTCTCCCTGCTTCCTGCCAAGTGGGGCTCAGGAGCCTGGGCCAGGCCGAGGGGCTCTGTGAGCACCTGGCTTTTGGAGAAAGTGTCGGTGGCCAGTGGAGGGCCCTGTCTGGGGCCCATGGCTTGCTTTGTTGGGCCGAACCCTAGGAGGTAGGCAAAGGAGATGATCGCCCAAAGCTCTGCTGAAGGGAGATTGCTGGGGCCCCCTCCTCCCGCTCCTCCCCAATTTCCACGTCAGTGGTCCTCCCCATGTCTGGGGCCACGTGTGTGGTTTGGGGGGGGGGTCAGACTTTCTCAGAGCAGCCATCCTGCCTGCTGCCCTCCCTTTCTGCACCCTGGACCTGTGCCCCTCTCAAACTGGAGCTCGAATGGAGTGAAACTGGCAGGGGGGAGTGTGGGCACTATCTATTCAGTCATTCATCGGTACGCTGAGTGGCCCTCGTGTATAGGCTTGTGTAGCCTCTGGGGACACAGAGAGGGATGGGTCTGACCCTCAAGCCTCTTTGCATCTCTGCTGGGCGTGAAGGGGACCATCAGAAAAAAGCCGTCTGGTCCTTCCAGAAGCCTTCTGGGGGGCATGGGAGTGAACTTTATTCTCTATCCTTCTAGGTTCTTTAGGCTGGTCTAGTTATTAGAAGGACATAAGACAGATTAACAGGGGAAACACAAACTTAATTACATACATAAGGGAGCCCCACAAAATATGAGACCCAAAGGCAGTCAGGAAGTTGAGGCTTATACGTCATCCCAAGCTAAGGAATGGGACAGGGGCCTGGGGCTTCCCAGGCAAGGAGGAAGGTAATTTGAAGGACAGTTGGAAGAGCAGATGTTTGCCCTGCCACACAGATAGGTCTTTCACATAAAAAGTTACCTGGGAATGGCTCTCTTTCTCAGCCAGCCCTCTGTCTAAATCCTTTTAGGCAGTTAAGGGAGAGAGAAGTTTTTCTTGAGTCTGCTAGGTCTCAATTGCTTTTGGCTCAAAGTAATCCACATGCCAAAGTGTCCCATTCCGGGGAGGCTTGTTCTGAATCCCTTCACTGCCAACAGGTGAGTAACCAAACACCAGCAGGGAAGAACCCTGAGCTCATGCAGAAAGGAGAGCAGGCAGGGAGGCGAGGGACATGCAGCAAGGCCTCTGCCAGAGCCTTTTCTCTTGACTGAGAAAGTGTTTGGGAAACGCTCCCCTTCCGCATAATGAAAGACTATGGAAACGGGCTTATTTTCAGGGACCATGAGCTAATGCATATGCATGCAGCACTGATGCACACGCTCGTGTTATGTCTGCCTTTTCATTTGTTTTCTCCGGGTGTGTCTGCATTTAATAGACATAACAAAATGCCGCCTTTGTGGTGTGTTTCTCATTTATAGAAAAAAAGAAAACCACCAAGATTTAGAAATCCAGTATAGAACCAAAAGCTTTTGACTCAGCCATTTTGTTAAAAACCTAAACTAAAAATAAAATAGTGCCTGACTTCCTAAGGAAGGGGTTGTCACTCACTGTTCTGGGGGGCCCTCTCTGCACACCCTCCACCCCACGCACCCACACCCGGGTTGCTGCGACCCGCCCCACAGGGCCTTCCAGGCCGGACTCTCAAGGTGGGTGCTTGCTGTGTGGACACAGACAGAAAGAGTTCTCCTGAGAGAGAATGCAGGCACCTGAGCTTTGGTTTGTGCGGAAGATCCAGTTGGAGGATTTGCATCATTCCAGTGGAAGATTTGGTGGCTCTGGCTGACCTCTGTGACTGCATCTTAATCTCCACGATCGTGTGGTTTCGTTCTCTCTCGTAGGTAAACTAGGACACTCTCTCCCTGCGGGTCAGACGCCCCGTGGTTTTAGGAGAGATTGCTGTGTCTCCCGCTGAGGTGGGGTCCTGCACCTCATTTCAGGGGCGTTAAACCGCGTGGGCACCTTGGTTCTTTTGGCCCCGTTACTGTTGCTTTGTATTACAAATGGCCTCGCTGGGCGAGATCCCAGGCCCACAACATCTCCCGCTGGCCACCGTTCCGTCTGCATTGACTTGCCCATATTCCCCTTCGCCACCCGCCCGCCCCTCCCAGGGCACTTTTCCCAGGCTGAACGAGCGGGTGTGTTGCTGGTCCTGGGTGACCAGGGGTAGGTGGTCATGTCCTAGAAAGGCTGGGACGGAGAGGAGGACGTGAAGCGGGGCGGGGAAGGGGACGGTGAACATTTCCATCCTTCAGTTTCTCGGTGCTGACCTTGGCTTTCGGTCTGTCTGCCCCAAGGCCCTTGTCCTGACCTCAGTTTCCTTCTGGCTTTGCTCCACCATCCTCCTGGCTGAGATAGAACCGTCTGCGATTTGGCTTTCGGCTCTGCCAGGACCCCCCAAACCTCACCTCACAGCTCCTGAAGCATCTCACAAGGTGACGGTGCGGGGCAGGCCTGGGCCTTGATATGAAATATTAGAGAAACGGCAGCGCTCGGGGTGCCTGCATGAGGGAGGAGCAGAGAGGATGGGGTGAGGAGGACGGGGGTGCCCGGGAATACCTGGGTAAGGACGGGAGGTGGGAGGAATACCGGGCCGAAGGAACAGAAAGTGGAAAGGTCTGGAGGCACATGGTCTCATGATGGGGCTTCTAAGTGGTTAGACAGAAAGTGCCCATCGAAGAGAGTGACAGGCTGACGCCAGAGAGAGTTGGGATTTGAGGATCTTGAAGGTCTCTCCGCGTTCCTCTTAGGACCGTGGGTGCAGGTACGTGGGCTGAGTGCACCCCGAACCTGCAGTGTGCAACCCAGATGCCCGGACAGTGTGACCCTACCTCACTAAGGTGAATGAGCTTCATCCTGGTGGCAAGGGTTGTGAGGAGAGCAACGTGGTCGTCAACGTGGGTTGAAAGATCACATCGGCTGTAAGGAGCGCGTTGGAGGAGGAGTGAGGAGGCAGGAGGAGCAGCCAAGAGGGAGCCACGGCGATCTAGGGAGGCTGACGAGGGTGGCCGCGAGGCTGCTGTTTGCAGGGGTGCGTTCTGCAGGGTCGGAGCCGGACTGTGGCAGCGCAACACACCGAATGACGAAAATGTCCAAACCGTTGTAAACCCTGCCGCGAATAACAATGGGACTTGTCAAATTAGCTTCCATTTGTCATTGCTTATGCCACAGAAACTTTCCAGGATTTTTCTCCTCCACAGTTTCAGCGATGCTTGAAAAGTAATTTTGCTTGTCATAGGTAATATGCACACTTCAAAACATTTCTTTGTTTTGGTAGCTCTTTCATGCTAACATTCAATACCTTTTTCCTTTTATGATTCAAAGAATGTTCTCGAGTCGTACTGCCCTCACGCCACCTTGATTCTAGAGACGTGGAAAACCTTGGATGCTTGAGATAGAAAAAGGTGTACCCAGGCCCAGCCTCACATCCCTCCCCCAGTCAGTGCAGGGAGCGGAGTGTTCTCAGCTCCACGTGGACAGCTCCAGCGGAGTCTGATAGAGCCTGATGCCACGACCTTCCCACCCCCCTTCACCCCACAGCTCAGCGCCCCCCCACCCCTGCAAAGCTCACAGTTCCCTCGCCTCCTTTCTCTCTCCCATGGCGACCCTAAACACAACCTGTCATGCTTGGTCTCTGCTGATAGCTATGTTATACATAATAGAGAAGAATCTGGAATTCTTGAGGACAACTCGAAAGGTAGGGGTGAGACAGAGGGAAAGAGGGGGAGAGGTAAAGCACACCTACTCAGGTGTGGGGAGATGAAAGAGCTTCCGGCCAAGGAACACAATTCTAGTGGTGGCGAGGCCGAAGAGCCAGCACGTGATCCCAATGGAAACTCACGGGGTGGCCCTGGGGTGAGTGGCACCCATCCGTGGTCCAGTGGCTGTAACACAGGGCTGATCATTTCTCGCTCCTAGAACAGCCCGGAGGCCGGCTCTGCTCCATGCAGTCACTCGGGGCCCAGGGTCCTTCCGCCGCATCTCCTTCGCCGTTTGCCTCAGTCAGCACGGAGGGAAGGGCCTGGAGGAGAGTGTGTGTGTGGGGGTGGTTCACAGAGCGGTCCTGGGAACAGCGCACTCACCTCTATTTTTTAAACAACTTTGTTGAGACTTGTTTCAAATATAAAGTGTATCCATTTCAGGGGTAAGATCCAATGATTTTCATCAACTTTAGAACATTTTCCTCCTCCAAGTGAGATGCCTTGTGTTCCTTTACTGTTAACTCCTGTTCCTAGCCCATGGGTAATCACCAATCCTATTTTCCACCTCCATAGGTTTGCCTGTTTTGGACAGTCCGTGTGAATGAAACCGTATAGTATGTGCTCTCTCGTGTCTGACTTCTGTCACTGAGCATCACGTGTTTGAGGTTCACACTGATGTAACATGGCTCAGTAGTTTGTTCCTTTTCACTGCTGAAGAATATTCTGTATATGCATAGAATGTGGCAATTCACTCCTGCTCCCCTTCCATTGGCTAGAACTTGTCACATGGCCACATCCAACCAGCAGGGAAGCTGGGGATGTAGTCTGTGTGCCCAGAGGAAGGGAGCCTGTCGTGGCGAACAGGTACGATCTCTGCTGAGGCCTCCCCTGACCCGCCTCCCGTTACCCCATAAAAACCTACAAACAGGCAGATGCCACATGTGAGTGGTAGGTGTGTGTGAGTATGTGTGCGCCTGTGTGCATGCGTGCGTGTGTGTGTGTGTAGAAACTCCAGAGTCCGAGTGTGACTTGGCTCCGTGAGCAAGGGGGCGTGTGTCGGAGGAGGGGGAGGGGCACAGGAACAGGGTCAGCGGCGACCCCGAGGGCATCAGCATACTCCCCCTGCTCTCCCAGAGCCGGGGACTTCTACAGACCTCAGAGGAAGGTCAACGCCGATCTTACCCAGCGCCTCAGAGGCAGGGAGACATGTGGGTTACAGCTAACGAAATCATTTCAAACGCGCTTGAAACGGCTCTGGACAGGGACCGTTTCAGGAGGCGGCAACTTTAAAAGCATCCTTTCGTGCTTCAGGTGTTCAGGTCGGGGGCACACTGACGAGCCTGCCTAGCTGTTGACGCGTGCGCATCAGCACCGTTCAGTCCGGAGGCATGAGTTTCTGAATCCTCCTTGCATTCTTGGAATAGCCATCAAGGGGGAAGATGTTTTCCAAGAAAAAGTGTGGTCTTCATAGGGGAGGGAAATTAATCCCTCCCAGGGTCGTTCCCGAAGTTGATGCTGCTACCAGAAGTTCAGGGCGACCGAGTTCCTGGAGCTACAGTTATTTAAGGGGTTATTTAAGGACACATTTGCCCCAGCTCCCCTTGATTTCCAGCCCTGTTTTCACTTAATATTTTCATCATTTGGCGGAGACGGGGAGGCTGATTCCTTCACGGACACAGTGAGCTTTCCAGGCCAGAGAATTCCATCACCTTGAATAACAGGCCAGCTGCCCATGCCGACCTGCGACCAGCCAGCCCCTCAGGGACAGCCGAGCCCCTGCGCCTGCTCCGGGGCGCCCAGGCTCTGGCCTCGGATGCCTGAGGTCGGCAGAGCCTCATAACGAGGGACAGAAGGGCTGTCGCCTCTCCTTTCGCTGGCAGCGTGTTGGAAATGCAGCAGAGATGTCTGGTTTCCAAAGAGCTGTGGGGGTTACAGAAGAGTCTCTGAGGAGCCATCCTTAGATTTGTTCCGCCCCATCCAGAAATTCTTGTCCAGCCGAAAGGCATCTGTCTGGTGAGCGGCAAGGGGAAGAGAGCGGAAGAAGAGTGTTTTGCTGACATTTTGCAGCCATGTCTTAGGAAAGCAACCCAGTTTTCCCAGGTCCTGAAACGTGGCAACGCCAAATGCATGGGCCTCGTGCGTGGTTCGCGTTTCCTTATTTTAAAGACCCAGAGAGCAGAAATGAGTGAGTCTGTGTCAGAGCTGGAATCAAATCACAACGCGATCTCATCCAGTGCAGTGAGAGCCTATGTCAGACCTTCTGTTTCTACTCTACAGAAGGAGCAGGTGGGGAGCCCATATTTAGGTGATGCTGTCGGTACCAGGCACCGTTTCCAGCATGTTTTCTATGTTCCCAGGTAAATCCCACCCCCCTCCAGGTACACGCTACTGTTATTCCCCTTTTATGCTCCGAGGACACTGAATTGAGCACCTGCTTTGAGGTCACATAGCAGGCAAGTAAGAGAGTTGGGATTGAGCCCAGGTCCGCCTCACATCCAAGCCTGGGTTCTTTGCACACGCTCATGGACAAAGAGCTCCTGACATTAACCTCACAGGGCTGGCACACCCTGTCCCAAGCTCTGGAGCATTACAAGAGGGCCCCAGAAAGGAGTGGCAGCAGGTGACCAAGATGATGAATTCTACAAAGGACCTGCCCCAGCCTCTGCTCCAGAGACAGAAATGGCTTTTTTTCAGCCATCGATGCACACTCTCCTGCTCCGTGGGGCAGCAGAGGATCTGTCTCCCCAAACTAGGAAGAGAGGACGAGGGTGGAATCCCTCCAGGCCTGAGGCGGGCTGTGCCTGTCTGTGGAGATAAACGCATCATGCTGGACAGTCCCTGTGCGGACACAGCCCGGGACCTCCACCCACGGACACAGCCCGGACCTCCACCCACCGGGCTGTCAGCAACATCTCAGCAAAACTGGCTCCAGCCCATTAGCACGCACGTGGCTCGGCCACACGGCCCGTGGTGATGCTTTTATGATCCTGTTTGTTATTTTTCAGACCTAACCTCATCACTCTGTACTTTATGGAGCTGAAACGCAGCCCTCTGTCTGGACTCCCTACAGCCTGCTGGCCACCTGAGGACTTGCCTCTTGCTGATCACGTCCTGAAGAGGCAAATCCCTTCTGAGTGACAAGGATCCCTGGAGTGTCACATCATGATATTATTATTAATTATTACTACTGTCATTTACGCGCAGACATTTCTCAACTTTGCAGGAACTTGCACGTTCAAATGCTTTGCCCTAATGCCCTTTAAGATGATTTCATGAAGGTTAAAACCGTGACTCTCAGAAATATGAAATGAACACATGTCAAGTCTATCTTGCTCATCATTTAATGAGGAAACCACTAGTATGTTACAACCAGCTCAAAGGAAAATTCGAAGAACACACGTAGAGGCAAACAGGGACTCCGAGAAGAACTCAGAGATAGATGCGAAACTGGTCAATGGCCACAGGGCAACAGTCGGTGGCATTCTCCCAACAAAATGCACTTGCACGGCTATGGATGGGGACCATTTGCATTTTTACAAGTTATTTACAACTTACAGACCTGTCAGACAACTCAAAGACTGGGAGAGGTACAGGCTGCTAGGGAATCAGACGCCCTGGGTGTGCTGGGCTGGACGCCCAGTGATCTTGTCTGCCTATTTCAAATTCTTTCACGTTTTTTTTCCCAGACACCCTCATGAGGGTCTTAGCACATGTGGGCTTGTGAGCCATCGTGTGTATTGATTCCAGGTTTACATAATCTGCCTGCGTTTAGGCTCATCTCAGATGAGGCTCAGAGGCTAAGCCGCCCGCCCGAGATCAGCGGCTTATAAGGCGAAGAGACGAGACCCAGAGATGTAGACACGTTGCTGGAGAAGGGCACGTGATGATTGATGCAGGGACTGAGAATCTACAGCGGCAAGCAGAGGCATGCCAAGGATCCCAGCAACCACCAGACCCCGCGCCGGCCAGGAGGAGCCTCCCCCAGGGCCTTCGAGGGAGCGTGGCCCTGCCCGCACCCCAACTCTGGACTTCTGTCCTCCAGAACTGGGACACAACCCCGTTCTGTTGTTTTAAGCCACCCGGGGGGGGGTGGTACTTAGGTTTGGCAGAGCTGACAAACGAAGACACCCATCCTGGCTCCCCATGGAAGAATCGGGCTCATCCCGTGGCTTTGAGGACACCCCCACCGCCCGTGCTGTGCCCACCGGTGTGGGCACCTCGGTCTAATCCACCACCCTGGAGAGGTGTGTGCTGCTGCTCCCCACCCTCCCCTCCAAAAATTCGGTGCTGGCTCCGCGTGCTGGAAGTTAAGGAAGAAAAGCTCGCGCCCTACACGGTGGATGTTGAGGTTCCCCTCTCTGAACTTGGAAGTGGGGGACTCAGCCCGTCCACTGGGCACTGCCATTAAAACAGCACCCACAGCATTTAGCTCAGAGACGGGCAAACTTACTGTGAGGTGCTTCTCGGGTGTGAAACTCCTTTGTCAGCCGACTTCCTGGGGACCCAGGTCTGACCGCAAAGCCGGGCCCTGCCGCATTGCCTCACTGGGGGCCTCCATGTGACCCCGAAGGTCCGAACCCCCCAGGACACCAATAAGAGAGACTTTCTGAACCCGCCTGTCCTCCTGCTGGCTCCGCTGAAACCCGCGGGTCCTGTTTCTAACCTTGCCGGTCAAGGCAGGCCCAGGTAGAAAATGTCACCATGGTAACCTTGGTTTTTTTCCTGAAGGGCAGCGTATTGCCCCTGGAAAAAGTGATACCTTGGTTCCCAGCACTTAGCGCTCTGCAGGGCTGCGGACGAGTTTCGCTGGCACCGCTCACGGTTGGCTCAGCGGATGCACTTTCTCCGCTTTACGTCCCTGGTGCGGTATCCAGGATACCAGGACACACGATGCGTTTGCGCCCGCACAGGAGGGAGGGGGGAGTCCCGGCGTGTTGTTGGCCCTGGCCCCAGGCTGCCTGATGACAGGGGCTGGCAGGGCCGGTGCTTGGGCTGGGCTACGGGGGCACCTGGGCTGTGACCCGCCTGAGTCCCCGATGAGACCCCGGGTGGCCTCCCACTGCCACCACCTGTTCCAAGTTGGAAATACAGCATGACTGCTGTCTCTTTCCACTGGCCCCGGGAGACAGGAAATAGAGGGGCGGCCTCAAGCATTTGAAAGATGGCTGGGCAGACGTTGCTGGCCAGCCGTTCAGCAGCCATTCCCTTTCTTGCTCGCTGCAAACGTCTGCCATGGTCGCCCTGTTCCCTTTACCCAGATGCTCACCTCCCAGGCTCCCTTGCAGCCTGTGTGGCCACGAGGCAGAGTGCTGGCCAGCGAGATACTAGGAGACATCTCTTAGGTGGCTTCTGAGGAAGTAGCTCCCTTCCTAGTAAAAAGAACAGACACAGGGGCAAAGCCGCCTTCTGCTTCCCATCAGGGATCCCTCAGGTGAGGAAAAACTACTCCCAGGAGGATCACAGACACCGATGAAGCATGCGGACGCAAACCGCCCCGTGTCTGCGCACCTCTGGACACAGGGCGCTGTGTGATGTACGATGTGATGAAACGCCTCGTGTCGTCGGAGCCCGAGCTACGCGCGGCGTGACCCCAGCAGCTTCAGGGTCACCTAGAAGCTTGTTAGAAATTCAAACCCTCAGGGCCCGCCCCAAATCTCCTAGATCAAAATATAGGTTGACAAAAGATACCCAAGCCATCTGCGTGCACATAAATGGCAAGAAACAGTGCCCGCTGTGCGAGAGAGAATGACAAACCCCTGTAGGAACTGGAGATCCTCCTGGAGATTCGTTTTCCGGGTGGTATTTGTGCATCTGTGCCTCCTCGAGCGAGGCACAATGAGACCTTAGTTTTATTTAAAAGGGAGGCAAAGCTTTCCACACCCCACAACCTCCTTCTTCCTTCTCCCCATCCTGCTGCAGACACACACAGTGGGGGTTTCTAACCGGTTCACAGCTGGCTTCATCGCTGTGGGATGCAGGGGACGTTTGCACGTGGCTCGTCGTTCTTAGGGTTAGATCTTGCCTGCCCTTCTCTGGATTCTGGGCTTTAGGTTCAGAAAGATTAAAACCTCCATGTTCAAAACAGAGCCCTGAAAAATAAAAAAATGTTGCCTGAGGCTTTTTCTTTCTAAAAGCTTGTTTCCTTCTCAGACGAGATGTCAGGATGCGTGGAGGAGAAAGCTCATTGTGAGTTTTAGCTTTGAGGAACTGTCAGGAGACTGTCTGGAAAAGGAATTCATTCTTAAGGAAGGGCGTTTGGCTTCCGGAAATACACAAGACGCTCAAATCCTGTGCTGCTTCTTTCCACAGTAGCAGGATTTTAATTTTTTTTTTTCTTTCTAACAGGGCAGAAAGCAGGAGAAACACAGTAGCCACTAGAAGTTTGAGGGTAGAGGGACCTCAGAGTTGTAGAACATCAGTATTAGCGCAGAAAGGCACCCCCAGCTTCTAGTTAAAGGCGTCTGCCCCAACATCCTCGGGCAGAAGGGAAGTCTGAGGCTCTGGGGGGACCCTGGCTCTCCTGAGCTGCCACAACTGGTGAGCGGTAGGGTCAGGTTCTCGCAAGTCCAGGTCCCGGTCCCCACACGCTAACGCCTCCCCCACAGCACTGAACCGGGCAGGCACTGCCTGGTCTCTGAGGCCCAGCCTGGCAGTCCCCTCTCAGGATGGCTTCATTTGGGGACAGCCCCTCAATCCCTGTTTCCAACCACAGGGCTGCTGCCTCTGCAACTGGACATGTCACCAATCCAAGGCCTTCTTCATTTAAAAGGCAACTCTTCCCGGGGTGGGTCGCACTTAAAGCCGGACGCTGTCACCCTGTCGTGAATTACGGCTTCCTTCTGCGTCCCGTCTCTGTGCAGCAGGATGACTAGCTGGCAGTTCCCGGGATTGGGTTGTTTTATACGCTGGGTTCTGTAGCAGGCCGTTTGCCCCATTGTCCCCTGCTGTACGCCCCCTTTCCCTTTATAGAGACAGAGACAGAGGACCCGAAATTAAGTAACTTACAAATGCCGGAGCTGGGTGGAGGCGGGCGACGTGTGCCGAGCAGAGCGGCTGAGACCCGCCCGCTGGACTGCACCCACCTCGTGTTGCCTCCAGGTGTTTCAGCTGCTTCTTCCCATTTTAGGTGGTGAGGGGTTCACCTCATGGCAGCCTGGTAGGTGAAGGCTGAGCACAAACCCCGGAGCTTGAAACGAAGCCCGCCGGACGCGGAGCGGACGGGAGGCCCGGTCGCCACCGTTACACAGAGTCGGGTTAAGCAGTGGGCAAAACCGGAAACCCGGCTTGAAGAAGCAGGGATTGAGGAGAAGGGTCCCGCACCCCTCTCCGCCGGGTGGTGGGGTGGGCACGGAGCGGGGCACCCTCCTGGTGTGTTCCCAGATGGGGCCTCGCACAGGAGAACAGGGGACTGGGCCTGCTTTTTGGCCTCCCCGAAACAGCCCTGACTAGAAACCAGGCCCGCTCTCCGTGTGTGGTTCGTAGGGTCTATTCTTTCACTTGAGGTTTGTAGTGGATCAAATAGGGGCCCTCCCACCCCACTGCCCACCGCCACCCCCGCCAAATTCATGTCCGCCCAGACCCTGTGACTATGGCTTTATTTGGAAACAGGGTCTTTACAGTAACCGAGTTTGAGATGAGGCCAAACAGGATCAGGGCGGGCCTTAGACCTAGGATGGCCAGGTCCTTATAAGAGGAGGGACCGTGTGGACGCAGAGACGCACACACGGAGGAGAAGGCCGGGCGAAGGTGGAGGCAGAGGTGGGAGCGATGCAGCTATGTCCCAAGCGCCGCCGGCCACCCCAGGGCTGGGGAGGCGGGGAGGGGGCGTGGCGCTGCCCGCACGGCGATTGATTTTGGACTTTCGGCCTCCAGAACCGTGAGAGAATAAACGTCTCTGGTTTTAAGCCACCAGTCCGTCGCCCGTTGTTCCCGCCGCCCAGGGAGCCCCTCTCTTCCTGCACGTTGCTCTCAGGGGTGCACGGGCCTCGCATGGCCTGCCCGGGCGGGCGGGCGGCGGTGGGGCCACACGGGTGGGGTGGGGCTTCCGATTTTGTCGGATGATGAATCGTTATCACATAAGACAGTCTGACTTGGGGTTTCTGGTTTTGCAGCCCATTGCGCCCTTTACCGACACCCCGGGCCTGGGGGCAGCGGAAGGCAGACGAGATCAGACCCCATGGCCAAACAGCAAAACGCATAAGTGGCCGTTGGGCCAGTCGCCCAGACAGCTGCTGCCCAGATTGGGGTGTGCGTCCTTCTTTGATTTTTGAAGTACCAATACGGTGACATCATTTTCAGTTTTCCACTTGATCCCTGTACTAGCACATTCATCTCGAGGCAGCCCCCGCCCCAGGACAGGACACCTGGAACTTATTTAATCCAAAGGCAACTGGTCCTGGGTCAACGTGGACGAGGGGACCTGGATGTCAGGTGCGCAGGTGGGTGGTCACTGCTGCTGCGTCTGGCTGCCATGTTGCTGTTGGAGACCGTCCTGCTCGTCCATCCTTGTGATGTCCTTGCTGCCCATTTCCTGCCCAGGGCAAGTGGGGCCCCATGCTGGGTTCCAAGGTCACATCTAAGGGGTCACCTGTGGTCAAGTTGTCCTCGTGGACACCGTTGGACCCACCGAAGCCTGGGCTGTGAACAGGGGTATGATGGCAACCCCAGTGTGGGTGAGTGCCCCGTCCGCACTGTGATCCGCCTTCTTACCACGTTCTGGGGACTCCTGGGGCCACTCGTTTTCTATGGCTGTGAACGGACTGTGATGATCCAACAGTAATCTGTCCAATTAAAGCCGATGCCAGAAAAGGCCACCGTGAACTGTTTGGGGAGCATTCTTTCAGGGATTCACTGATCCACGCTTCGGATGCCTTTTTATTTTTTTCTTCCTGTTTTTACCGTAACAGGGAAATTAAAAGCACATGGCAGCTCTCAGGCATGTTTTGAATTTTCAGATCCCAGCCCCCCAAGTGGAGGTCTGAATGGCTCCTCAACCTACTTCTGGGCTCGCTGGCGCCTGCTCGGGTGCGCTTTGCGGGTCCGATGGCCGCGGAGGGCCAGGGCTGCTCTGGAGGAGCGTCTGCGGCCCGAGCGGGCCCCACACGGCCCGCGTGGGTGCCGGCGGGAAGGGCATGCTGGCCGGCGCTGCTCCAGGCCGGTCCCTGGCAAAGCGAGGACTGCGTTATGTTTCAGGCCCAAGATCAACTACGCTGGGGCCGCAGGGCTGCTGGAAGCACCGGCCCCAGTCTGTTTTCATTCCTCTGCCTCATGTTCACGTGGTGCTGCAGAGAGCCAACCGAAAGCCTTGGGTCGCACCTGAAAAGCAGGCCTGGGGGTGAGTGAAGGCCTTGGGGGAGAGTCTGGGGACTGATGGGGGTCCCCTGTGTGCCTTGGGCATGGGGTTTTCCCCAGAACATTGATAAAGCCATCGAGGTGTCTGGTTGCAAGCTGGCCTTTAGGGCTGGTGTGCTGTATTTATCTGGGTGAGAAGGGGCAGGGTGGCTGCTGAGCTGGAGGAACCAGGCCCCGGGGAAGAGCTGGGCTCCCCACGAAGACAGCCATGGACGGCAGGCAGCCCGCGTGCCTGTGCAGCAGATGTGGGGTGCAAGGCATTTGTCAAGTCGGCTTCTGCAGGGGCTTCAGGCAGACGGAGGAGGCCCTGCCCACAGGGAGCAGGACCTGGAGGCCAGGAATATGTGTCCCTGACGTTCTTCCCTTTCCTGGCAGTTACAGACGGGGTCTTGAGTGGGCGCTGGTGGGGTGCACCTGTGTGTGTGTGTGTGTGTGTGTGTGTGTGTGTGTGTAGATGTGTGTGTGCGTGTGTGCTGGTGCACACTCACCCAAGGAGGGCTGCTTGCCTTTCTGGGCTATCACTAAAGCAGGAGCTCTTGGGTGGCAGGTCACCTGGAGGCAGCCATTCTAAGATAGGGCTTGCAGAAGGCAGAGGGACATTTCTGAGCAGGCGTGGAGGTGGGGAGGAGGACCGATGGCCAGGACTTTGTCCAGAGCGCCTGACACCAGAAGGTGCAGCAGCGGGGCCAGGGGCAACGCGGCCTCCTTCTACACCAGCTGCCGCCTGCCGGGTCCTCGCCGTGCCTGGTCTCTGCCCAGACGCAGCTGCTGTCCTGCCGTTTTCCTTTCGGCAGGGACTCTGGCAACGCTAAGCCATGGAGCCAGCAATGGGGCCGACCAGGAAGCCTGGAACAGGAACGTGATGTCCGGAGTGCAGCAGCCATGTCACAACCATGAGGACGAAAGCCTCATGTGCCTATGGGGCACAGCAGAAAGACACAAAGAGGATGGAGCCTGGCTCCAAATTTAGTGTTCTGCGAAGAAGATTCCTTTACTGCCTTTCGGACGTTGCTATTCAGGGTTTCTGAGTCCCGCCGAATGCATCTAAACTGATAGAGCCTCTCAGGGAAGGGGCAGAATTCCTCACCCTTGTATTCTCAGACATACCGCAGGGCCTAGCGTGAGATGCTCATCCGTGGGAGGGCACCAGGGCCTCGCCACGCTCTGCCAACCTCTCACCGTTCTGAGCAGCACCCCTTGGTTTCCGGGCTGCAGCCACACTCCCTGGGCAATTCCCTGCGTAGCCCATGCTCTTGAGCACCCGGAGGCCTTTGCAAAGACTTTGCTCCCGTATAGGAAGGGCCGTCTGTTCTCTTCCCCATTTCTCTGGTGGTCCTCTGTCCCCCCCCCCCCCAACAATACTTCACCAACAAAGTGCCATCAAAAGCCAGGATAGCAGTACCTGCCACAAAGGGTCATTGTGAGCATTAAATGAGCTAATTCTAACAAGCCATCAGAAGAATACAATTTCATGCAGCGCTTACCACAGGCCAGGCACAAATCTGAACCCGTTACATACCAGTAATTCATTTACTCTTCCCCATGACCCTTTAAGGGCTAATGTCGTCCTCACTTTTTAGATGAGGAAATCGGAGCACAGAGAGGGGAAGCATCTTGCCCAAAGCAACACAGCCTTCGAGTCTCCCCAGATGTCAGAAAATAAGAGAGGCGTCGTCCCCTGACTTCTTCTGAGATTCCTGGCCCATAGAATCTGTGAGCTCAAAAAAGTAGCAGGGCGGTTTCACATTACACGACGATGATAACGAGAGGGTGGGGCCCGGGAAGCCACCCGTGGCCCCGAGTGGAGCGAGGGACATTCCTTCAGGCAGCCTGTAGCTGATCCCTCTGCTGGACAGGAGGCTGGGCCAGTGAATCCTCGAGAAGCCAGCAGCAGGCTCGAAGCCACAAACCATCTCGAGGTCCTTGTCAAAGGAGTTCTGAGAAAGGGGTTGTCACCAGCAACGGGGTGGGGTAGGCCATGCCAGGACAGGTGGTGGCTCAGAACGCAAGCTGGACTGGCCTCGGGATAGCCCCAGCGAGGGCTGTGAGAAGCCAATGGGCTGGGGCAGGGGCAGGGGGAGATGGGCATGTGAGCAGACGGTTTCGGTAAACCCTGATTGGAAGCTAAGGCTCCGGGGGCCCAGTCAGGGGCGCCTGGACAGTGAGGGTGCCTCAGAGGGACGGCATCTGGGTTAAATCTTAGGAACAGTAGGTCTAGGACGAGGAAGAAGAGTAGGAGGCAGAGGGAACGGACCCCACTGCAGGATTGGCCATTGGCAGGCTGGGTTTAGAGTTCCAGCCTCTCACTTTGGGGACTCCATGCGGGGATTGGCTAGGACTTGCTTTGACCAATGGAACTTAAGGAACATGGCCCAGGCATTGCTGGCCTTGCCCCTGGCCTCTCGTGATCCCCCATGAGAAGGACACGTCCTGGGTAGCTTCTGGAAAAGGAAGTGGGCCTGGGACATATGATCCTGGGGCCCTTCTCGTCCTGAAGTCCTGCTGTGCTTTTAAAGCCTTACATGTACACAAATCGCTGGGGCTTCATCAGGAGCTGATGACAATAGGACTTGTTTATGTAGATCCTGGAGCCTAATTCTGACTTTGCTGTTATTGCAATTTGTTATGGTTACATCTCCCAGCACCACGAGTTTTGTTCATCACTGTATCTCTAGTCCCCAGATCAGAGCCTTGACACTTACGGGTTCTCGGTCCATGTTTGACGCATGCATGAATGGTGAACGAAGGGCTGACAGGTAAACAGAGGACGGAAACGTGCTGTGGCCAGTGAGGTGGGTGGGGAGATGCACGATATTGCAGGAGCAGCAAGTTCTCGTGAAACACGCAAGAATCCGGGAGATGCCAATTTCATTGGATGTGTACAACTTACAAATATTTTGGCACAGGCGTAAGATTTCCAAGAGGCTGTTTGCAAATTAGAGTGTTTCTTAAAATTTATGCATTTCAACTAAATTCGCTCCATTATGTGAAATTTTGTTGAAGCTACTCTCTCTCTCTGTATAGCAATTAGCAATCAAAATGCCGACGTGTTTTGCAGATTTCGCCAAGACTGGCAAAGATGATCTTTGCTTCACTGGAAAACAAAATAAGTATGTGAGATTCTTTCTAATAATCTCCACTGCTTAATGAGCTCTGGAGACTTGCCGAAGAACGAGGCAGGCGTTCAAGCCTCGTGTCTCCAATTCCTTTGCAGTGATGCAGTTTTTATGTTTTAGAGAGTATGCTGAATTGAGAAAAATAGCCCACGAGTAGCACCGCACAAGTCTCCGCCTGCTAGAAGCGTATGCGTGAAGCAGTGGAAACGCATTAGATCGGGGGCCTTAATCGGTCACGTCTTTCCCCACCCCTCTGTGGGCGGCGGCTCCTAACATCAGGGGCCTTGCCCGGCTGGGCTTGAAGTTCCCAGCTTAAGTGCAGTGCTGGTTGTATGCAGCAGATGCTCATTGTTGTGTGTTGAATGAATATGTTAATGAATTGCTATGGGAACTGGAGCCACTACCTTTAGTGTAATCGGTCAAGCTTACAGAAAAGTTGAAAACTTGTGCCCTTCGCCAAGAGCCAATCTAACATCGTGCCATATTTGATTGCTCGCTCCATGCCTGTATCTCTCTCTCTCTATCTGCTGTAGACACACGCACATGTGTCATTTGAAAGTAAGTTTTAACGATTCTGGCATTTCATGAAGTCCCGATTAACGAGAATTTTAACTATATAATATCCGGTCTATGTTCATATTTCCTCGACTGTCCTAAGAAGGTGTTTTCCAGCTATTTTTCAGAATCCAGGATCCGATTCAGGTACATGCTCTGTTTACTGTTATGTCTCTAGCTCTTATGACTAGAACAGTCCTTTTCTTCAGAGTGCGTTCTTTTTCTTTTCCAGGACATTAACTTTGGAAGCTTGCGGGCCATCGTCTTGTAGAATGCCCCCCATTCTGGGTTCATCTTACTGGGCCACTGTGCGTTTACAGGTTCTTCCACCCCCTGTGTTTCCTCTGAACTGGAGGCTGGGTCTAGAGGCTTCATTAGTTTTTGGCGACATGCCACTCTGTAGGTTGGAGACTTGCGTGGCATCAGGCAGGCCACCGCCCTGGGCTGGGCCGCCATTGGTCATCTGATCATTCGCTTCAGGTGGTGACTGCAAGACGGCTCCATGCTCAGGCCCCATCTGTTGGGTCATACGTTGGCATCGTGTGAAGATCTTCTTTCCAGCAACTTTTCACTCAATGAGTCTAGTTCGGATCCATTGTTGCACTTGGGTTGCAAAATAGCTGTTCCTTTGTACTGCACCCCAGAGCTGGGCTACGATGGAGGGCGCGCTCGGGAAAGTTCTCTCAACTCTCTGAACCTCCTTTCTTGGGAGATTGTTCTCAGCCCTCAGAGATGTTGCAAGACTCAGTGAGGCAAAGTACAGTTTATAAACTGTCAAGTCCTGTATCTATTTCTGCAGAGTTGAGAGACTCGCTTCAGATGCAAGCCGATCGGGCTGGCTGCTCGCCCATAGGGGACCCTGAAAACCCAACATGGAGCAAGAGTTGTTTGTACCCGAGGGGTGTGGGTAAAACCCCAAAAGACAGGCGCCCCAAAGGAAGAGTAATAAATTAACATTGGGGGAAAACTGTATTATATACAGACAAAACTTTACCCTCCTCATCAAATGAAAAAAAAAAAAGTTATTCTTGAAATTCTATCTGTCCACATTGGCTGCACCATTCCAGGCTTTGGCTGCCCTGACATCGAAGCCAGAGAATTTGGGGGGACTTCGGGACACTCACTGCTGCGTCCGTGTGTTTCTTAAAGTTTTGATATCTCTCTCCACTCTGCTTGTTAGCATTTATGTTTTAGAGTCCTCTGATAGTTATTTTATATATTTTTCCTGGGTTTTTAGTGGTAGTCATTTGGAGAGATAGGGTCAGGTATACCTTTCAGCCAGAATCGAAGCCTATACAATCATTTTTCATGACCGTGTAATATTTGACCAAGCACATCTGTCATGATTCTTTGAAACCTTTTCCCTTAGACGTTAGATCATTTCTATTTGTTTTCATTGTTATAAATAAGCCGCTGTGAATATCTTCTTCCGTATTGAGAATTAGTGTCTTAATAGATATTCGGGAGCGGAAATGCTGAGCTGAGTAATAGAAACATTTTTTGCCCCACGTCTTTCTGAAATGCTCTGTCCCATGTTTCCTGAAAATGGGTCCTCATTGTAATTCAACTTGACATTGAAATGTCACCTCCTCAAGGAGGTTCCTCATCCCTCCACCACCTGCCACATGCTCTCGATCAGTCACCCTGTTTTAGTTTCTTCCTGGCTCATACGTCTGTATTCGGTTGTCTTCGTTTGTTCTTTGATTGTTTGATATGTTCCTATAAGAACATCATTCCTTCCAGTACAGGGATCTGTCTCCCGCAGTCACTGCTGTATCCCCAGCACCAGTGTAGTGCCTGGCGCATAGTAGATGCTCATTAAATATTTTTGAACAAATGAGATAGCATGGCGTTTAAGCATATGTGTTCTTAGTCACAACACCCGGGTTCGAACCCTGGCACAGACCTCAAAATATCGTTGATGGGTGCAAAGGTAATGCATGAAATGCTCCGTGCCTGGGAGGGTGAGCATTCGCTGGCTCTTACCTCTTACTGTGCTATCATCGAATTGCTACTTCTGTAAAATGGGCTAGTAATACTTCCCCGCCTTCGATGTACAAAAAGAGAATATTACCGAGAGCATGTTGGGTAGCAAGGTAAGAAGGAGCCATTCAAATCAGCCCTTATGTCTGTAATTATGCGTACAAAATAGTAAGACAGTGTCAAATGGCTTTCGAAGCCCATTACAGCCCTCTGCCAGGAGCGGCAGTGAAAACGAAGGTCTGCGGGCTCTCTCCAGCTCCCCGATGTCTTTGCGATGTTTCATTTTGAAGGAAAGTGTTGAAAAATAAGTCCAGGCTGTGTATAAGAAATGACTGTGTAACGTAATTATTTTAATGACATTAAAAACGTTAGTCACCGTGACTCTCCTTCCTGTGCCTCAGCACATCAAAGAGGACCCTTAATTAGAAACGGAACAGAGGACCTTTTCCACGGGCTTCTCTGGGGACATCTTCCAGGGAGACTCACGAACAGTCTGACTGTTTTGGCATCCGGTGGTCGCATCCACCTAGTTCACCTCCCACTCTCCCTCTTCGCCTCAAGCTCTTTCTGACGGTTGGTGCCTCCGCCCGGCCTCGCTCAATTTCAGGAAAGCCAGGCTCAGCCTCCCCTCCCTCCCCACCGGCCCTCTCCTTGCCTCCCTTCTGCCTCGATGTGCCCATCTGCCCCTCTCCCCACCCACTTCCTTCTTTTCTCCCCGCTGCTCCACCTGTCAAACCACAGTCAGAAAGAAGGCGGCTTGGGCAAGCGAGCTGGGAGGGACCCCAGGGAAAATGTAGTCAGATCAAAACGGCAAACATGGACGCCTGCTGTATGTCAGGCTCTGAGCTGAGGGAGGAGTGAGACCAAAGGTCCCTGCCGGAGGGAGCTTCTGAGTTAATGAGATCAGACACACACACACACACACACACACACACACACACACACATGCATACACGCATACCGCACACACGCACAGAGTTTAATGGTTAGAGAGAGTTTAAGGCAGTCTGAGGAAGATGGCCAACTAACTGTAAGGAACAGGAACTCCCACTGGACTGTGGGAAGGAGCAGCCCCTGTTCCACCTAGCTGGTGTGTGTGTGTGGTGTGTGTGTGTGCGCGCGTGCGTGCGTGCGCGTGCACGTGTGCGCACACACACTGAACTGTGTGACTCAGCGGCTCAGCTGTCTCAGTCTTACAACCTAGACGTGGAAGCCGAGAAAAATCCAGAGTCTGGTCTCATTACTAGTTCGTCAGTACAGTGGCCCCTCTACCCAGGACCCTGCCCTTCTCCCCTGGGTCACACCTCCTCCCCCGCCTTTGCCCAGCCAACCCTGTGGCACAAATGATGGCGTTTTACTCCCACCCTCGGGTACAAGTCAAGCTCGACAGTGGCCAACGCGGTGCTGGCAGGCAGCTGGAAAGGTGGTCTCCCCTGCCGCCGAAATCTGTATCGGCACGAGAGCAGAGCGAGCCTTATGCCTGGTGCCGTGGGACGCACAAGCTCCCAGATCCCAGAGCTGGTGCTGGCTGCCCAGAGAGCCTGGGTGGAAGCTCTGGTCCCTGTGCTTGGGGAGACCCTTGTTTTCGGCAGCAGAAACATGCCCAAGGTCAGGAGCAGGCTTTGCTGGAAGACTCCAGATGTCTGCAGTGGAACTCCAGGGCTGGGGTGCATGCAGCTGCCAGATCCAGAACCGGAAGTAGGACATTTGGAGGACATTTTCTCTGTCTCTTGCTGTCTTCTTTCTGCTTAGCCTTTAAAACAATTCTTATTGAATGTCTGCTGTGGACAGGCTCTGAGACACAGTGACAGCAAGTCGGGCAGTCCCTGTCCTCAGAGAGCTGCAGACCAGCAAGGAAGGGTGGTGGCACACAAGGCGACAAGCCGCTAAAACATGACCAGTACATGAAGGGCCAGGACAGAGACAGGCAGGTGGCCAGGATGCGGAGCAGCGGGTGGGGCTGATTCTGGATAGAGAGGTCAGGGGCGGGGGATGGTCTCTTCAGGAGGATGACGCGCAGCGTGAGATGCAGGAGACAGTCATGCTTGGCAACGTGGGGTCCACGGCTGACCTTGGCTGACCTTGCTCACTTTCCCTGCTTCTCAGTCCAGGGGGCCGCGGAGACCCCCTCCCAGCTTGCGTATGCTGTCCATACAGGACAAGCCGCCAGTGGACACCGACTGGCCGCCCCTCAGGCTGAACTCCAAATCCCCAAGGGGGGGGGGTGGTCACCCCAGAGCCATCAGTGTGGCCTGGGTGGGGACTTGCATATGTGGCAGGAGTCGAGGCAGCTCCCAGCTTCCAGAGCACGGAGGAGGCTGCCCCCAGGGCTGGACGGACACTGAGAGGGACGCCCGCTGAACCCCTGACGCGGTCGGTTCGTGGCGTCTTCCGGAGCTTTGTCGGTGTGGACCTGGAGCTGCTGGTCACCATGGAAACAGAAACTTTGTTCACCGCTTTTCCTTCTCTTTTCCGCTCCTGCTCCATTTTCCCTTCTTTTCTGTCCTTACACCCCCTCGCTCACTTCGCTCTACTTCCCGTCCTCTCTTTCTGTTCCTCGTTTTCTACCTTGCGCTGCTTTCCTCAACGGCTTGACTTTTATTCCATCGTGCCGAGCTTTGCTCGTCGCCTGCGATTCCTCACGTGGGGATGAGGAGGTGAATACGCGTCTATCTTCACTTCGAGAAATGCGCGCAGCCACCTCCGCACACAGCCGCGTCCCCGATGCGATAACCTCACTGCTCTTTCCCACGGGGGTCGGGGAAGCGCATGGGCAGCGGGGGAGGTGCGCTCCAGCCTGGAGCCCGGGGTTGTCCTTTAGATGGTCCCGAGACCTCACCTTTCGATAAGGCCGCTCTTCTTTGGTGCATGTGCAAGTGACTTAAAAGGTCCAGGCTGTGATTGTTCCTCTCGTAACAGGCGTGGCCGTCAGTCGTGTGCAGCGCACAGACCCTGCAACGCATACTGTACACACACAACCAATTCAGATTCTTCCAAGATGCCTCTGCCAAACTCCACGAAGAGAGCCCACAGCCAATTCGCGTGGGAACTCTGTCGATTTAGAGCTTTTCATGGCTCCGAGCCTGGGGACCCGCCTCCACGCTCCACGGGCTTCCAGCTCCGGACCGCCCGCCGCTGGGTGCTGGGCGGCCGGCCAGGCGGCTAGGGGTGTGGCGAGGGAGGAGGAGACGGGGCCAGGGGCGGCAGCTCCTTCGTGACCTGCAGAGCTAGCTGGCAAGTGAAACAGCAGCAACAAAACAATCGAAGTCGCTTTTTGACTTCAGAGAGGCGAAAACAACTGGATGGTCGGCTGGACTGAGGATATTTTAAAGAATAATGACTCGTGGGAGTCAACATGGCAAGAGTGTGCTGTTTACGAGGGCCTGGCATGGGACGAGTGTCGGGCTGCCTGTCACAGCTGGACCGGGTTGGGGGGTGGGTGGTCGGAGGTCGTGCTCCTGAGCCTTGGCTGGGCTCCCCAAGTGCTGAGCTGAGGTGAGGTCCCCCAAACAAGCGCTGGCCCTCAGCCCGTTCCCTCCTGGTCCCCTTGGGGACTGGACTCAGGAGCGGAGCCAGACGTCAGCCTCTGCGACCTTCACATGGCCTGGGCAGAGGAGCCTCAGTTTCCTCAGCTGGGCAGTGGGAGGGAGGTCTCCCTGGCAGGGCCGCGGCGGGGTGACGGGCCACGGCGCGGGTACAGCCACCGGCTCGCAGTGGTCGTGCAGTGATATCTGAGGCCCGCGATGCCTGGGGGACGTGGCCCTCACAGCGACCTGGTGGGTGGCTCATGCGACCTTCCGGACTTGCTCCCCGTGCGTCTCTCCAGCCTCCCCTCTCTCCGCCTCTCTGTTTCAGCTCTCCACTGACGGGCCTGAAGCTCTGCGCCTCGTTACTCCTCGCGCGGGCCGTGGGAGCCAGGGAGGTGCCCGGGGCTGTACCCACAGACGGCCGCAGGCACCTGTGTGCTGGTTCATCAATTGTAACAAAGGGCCACTCTGGGGGGGGGGAACTTGATATTGGGGGAGGCTGCGCCTGGGGGGAAAGGCATCGTATGGGACATCTCTGTGTATTCTTGATTTTGCTGTGAGCCTAACATCGCTCTAAAAAGGTCTTTAATTTAAAAAAAAAATTCAGGTCTAACGTACATGTAGTGAAGTAGATATTACGTGTGTAGTCGACATGACAGAGTTGTAACAAATCTATGACCAGCACCCAAATAAGGAGACAAAACACTTCCGTCACAGCAGGAAGTTCCTGGGCACCTTTCGCAGTCAGCGACTTCACGGCTGTTGAAACTCTCGGTCAAGCCTGAGCATGTGGACAGGTGCTGCCGCACTCCAGCTGTTCCGGGTGATTCCGCTTGATTGCCTGGTGCCTGTGCAGCTGCCCCTGGTGCCCAAGGCAGAGGGACCAGGTGGCCCCACTCCCCACTCCCATCCCCTTCCCCAGTCCTCCTCGTGAGGGGGTCTTTCTTTGCATCTCTGTCTCCCCACTAGGCTTCAGGCTGTCATTACACTCTGGCCTTAGTGGGCATTCAACCGGTGTTTGTTGATTGAATGTGTGACCAAGTGGAGAAATTAGCAGGTAGCCGGGCTCATCGGCACACGGGACGGTTCCCGCACTTGGCGTAGTGGGTGTCCCTGGTGGAAGAGCTGCTGCTCAAGCCGCAACCTTGGAATTGAAACCCTCTTGCTGCTGGTCGTTCTCCATCCTGCGTGCCTGCCCTGGTCCCCAAGTGCATCCCGTCCTCCTCCCTCACCCACCTATGGCCCCTGCAGCAAATCCTACTGGATCTGCCCCAACAGCCGCTTGGCTCCACCCCTTTTTTCCTTCCCCACGACTCAGTCCTCAGTCCAAACCCCACCACCCTCACGTGGACAGTAAGAGGCCCCCAGACTGGTTCCCCCACACGTCTGTGCTTTCCACCCAAATCCCTTGTCCTCCCCCAAATGAACTTTTCCATGTCCCTCCACTATTTAAAGTCTCCCAGAGATCCCACGGAACTTCACACGAATCCTAGACTGCTTCTGCTGAGCTGACCCCGACTTTACTCCCGCTGAGCCTCCCACTGCTCTCAGAGGTCAGGCCTCACAGGCCTCTCTGTCATTTGAGCCTGTCCAGCTCTTTGTCACATGGGGGCGGGGCTGGTCACTTGAGGTGACCTTTGCACTCTCTCTGGATTGCTTTTCCCTCAGCTGAGCATGTGGTTGGCTCCTTCTGAAATGTGGGGTCTCAGCTGAGGCTCCCTGACGGAGGGCTTCCCTGCCTGCACTCACCCCAGTGGACACCCCCACATCACAGCACCTCTTCCCCCTCTCTTCCTCGTCCCTCTCCACCTCTTCTCATTTCCTCCCTCCCTTGTTTTCCGTTTTAAGGATTTATCCAAAGCCATATGTGCTTTGTGGATGTCCTTATTTTTTTGTTTAACCCCTCCCCCATAAGGGCAGTGGGGACGCCTCCCCTCCCTGTGGGCCCCAGGCCCTCTCAGGGGCCGATCCCTCTCTTGGCAAAAAGCAGAGGCCCACGAACTATTTCCGAGTGCACGGGTGAACCTACGGGGGGTCTCTGTGATTCTACGATGAGAACAACGGAAGGAAGGAACATTTAAAAGGTCATTCTCCAGGTGTGTCGCCCCTGTTGGCGACCCTTTGCGGTTCCTAAGAGAATAAGTGGACGGCGATGGCTCTGCGTCTGTCACCCGGTGATTTGTGGCAGCATCAGGGTGGGTGGGGGGGCTGTCCTCTTTCTGCTGCACGGGGCGGGTGAGGACACCGCTCACCACCCCCCCCCACCACCCCGACTGCGATGCCTGCTCCGTGTGTGGTCCGGCCCAAGCAAATGCGTTTCCACGATAACATTGTATAAAGCACAGATATCTGAGGGAAAAAAATGTCTGCCTTGAATAACAGTCTCTCTTCTAATTACAGAAAGCTGTGTGGTTTGAAAGGCGACGGTTTTCCGTCAGGAGGCCTCTAAATATAGTCACGGTGATTTGAACCGCCTCCGTCAGTGTCAGCCTGAATGTTAATGACATGAGCGAGTCACGCTGGCAGCGGGGACAGGTATCTCGACCACTGGGCGCAGCTTCTCACAACCGCCTCCTTGCCTTGCTGAGGGGGCCTCCTGGAAAGGCAGGAAACACGGACGCGCACACCTTTCTGGTGCTTCCGCGGGCGCCTCTCAGCAGGAAGTTCATGCGTCCACCTTGTAGGGCTAGAAACTCGGACTCCTTCAGGTGGGGAGCAGACGCCCACGGGGCAGCTGCCGGACAGCTGGAAACTTGGCCAGAGGACAGGGCTGGGTGCCGCGGGGGAGGCAGCCGCCTGGAGCACAGGGCAGGCCGATTCCTAGTCCCCCCACCCCCGCACCACAGCCCACCCTGATGCTGCCACAAATCGCTGGGACCCTGCTCTCTCGCTCCTTCGAGAAAACGCATGGGAATGGCGTGAATCCCGGGGAAACGCGAGATGTTTCCTGCATAGGTCCCTTGTCTTTGGACGGTCCCTAGATCTTGCAAAGTCAAGTTGCGGGGAATTCAGGGCCCATGAGGCAAAATGTAGTATTTCCTTATCGTTATTTCCTAGGCTTGGCATTCCACCGTGGGGAATTTGTAGTGTGATTTTTATGACACGTTGCAGCTTCTGGATTTAATTTCAACTTTATTCCGATATCGTGCACACATGCCCAGAGGCTCAGAGGCAGCTGGGTGAGGCCGCATGATTTCTGACAGGGCTGTTTGGGGAGTGGCGATCTGGCAGGCCCCTCGAGACCCTGCGTCTGGAAGGCCAGGTGCTACGTGTGGTGTGCTCGGTGGGAGGCCGCCGGGGGCCGCCGGGGCACGAGCCGGGCTGGGCTCAGCAGCGGCCCGCCCGCTGCCTGGCATTTCCCGTTTGCGAAGCATCTGCTCCAGCTCCCTCCTGAGCTGGGAGGCGTTCGGGTCCCGTTTTGCAGATGAGGAAACTGGGGCTCCGGAACGATGCGGGTGCACGAGTGCTGCCCACGGTCCCCTTTCCTTCATGTTTCTGGGGGCGCTCCTGGTTTGAAATGCCTCCGCAGTCGTGGGCGTTGGAGGTGATGCAGGCGGAGGTCGCTGGGTAGGGTGTGGGGGGGGAGGCGCTTCCTGGAGTTGGTGAGGCCGTTCCTGGCAGTGGGATGCGCGTGAGCAAGGGTGTGTGGGGTCACGCGGATGGTGTGACCTCACCCCTGTACCTGGACATCAATGGGGAGTGAAGAGGAGGACATCGGGAGGTGAGGCTTGGAGAGCTCATGTG
This sequence comes from Eonycteris spelaea, assembly GCA_003508835.1. Lineage (NCBI taxonomy): Eukaryota > Metazoa > Chordata > Mammalia > Chiroptera > Pteropodidae > Eonycteris > Eonycteris spelaea. The sequence goes on from PUFA01000004.1 coordinate 3,936,465, forward strand.
CACCCCGGGCTTTGGGTGCTGTCGTCCGGGTGGCTGGGGAGCCCCGAGGGCTACGAGCTTATCCACGGATGGGGACAGAGAAGGCCTTGTTTCAGCGCGGGGAGGAGGATGGAGTGGTGAGCTCGGGTGGGAGGGAGGGAGGCAGTGAAATGAGAGAAGTCGCTGGCGGAGGGGGCCGTGATCTGCCGTGGGGTGACCTGACAGCGGGGTCACAGAGGGGAGAAGGGGGCGGTCGGGTGAGGAGGAGGCGGAGGAGGAGCCGTGAATGGGACGGCAAGGCAGGCGAGAAGCAGTTGGGCCTGGGGGCCACAGAGGTCTGAAACTCGATGTGTTGGGTTGGATCATCTCCTGGTCATGGTCACCAGCATCCTCTGCCCTGGACCGAAAGCTTCAGGGATGTGGTCACTGTGCATCAGAGGCCCGGGGCTGAAGAAGGAGGGAGCCTCAGGGTCACCTGCCCGCCGCCGGTTTGCAGATGGGCGGCTGAGAGTCTGAGAGGCGGAGGCACAGAGAGAGTGGCTCCCTGGAACCAGAGTGACTTGGGTCCAGGGCTCTGCCCCCACACTGCTCTCTCAGGAAACACAGCAGCAGCCTCAGGTTCACGCCATCCTGACGTCTGGAGACACCTGGCTGCAAACGGCCCGGCGCCCAGGCTGGACTGCGTTCCTCAGCCCTCTCTCTCGTTCCCTCTTTGCCTTTGTTGAGAGGTGCGTGTCGCTGCTTGTGCCCATCAGAAAGAGCCTCGCCGCGGGGGGCAGGTGCACTTGCAAAGCCGCCTGCCAAGCCCTGCTCTGCCCTTGTCTTGGGCAGCGGCCTCCTGTCTCGCCCAGAGCACGGTCCCAGGGCGTAGTCACTGGGACTCCAGTGTCCCCTTGCAGGAAGGAAGGAGTGGAGTGGGGTGGGGAGGGGTTAACCCTGGGTGCTCCAGTGGGTGGGTGGGGCGGGGACTTGGGCAGGTGCCCGAGTGGAAGGAAGCGTCAGACAGGTGGCTGAGGGCAACACTCTGTGTGGGGGAGGGGTTCATGAATAAAGCAAGTGGGGTGAATTTGGAAACACAGAATAAGGCCAGAGTTGGGGAGAGCCGGGGCTTTATTGACCACTCGCCCCGTGGTAGGTACTGTGCCAGGTGCGGTCACATGGCAGCGAATAAGACATATGAGGCTAACAGTGGGGTCGATAATACACCTTAGCCCCTTGCATGGTGAGGCCCTGTTTGGAGCAATTTACCTGTATCAACTCATTTATTCCCTACAAGTCTGTGAGGTAGAAATGATCATCATTCGCATTTTTCAGAGGAAGACACTGAGGCACAGAGAGGTGAGGTGACCTCCTCCAGGACCCAGTGACTGAGCTGGAATCTGAACTCAAACGTCTGAGCCAGGACCGCCCCCCCCCCCCCCCCACACTGAAACAGCCCGGCTCCTACTTACTCGAGCATCAGAGCAATTGGAAAAAGAGTGACGAAGTGTGGCAGGCTCCGTGAGGGGACAGAACAGGCTGCAGAGGCAGGAAATGAGGGCAGAGGGTGAGTCCTCCTTGAGACAGAATGTCCAGAAAGGGCTCTCCGAGGGAGCGACATTTCACCTGAGGCCTGAAATGGTGACAGGGATTTTTATTTATGGAGCCGATACCCAAGAAGGTTTCCTTTGAAAATGAAAAGATGGCATGTTGCTTTTCATTGTTGTTATGCTACCTGTACTTCTCCTCATCAGTTTCATTTATTCTTCCCCCCAAAAGGGAGCTGAGAGCCCTGTGAGCTGAGGTGTGGCAAACTCACCTGGGCGGGGACTAACCTGGGAGGAGTAGGGCCTGACCAGGTGGCCCACACCTCAGGCTGAGAGTTCCCCCCCCCCCCCCGAAAATCTCCCATTTTTGTCAGCTGCGGCTACGCCTGGCAAACCTTATTTCATCTGGATCTCTGGGGTGTTTAAAAAATTAATTGGTTTGGCTCCAGCTTTTCTTCCTTTGAGAATAAGATCCCCTGTAAAATGTGAAGCGGCTGTGCCGTTTGGGGACTGCTCTCTGCACACTGCCAAGTCCCCTCCCCGCTGTCCGGGGGGTGGGAAGAGCACACCCCAGTGTCTCACGCGAGTGGCAGGGATCTTCCTCACATTGTGCACCCATCCTGGGAGGGCCTCGCCGATGTCAGGGAGGGACCTGAGAACTGGCCAGTGATAAAGGCAGCAGGACAGGGCAAGGGGGTGCCCCGGATCTCGGGGTCGCCCAAAGGCCACGAGGGGCCACGTGGAGGAAAATGCAGTCCAGAGTGTGTGGACTTTGAAAGTCGTTTTCAGTGTATGACTGTTTATTGAGCACCTACTGTGTGCCGGGCACTGGGATAGGCCCTGAAGCAGGTACTGAGAGAAAGCAGGCTTTGGATTCTGCTCTCAAGGTCTTTTCCTGCAGCCGGTCGGCATTTATTGAGCTCCTTTTGCATAGAGGAGAGATGCCGACTGCCCTCCAGGGTTCTCCCTCCGGGAGGCATGGACGGAGTGGTGGGGAAGTCACTGCCGAGCCAGCACACGGCGTCCTGAGGGCTGTGGGAGCCACGTGCAGGGAGCCGTGGGAGCCCGGGAGGGTGGGGACAGAGGCCTCTCCTAAGTGCAGTCACGGAGGGCTTCCCCAGGAAGAGGCACCGAGCTGGACCTCAACGTGTGAGCAGGAGTTTGCCAGGAGAAGGCTGCAGAGCATCCAGGTGGTGTACGCGGCATGTCCCGGGGGCGGGGGGGGGGTGACAGGGGAGGAACGGAGGGCATGGTGTGGAGGTCACCTTTCTCCACCAGGCAGTAATGAGCGTGCACCTTGCTCCAGTAGGACAAGATGATAACAACGACATGCAAACCTGAGTGCTTGCTGCGTGCCCGCCCTGTGCTAAGCAGTTATGACGAACATATATATAGGAGGCTGTTTATATATTAAAGTATAAAATTGAAACACCTCGATACTTAACACGCCTCAGCCCCACTCCAGGATGGAGAGTGGAAACAATGCAAACACAGGCTTTCTGTTTCATCCACCGGAATGTCAAAGCTTAGGTTTACACTGATTTAAGAATTTTCTCCAGGCCGTTACCGTGGTTGCCAGTTTGGGTTGGAGAGACAAAGCATCGGATTTTTTTTTTGTCCCTGAAAGTAAGCCTCCTTAGAAATAGAAATGGATTCTTCGACAGAACTTATACCTGGATGCGACGACTTCTCTTCTTTCGCACGCGGAGGGAAAACATGCTTGGGTGGAAGGGAAAGGGAGTGTTTGCTGCTCCCCAAAGCTCCCGTCTCTTATACCTGCGCCCCTCAAAGCCGGCTGCTTTGCAGCCCGGGATTGGCGACACAGAGGGAGAGGTCAGTGGAACCCAGGTGTGAAGGGAGGAGGCCGAGACGTTTTCAAAAACTGGTCTCCTGGTCGTGCCCCTGAGGACGCATAGATTAAATTAAATTTAAGAAACGCCGCGCCTCTGCTCGGTGCTGTGATCGTGATCAGGTGACTGGGCGTGATGAGGGGGCTTTGCTTTTCTTACCGTGAAGGGTGTTTATGTGCTGTGGCCCCTCGGGCGTTGAGTCCTTCGTACAAATAGAGATTCCATCAAGGTGACCGCTTCTTTTTCAGGCTTCATGCTTGTGTGTCCATGGGACCAGCTCCAGAAGGTGTAAATTCAGGGAACTCCGATCCTAACAATCCCATTGGAAGAAAGGGCTAGAGAGTTCCTGGGTGCTAAAGCCACACCCCCCCGCGCCCCCCGCAGATCCTTCTGTGACCATCATTGGAGGCTGAGCGGGCCCTTACTCTGCACCCTAAGTGCGTTGGGGACCGTGTGGTGAGCCGGAACTTCCTGGGGCCTGAGAGTGTCGCCTACCTGATGGATGCACATGTTGTGGAGACAATCGATCGGAGGGCCAACTCCCGATGCGGTCACTTGTTCAAGGGCGACCTTCAGCAAGCGCCTTTACTTCCGGTCCCCTCGGTGAAATCACCCTCCTCTGACAAGGTCTCGAGAGGATTGTGCCGGTCAGGGGCCCGGCAGGACCAGAAGCACACGCAGATGAGCAGGCGTGATGAATGACGCCTGGAGACGTGGCCAGGACAAGGGGAGAATGCTGGGACCAGGGACAGCAGGCGTAGGCCTGCAGGAGGGCGTGAGTGCTCACCAGCTGCGGAACTGGACCTGGGGGGTGAGGGGCAGTGCAGAGAGGCAGCCGCCACCAGGAACTGTGGGCGAAGCGGAGGAACGTGGAAGGGTTGGTGGAAGGGAAGAAGTACCCACATCTCTCTCTCCCACCCTCCTATCTCCTGCTGGCACCTGTCTTTGACCGTTCACAATCAGGGCAAGTATACTCAGGCCACAAAGGTCAACCTTCAGGACGCAGATGGCCGAGAGGGATGGAGAGCCTCGGGTGTGGAAACAGAGAAAACTAGCACAAAGGTCAGATGCGATCCTAGCTGGGAATCCTCCTGCACATAGTAGGTGACCAAGAACGCTGGATCTCCGGGGTGCTGAATGGCCTCTGGCCACTCTGAGTTCTCTGTCTCCCCACGTGTGTGTCCGTGGGTGCGATTTCTTAACAGTTTTCCTGACAGCGTCTTATTGTTTACAAATGGAATATCTCAAGCCGAAGCCAGTTTCCCCAGGTCAACTTGAAAATGAAATCACAGCGTGCAGGCGACAGTGAGGAGATCTGCAGCGGGGGGGGCACAGACTAAGAATAAGGCTTCTCGAAAAGACGCCAAATCCACCGAGCATAGGAGTAAGAACAAACGTGTTGAAATTAAATGTGAAATGGGTAATTATGTGGTAATGAGATTGAGGACATTACAAAGGACATTGCCATTTAAACCAGCACATCCCAACAGAATAATGAACGGGAAGAACCCTCCAGCCTCGTAGTTATAATCATAGTTGCCATAACAACTTAGTATCTCTCTCCGTGAGCATCTATCTCGAGACTATTTTTTAGCAATGACTGTGCCGGAGCATGTATTTTTCTTTATATAGCAGCTAATTTTTCAAATTACCAACCTTAAAAAAAAATTCCATTTTCATTCTCTCTGAGTGTAAAAGTCTCAGGGATAATTAGGGAAATGAGCAGGTGTGAAAGTCCCTTATGAAAAATGCTGTAAAAGTATTAGTGTCTTGACAACATTTGTTTCAACAAAATGTTCTCTGGACCCGTAACACGGTATTGTTTCTTGTCACCCAGCTTCACATAAATCTCTGTGCGGCTCATAAATATTTGAAAAGTTATTAGCTATGTGAGGTGTTCGAGGATTATTTGACAAGTACGGATTTTGGTCTTGGGATAGAAATTAGCTTAACAGAATCCTGAGTGTCAGGAATGAATGAATGAATGAATAAACATGGGTTAACCTTGCTTAACAGAAGTGCACGTAGCAGATTCTCAGCAGAAGCGAACAACAGGCTGACTTTAAACAGTTCCATTTGAAGGACTCAGAAACCAGGAGGGATTCGGAACTGCCATTTCGGTTTTCAAATTTGCTCCAGCTGCTAGGCCCAGCCGGAGGGTTTGGTTTTATAGCACGGCTCATGTCCAAGAAAAGTTAGCACCCTACCAAGCCTCACTTCCGCTCCCAGGAGAGGCCGATAGTCCTTTGTCAGGGTCCCAGATCTAAGTTAAACAAACCAGTTATTTGATTGAGAACAGAAAGCTCTCAGAAAGAGGCACTCTTTGCAGATGCCATGAAAACTCCTGGCCAAGCTTAGTCATGCATCAAGGATTTTTTGAAAAGTTTCTGTCTTTCTTGCCCTCAATTGCTTCTGTTAGCAGAGGCAGATTACAGTTATCATTAGTTTACGAAGAGCTTAAAAACGCGGGGCCAAGGAAGTGCACGCCTTGCTGTGGTCGCCCACGTGGTGAGCTGGGAGAACAAAGCATGTGTGAGACATGAGCCTGGGTCCTGGGAGGAGGGGCCGGGCTCACGTGGGATCGATACGCACTTTGGGTTCTTCGGTAGAAGAGCAACGCCATAAATGCATGTTTTAGGGAGAAAGCTGGTCGCTCCCCGTACAGGGCGACAGCAAGTCGTAGAGAGACCTGCTGAGTCAGTGTTCCCGTACCCTGGCATGGGCACTGAGCCATGGTCCCCATGCCAAAACCAGCCACGGGAACAGGGGAAGAGGTGAACCAAAGGGTACATGCCCGGAGAACCAGGACTTACTCATATGTTATCTACGTGACAGGCAACGGGAGATGGGACAGTCTTCATCCGGGAAGCTGGCGGATGAGGGACTCTCTGGCAGAGAGGCAGGGTTCAGAGGCAGGCTGAGGCTTGCGGAACCGGGACGGTCCAGCCGGCTTTGCCATCCTGTCTTCTCACACTCCCTGAACTGCGGCCGTGCCCTGCAGATTTCCAGGCGAGAGCCTCAGACAGAGGGACTCCGAAGTGGACAAAGGCAGCCCAGGGACTGCGCAGCAGGCTGCCGCGTGTCGGGAGGATTGGCATCTGTGCAACCAATTCTTCTTCCATCTATTCTGCTTGCTTTAATCATGTGTCTCTCCATGGCAAACAAGCAGTAATAGGGAGAACAGGGATCAGCGGAATTCGTCTCCTGATTCCAGGGATGGGTTCAGAGTCACGTTGAGGTGGGACATTCTCTGAACAGTTAGTTCCCAGACACAGCAGAGCAGGTGTATGTTAATTCTTATACTAAGCGGTGCCGGGAAACGACAATGTTTTCAGAACGTACGGCTGTGGGGCCACCCAGACGCATCCTGCCTGGTGGGAGCTATAGGGGCAGCAGAAGAGCAGGGTGTGGCGCTGCCACTTGTCTGCTTCGTGTCCTTGGGTCTGGGCCTCGGTCTCCTCCTGTATCACAGGGGAGGGAGAGGTTCGTGTCAAGTTTTCACCATGTCAGAATTACCTGAGGAGCTTTGTAGATGTGCCAGTGCTCGGTCCCAGCCCTCGGGAGAGTCTAGAGGTCTGGGGGTGGGGGGGGGGGCTGGCGTCTGTATGCTTTGCAAGCACTGGGGTCTCCGATAGAGGTGGCGCAGGGCACCGCTCTGGCCTGCGTGGTCTCCGAAGCCCTTTCTGGGGTGCCGGGGGTCCTCTGGAACTTCTGGGTGTACCAGTGCTGCTAGACCCCCCAGTGAAGGCCCACGCTGGCCTGTTTTGTCGTCTGGGGTGCCTGGCTTCAGAGGAGAGCATCGTGTGGGTGCGTCCTGCAGACACCGCCACCGAGGCTGAGCAGGCACCCAGAGCGGGTCACAGACGGGACCAGCCCAGGCCTGCGTGGAGAGCGGTAGGAGGGGAAGGACCACCCTTCTCTCTCGTTCTGGAGACCTCAGCTGGCTCTGGGTTCTGGAATGTCCTGGGGGGGGGGTGGGGGGTGGGGTGAGAGCCAGGTCTGAGGCCTGCTGGCCCTCAGTCACAGGGCGGGGCCCTGCCTCTGTTCTGGTCATTCTGCTTTGGCCTGCGGCCTGGGGGCTCAGAAGACCTGCCCCAAAGGATGGTCGGGTTAGGTGGCCCGTGGGGGCATTGAGAAAAAACAAGGTGGTGAATGGGGGAGGCCGGAGGCAGAGGGTGGCAGCTGTCCTGGCCCATGCCGTGCCCATTGTGTGGGTTCAGAGAGGGGATGCCATGGAAATGGAGAGGCCTTGCCAGGGTGACCAGGTTCAGCTCACTGACATCCCGGGATGGCAAAGTCCAAAGGGACTAGGGATGTGGTGGCCCAAGCCAGGGTTGAGAGTCAGTCTGTCTGCGAGGCAGAAAGGCCCCCAAAGACATCCCCACTGGAACCCGGGACCTGTGACTGTGTTAGGTTTCATGGCAAGGTACACTTTGTGACTGGTTGATGTTACCACCTTAGGAGAGGGGGTTATCGTGGGTGGTCTCGGTGGGCCCCTGACTCCAGCCTCCGGGGCCCTTAAAAGTATTTCCCCAGCTAGAAAGGGGAGAGATGCGGCAGGTAGCGGGGACTTCAGAGACACCTGAAGCAGCTGGGGGCTCAGCACGCCTGTGCCAGGACCAGAGAGAGGCCGCTAGGAACTCCCCGGAAGGTACGAGAAGGAGCTCGGCAGCCTGGCCAGGCCCACAGCCAGCAAGAGTGCCACCACTTGGGGAACTGAGTTCAGCCAACGCCAGGGTGTCAGCCTGCGAGATTCTCCCCCAGAGGCTCTGCTAGGAATGCAACCTGCTGATGCCTGAGTTTATTTAGCCCAGTGACACCTGCTCGCCTTCTAACCTGCAGAACTGTAAGATAATGAACACCTGTTGTTTTAAATCACAGAATCGGTGATTTCTTACAGCAACAAGAGAAAAGCAAAGCAGGACAGCACCCCCAACACCCCAGGCTGCAGGACCAACACAAAGCCGTCCACGGGCGGACGGAAGGCACCTTCTCAGAAGGCAGCCAGCGCCCTCCCTGCCGGACAAAGGGCCCTGACCGAAGGCTGCCCTTCGGATCACCTAAAGTCGCGGGTGACCCCCAGGAAGGCAGCCTTAGGACACCTCCCCTTTCCCTTCCCGGGGCCAGACAGTCATCAACTCGGACCCCAGCGGGTGTCCTCCAGGGGCGCTAGGCCCCGCCCCCATGGACGCTTCACTTCTCAGAAAGCTGGCCCCTGGGGCTCAGGACCGCCATTCCCGGTTCTTGAAACAGGATCTGGGTCGAGGGGAGGAAGGTTTGTTTGGCCAGAGGGGCAAACGCAGGTCTGGGGCGGAGGCCGTGTTGCAGGCTCCCATCTGCTTTAAGACGTCGGGGAAGCATTTGTCATCGCGGGTCGTTTCTCCAACCTAGAAAACGAAAGGATGGGACAAACGAATGGCCTAGAGCTTCCTTCCCCAAGGGAACTCTTTCGAGTCTGGGGGAAGCAGGCGCCCAGTAGGGCAGCTCCCGGCCGGTGTCAGGGGTGCTGGGAAGGGGGAGGGTTGGAGACCGTTTCCTGGGCTGGAAGGGGCTCCGCCACTTGCTTCCAAGGGCGGGCCGCCGCGGGGTCGCAGGGGAGGGGAGGGAAGGAGGAAGGGCGGGGCCGGCCCCCCTGCGCCCGCCCCGCGCCTGGCGCGCCCCTGCCCGCCCGCGGCCCGGCCCAGCCCAGCCCAGCCCAGCCCAGCCAGCCCGGCGGGCGGGTCACGCGAGCCGCCGGCCGCCCTCCTGCAGCGCCCCGCGCCCCTGCCCCGCGCCGCCGTCTGTGCCCGCCGCCGCCGGCCGCCTCGACCCTGCCCAGGGCGCGGGGCGGAGCGGGCATGGCTCGCCGAGCGTCCGCCGCGCCGGCGCTGGCCCTCGCGGTCCTGGGGATGGCCCTGGCCGGGGTTGGGGCCCAGGGCGCGGCCCTCGAGAACCCCGACTACTACGTGCAAGAGATCTGGAGCCGCGAGCCCCAGCACGCGCGCCCGGAGCCCGAGCCCTTCTCGCCGCTGCCCGCCGGGGCCAGGACGGAGGGGCGGGAGCCGCGCCCGCGCGAGCCCGGGCCGCCCCAGAAGGCGACCAAGCCCAAGAAAGCTCCCAAGAGAGACAAGCTGGCCCGGGAGACGCCACCGCCAGGTAAGTGACTTTCTGCGCTGGGCGGCCCTGCGCCTCCCCCAGCGGAGCCCGTTGGGTCCGAGGGGACCGCTGACTTCCCTGTGCGTGTGTCTGGGGTGATGGGGCCCCGCCAGCCTCCCCGTCCCTGCCCCGCACCCGGTTCGCCGCCTCGCTGCAGAGATTGCGCCGCGCGCCCTGCTGGCCCCTCCGAGCTCCCCAGGACTTAAACTTGACCGCATCCCGCTCAGGTAGAGACAGCTGTGCAGTTGAGAAGCCACCTGGGAAGCTGGTCCTTTGTGCCCCAAGTTCGAAACTTACTGAGCCAAGGATCCTTCTGCTGGGTACTTCCTTCTGTGCCTACAGGGCGTTCTTGTGAGTGAATTTCTAATTTGGCCATGTGAGCAGGCTGGTACTTTTTGGCACAGTGGCCTTCAGGGGAAGCTCCTTAGTGGGCCTTTGCCCAGCCAGCGTCCCCTCTCAGCCACCTCCTCACCTCCCACTTTCTGTGGGCTCCTTGACTCCTCTGGCATCCAGTTGGGGCAGGATGGCAGGGCGTCTGCCGGGGAGCCTTGGATCCTGGTGCCCCCTGTGGAAAGGCCAGCTGCATCTGACAGCCCGGGGTGCCCTGTGTCCATCCGCCTCTCACGCCCTTCTAGAATCCACCTCCAGCCCTGTCTGGGGGAAGTGACTTCCATTTGGTTTCTTACACTTCTTGTGAAGGGGGACTTTGTCTTACTTGTTCCGAATGTTCTTTGCTCACGTGCAAAGGCCGCGGTCCTAATATTTCAAGATCGAGGAGTGAGCGGGACTGTGGCCAAGTGCTCTGGCCTTCCTGAAGGGGACCCATGCCGTTGGCACCTTACACAGCTCCTGGCAGGGGAAGAATTGTTGTCGTCTGCTTAGGCCATCGGTGAAGGTCTGCAGCGAGGTAGTGGGAAGGGAGTGGAGATGGGTCCCCCGAACTCTCAAATGTGTGGGCGCCCATCCGCAGCCCCTGTCTGCAGCCCCTGTCCACGAACTTGGGGGCCCCTGTGCACGAACGCGGGGGCATCCTGCCAGGTTTCAGTTTGAGGCAGCCCTGGGAGTCAGCGGGCTGTTCTGCGAGTCGTGTAACCCTGAACACAACCATCCAGACTTTTCAGTATTTTCTGCAGAATTACAAAAGTTCAGATTTGGAAAAGCCACAGTGGAATGAGAGTGGGAAGAGGCACTTATATCAACATCTACTGAGATTCCGTTAAGAGTCGGATGCACAACTGTCACATAGAATTCTTTCAGTGGCCGGTGGTGGTAGGGTATTCTTGTTGTTTTATACATAGGAACCTGACAGTTTCATAACTTGCTGTGTGTCACTTGCTGGCTTGAGAGATTGGACAGCCCTTCTCCCGTGCCTTTCAACTCAAGGCCTTTTTGGTTTGTTTGTTTGGTAGTTTGAGCCAAATTTGCATGTATTTGTTTTTCAGTGTCTGCTCTGTGTTTAGCCAGCACTGGTGAGGGTGGGTGGGTGGGCGGGAGACACTCATGTTAGGTTCTGGCATTTTTGGGGGCGGGGGGAGGTGTCGGGGGAGTGTGGAAAAGCCCAGGACTGAGTCTGAAGACCACACTTAACCCCAGGTCTGGGGCTCAGCACTCAGCCTGCTGGACCTCTCAGCCTCTTCATCTGCAGATAGAAGCCAGGCGCCTGCCACCTCGCTTTGCCAGTTGTCCTAGAAGCATCACAACAGAAGCTTCCAGTGCATTAACGCATGGCCGTGCTCGTCCTCTGTGAAGCGTTCATGCATCCTGCAGGTTGTCACAGAGAGCCTGCTCTAGGCCGGGTGTGGGTGAGGTCCTAGGGCTACGTAGAAGAGGAAGACAACCTCCCCCCCCCCCCGCCCTCATGACACAGCACTTGGGGGACTTGGAAAGTAACGCAGGTGTGCTGAGGGCTGGAGCACTGATCCCCAAACTGAAAACAGGTCCTTGGACATTCCAGCTCTGGCTCAGTTCCTGGCTCAGATCAGACTCCGTTCCAGGCCTCCTGGGGGAGCTGCCTCCAGGCCTGCCTTGTTTCTAATGGATTGTTTGGGGGCTTGTTAGAGCACCCCAACTATGATGAGCAAAGTGGAACATTTCTCTCATACCTTCAACTCCTATCCTTTTTGGGGGGGCGTAGGGGAGAGGGCATTTGGCCATTGGAGTCCTCTACCTTGGACCCCCAAGTGAGGGAGGCCGATTTAAGCCTGACCATATTGGGGGAGTGCATGATAGTTTTGTGCAGTTAACCTGTTAAGAGACATTATTTTTTCCCACTTTAAGTGGTGGCTTGATATATGTCCTGCTCCTGATTTAATAGAAGCATTCATCTCTGCACTGGACCGTTTCATAGGCAGGTGTCATAATATGTTAGGAAGACATTTATTTATAGAGAAAGAGGAAGTGTTGGGCGTCTGCTGGGTGTTTAACGTGAGCTTCAGGCCTCCGCTTTGCTGGTGGACGGTGCCTGCCACGTACCGGGCACTGTCTAGGCACTGAGGTGGGAGTGAGGGGTTAGATTCAGAGATGAATACGGAAGGAAAAGCATATGTAACTCCTTTAAAAGTCTATCATGTCCTTTGTCTCTGCAGCTGATAAAGTATTTTCCATACAGTCCCTGTCTTGGGCACATGCTCTGTGGCAGGCTCCAGCAGGGAGCCGTGTTTGCATCTCGTGGGAAGGTTGACTTAAGGAGCCAGGGGCACTGGGATTTGATTGCTGCGTGAATTTCGGCCCTTGGCTGCTGTCTCACACCACCACAGAAATGTGCAGTGGACCTCGTGGGCTTGGATGGCCCGTGGCTTGGACGGCCGAATCCTGTGGTTCATTGAGAGCATTGCAGAAACAGTACATGAGGTCCTGTGCGCCCTTCCCCAGCTTCCCCGATGATAACGTCTTTGAGGATCTGCAGTGCGGGATTCCTCTACCTTGGCTGTATTGACATTTAGGGCCGTGTGTGTGTGTGTGTGTGTGTTGTGTGTGTGTGTGTGTGTCCTGTGGCTTGTAAAATGTTTAGCAGCAAGCCTAGCCTTGATCTATTGATCTACTAGGTGCCAGTAGCAGCACCCTGCCCCCCCCAGTTGTGACAATGTCTCTAGACATTGCCAGATGTCCCCAGTGGGTTGAGAGTCACAGCTATATACAACACCAAGACCAGGAAACTGACGTGGGTCCAGTTCTATCGACTGGGTTACACACCTTGTATTTCACCAGGTTTGACATGCACTGGTGTGCGCGTGCACGTGCACAGTCCTCTGCAACTGTGTTACGTGCACAGGTGCGTGGAACCCCCACCGCGATCGGGATCCAGGAGTGTGGAATCCCTTTCCGAGGGTGAGTGTGCCCCGTATCCCACAGCTTCTGAAGTCCTCACTGTGAACATCGGTTCCTTCTCGAATTTTAGAACGGGACGGAGCCGAAGAGGTCTCTGCGTCCAGGGAATCTGCTCTCTGCCGGGAGCCGGTGCTGGCTGCTGGTCTCTGCTCACACTGTTGGGCTCTTTCCCCCTGCCGTGGCTGCCTGTTCGCTGGGTGGACAGAACCAATGGCTAGAATGTTGTTCCTTAGAGGGGCGTGACTGCCTGCTCTAATTCCAGTTAGTGAGCTGATGCTAGCTGAATCCAGTCATTTCTAGATGCCTGCAGTTGGACTGCTTTGGGATCCAGAGAGCGAGTCTCCATTCCCCAGGGCGAAGGGTAGATAAGGGACCACATTTTGGGCATGCCAGTGGGTTTCGGACGCACTTACTTTGCATGTCATCTCCCAGGTGATGCCCTTGGTTCGCGGTCATACTCCTTTTAGAGAATAAAATGGAACGGAGAATTAGACCACAGTTCTATCCCTCACTTACCTTTTCCCTCCCACGTGACAGTAAGAAACCAACTTCAGTCAATAAGCAAGACCTTAAATAGGCAATTGGAAGATTTTTTTCCTTTCCCCTCCGCGTGCCTAGAAGTGGGCTCAGTCACGTAGCCTTTGCTTTTCGGATTCCTGCTTGTTTGTGAGCTGCCTTCTCCAGGGAACACCGAGAGAGCGCTACCGTTCGGACGCACGCATCCCGCGTCACTTCCACGGTTCTCAGCTGTCTGTGCCCAGGGCCTGCAAGTCTGCGTTTCGTCCTGTGTTGTGCGCCAGCCGTGGGGGCAGAGGTGCGGAGGGCGGTCACCGAAGAGTTGTTATTTGAGCATGTTGGGCTGGGCACAAAACCCTCTCTGTGTGCGCTGTGAGCCAGTAGCTGGACGCGGTTCACTCGTAAGCCTTGCTCGTGTCCCTCGGGGCGTCTCGCTGTATTCGGCCTTCGGATGGAACTGTCTTCTCTTGGCGAGCGCTGGAGGGTGAGGGTTAGGAGCAAGCGTTTGTGACTATTTCAGTATGCATTTTAAAAGCGGTCACAGTGCTTTCGTAACCCTTAAACAAGCGATAAGAAATCTTTGTGTCATGGCATTATAAGCTCACTTGAAGAGTTAGATACCAAGTGTTTCGTCCAGATAAACTGCCGACAAATTCCAAGGGGATGGATTTTTTATTTTTTACAAAAATGGTCATTTCATGTAAACCAGCAAGCAGCTTCTAAAACGCCTCCTCTCTTTCCAAAATGCTTTCCGAAGTCAACCGTCCGTGCAGGCAGGTCCCTGCTGCCTGTGCCCATGGCTCCAGCAGCCAGGGTTTGTGCACGGATAATGAACGGGAGACACTCCATGTTTGGGGAAGGTGGATTGCATGTTCTTAAAAACAGCCACGTGTTTCTCGCGTGCCCGGCATCCCTGGCTGATGCCCTCAGTGCCCGGACAGTGGCAGGCTGGGGCCTGGAGCCTGGAGGTGAAGTCTCCGTTGGCCGTCCCTGAGGGGCCAGGGAGCCTGGGCTATCATATCAGGCTTGGCGTCTCCAGCAATGGCTCTGCCTTCTGTAGCCTCGTAGGTCCCTGCCACCATCGCTGCCCCTCTGGTTAAGGAAACACATGAAATTGGCGCCTCTTTGGAGGGTCGCGGGAAGGGCTGATGTCCGTAACTGGCTGGCCTCCTGTCGGCGACTCCTCTGGGCGCCAGAGGATGATGGGAGTGGCAAATGTTGGTTTAAGACTCTGATGTCTCGGGTTTTTCTGGAATCCTCAATTCATGCAAGACGTGTAGGTGTTCTGCTGAAGTTTGTTCAGGATTCAAAGAGCTGGGATCAAAACCTGGCTCTGCCACCTGTGGGCACGTGTGGCTTCTCCGGGCCTCCGACTCCTCACTGTCACCCGGGAATAATAATCAGCAGCTACACTTCCTGAGGCGGTGTGAGGTGACGTGGGCCATTGTGCCGCGTCCCAGCCTCCGGAGGGCCCGGTCAGAGGCACTGTCTCTGCAGTTCCCCCGAGTCCCCAGCCAGGCGGGGTCCCAGCGGGTCCTGCTCAGCTGTGCAGCCCGGGCTGTGCCTCTCTGTCCCTTCACTCCTTCACGTGTGCTTCATGAAGTCAGCTCCTCGATACACTCCCCGCTCACGCTGTTTCCAGGGCAAACCAGACCGAGACAGGCAGGTGCCAGGAGGGGCCCACACAGTGCCTGGCACGCGCCCACCTGCTGCCACGTGGCGGTGGCTCTTTCTCTAATGAGCTCCGCGTTTGGTTGCCACCAGGAAGGTGGCTGTTGCTGCATCGTGACTGGGCGTGGCTGCCCCTCATGCCCCAGGGACCCTGATGGAGATCAAGCTTTCTGCACAGAAGCTGGACCAGATGACGTCAGAGCCTGACCGGACGGACAGCTGAGGGTGGGGAAGGGCTTTTGATTGCTCATTGGGTTGTTTGATTTCGGTCCAGCCCTGGGGAGACGTATGCGGAAAATTGCACTGGTGCCTCTGTCTCAACCCCAGACCATCCAGGTCACCGCGTGATGGACGCAAGAGCCTCATTCAGCCGCTCAGGCAGCCTTTCAGCATTCACCTGCTCCTGGCAGGGGGAGTGTGACATCTCAGGCCTGGCTCAGGGCCCACGCTGTGCCCTCCCTGGTCCTGGCCCCTCTGCTCACGTCCGCCAGAGCGCGAGTGGTAGCCACCCTCGTGTTGGAGTTTCACTCTGCCCTGCAGAGTCCTCCTGGCCGTCATGAGCGGGGCTCTCTGCAGACGGGCATGGGATACAGTGCTGTAGATTATTGTCTGTCCCGACGTCGCGAGGCTGCACGTCTGGGGCGCTCCTGAGAACCCGCGGGGCATGTTGGGGAGCGGGGGGCTCCTCTTCACGTGGGTTCCCTAACAAGAGGCGGGTGAGGAGCTCAGGCCCTGGGCTGAGCCCCTCCCAAAGCGGGAGTGCAGATGCTGTTGGGCTGGAATTTCCTGGGGAAAATGCAAATAGGCAGCAAAGAATTTTTCAGTTTCTGGGGTTTGCTACTGTAGGCTCCTTGTATAGAGAGGGGGAAAAATAGTTTCCTATCAACCAAGAAGCATTCTATTTATCACCACAGACCAGAACAGAACATGGGGCCGCACTGGCAATTGGGTTTTGCTACTTTTAAGGAATGCAGCTTTGTCACACAGCCCAGATGGAGACGTTGATTTGATTTCTGGCTCCTTCTCTGTACACTATTTCCACTTTCCTCTCTCCTTTCATCTGGACAGACCATATGTTGCCTTTCTTGCTCTAGGAGAGGTGGGGGCTGGGAAGGGCCTAGACTCTGCCGCCTCCTGCTCTGTCAGTGACCTTGGGTGGGTTTCGTTCCCTCTGGGAGCCTCGGGGGGCCTCGCCTTTAAGATGATGTTCACAGTAAGCTTCCCGCCCTAGGTGATACGCACCGAGATCGAATGTTACCATCTATGTGAAAATTCCTCGTAAACTGTGAATCACAGTCCACATGTTGGCTGTTATTCTCCCAGCACTGGGATGACGGCGCTTTGTGACGTGCGGGGGGCTCGATCGTAATATTACTGATGAAAAGATGGCAGCTGCCACTCATTCCCTGGTTCCTGCGGTCGGCATCGCCCTGAGCACTTAGACGTGCGTTATATATTGTTTGTTTCTTCCCCATAACTGCCATTGAGGCAGGTGCCGTTTCCCCTCGTTTTACTAATGAGGGGACAGGGCATGCAGAGGTGAAGCGGGTCACCGAGGACGCACCTGGAGCCGGATGCTCAGGCCTGTGCCTCGCCTGGAGCCGCGTCTCGCCAGGAGGGCCCTGCCTGCTGCCTCTGCTTCTTAGCTTCTCCCGTCGGAGCGTCTGGCCCCCACATGCTGGTCCCCCTGGGGAATCAACCTCTCAGGGGTAGTAGCACATGTGCCCCACATCCGGGCCTTTGCTGGGTTCCCAGAGCTGAGCCGGGGTGCTGTCGTCGCGGGCATGGACCCGGCGCGTGGGGGTCCAGCTCGGACCCTCACTCCTGTGCTGCTGTCCGTGGAGGTGGCAGAGAGGTCGTCCTGGGAGAGAGAAGGCTGGCGACGAGCGGCCGACTTCCGGGGCGGGGTGTGATGGCATGTGCTTTCCCAGAACTTTTCCTCACGTATTTTGTAAAACATTTTCTGCCTGGACATCTTATCTTGCTGGCAAATCCGACTCCACATTCGCAAAAGTTATGGTGCCGGTTTGGCCACCTATCAGCGTCTTCGCAGACCGTCGTCGGGCTCTTTCGGAAAAGGCCATCTTTGGGGGTCCCTGGCCATGACCGTCCTCCCCGCGGAGATGGCGCAGGTGTCCGGGTGACGTCAGCCTGATGTCAGACACGCCCAGGCTGGCAGTCCTCCTCCCCGCCCCTTTCTGGGTGTGTTGCTTCACTGACTCCCCGACCTGAGGGGACACTTAATTTTGTGATTAAAAAAAAATCTTATATGAAAAATGAAAGACATATCACCCATGAGTATGATGGAAAGAGGGTTGCCCTTGGTTGGGCCCAATACACCCTTTCAGTTTTTGAAGATTTCAGTGTTTCTTGATAAGCTTCTTTCTTTTTTTCCTTTTTGGTGGCTGTAGAGCAATCTGACATGATTTCATTAATTGGCACAATCCATTAGATGCTTTTGGTATTTCCACTCTGCTTTATAAAGTCCAGACTCAGGATCTTTCTCCACGGATCTGCTCCTCCTCTTGGGTTTCGTCTGTTTGTCATTGAGTGACTCATTAGTTCATTCGTTCAGTCCTTAGTCACAGCTGATTATGTACCAGATTCCGGAGATAGGACAGCAAGGAAAAAATCAGACTGTTTCTGTCCCCACGACCCGACAGACACGTGTTACACAGTGGGGCTGCTGGTGCCCGGCCCGGGTCTCCTCTTTTCCCGCAGGTGTACCCCGCCAGCTGCTGAGGTCTTGGCTGCGATGACTCACAGCTGCTCCCCTCCCCGGAGCATTGCCCAGGGCCGGTTACAGCTCCCACTCCTCATGGGTCAGCCTGTGGCCACAGGCTGACCAGCACGAGAAACCTTGTCTCAATGCGGGGGCACACGGCGTGTCCTTCCTGTTTTAGAGCTTCCAGTGGGATCGGACTGCCAGACTCTGGCTGAGAATGTGGCCTGGCTTAGCTCCTTCCTTTGCCCCATCCACCTTCTTCCTCCCCTTTCTCCTTAGAGCCCTCCCTCAACACACCACGTGTGTCCAAACCCCTGCATCAGGCTCTGCTTAGAGGCAACTCAACCTGAGACAGGTGCTGTCAGAGCCCATCAGCGGAGGCATCGGTTCAGGTGGGGAGTTCCGGAAAGCCAGCTCCAGCAGGGCTTGTGCGAGCGGAGCTGTGCAGGCTCGGCAGGAGTTAATCAGCCGGAGATGGATGGAAGGGCAGTCCAGGAGGAAGGACAGCATGTGCCAAGTTCGGATGGGGAGGGGACAAGAACTGAAACAAAGCTGTGTTTCTGGAGCAGCGAAAGGGGGCCCGGGGTGAGGCGGGTGGAGGGGGGCCGAGCAGGCCGGCGTCCTTGGCCCCGATGAGCAGTCTCATCGCCAGCCCCCGGGTACCCAGCCGGGGCCTTGGGGAGCACTGGCGGGAGATGCTGTGCATGGTGGCCAGTGCCAGCTCTGGCGTCAGAAGTCCGCAGTTCTGGCTCTTTTTATCAATCAGGTGTGGTGGCACCGTCTGGGCCCCAGCGAGGGTCAAGGTAAAAGCACAGGGCGTTTTGCAGTCCTAGGACAGTAATGACCTACAAGTGTATGTTGTTTTTTCTTAGGAGGGTTTATTTCTTTTCACAGGAACATGCTTCCTCTCCTTTACCCAGGAGTCCAGGGCACCTCACTGGGGACAGGGGAGGGTGGGGGCGGCTGCTCTGCACAAGGTGGGTGAGTGCTCAGCATCCTCGGACAGCTCGGGCACATGGAGAAGTAAAGGCATCTCTCTCTCTCGTTTTAGGTAAAAATAGCAACAGAAAAGGCATGAGAACCAAGAGCTCGGAGAAGGCTGCCAGCGATGATCACAGCGTCCCCGTGACCCGTGGTGATGTCAGAGAGGGTGAGTGAGGCCCTGCGGAGTGCCTCCACCCGGCCCCAGTGCCCGCCAGTGCCATCAGTGGTCCAGTGAGGGTGTCGGGCCCTGGAGCAGGTGTGGGGCTGCCCAGCGTGGGGCTGCCTGGGGCCTGCTGCCTCTTTTGGGGGCGAAAGCCTTCACAGCTGTCTTCCCTTCTGCAAAGCACAGTAACTCAGCCAGAATTCCCTGTCACTTCTGAATTTCTGAATTTTCCGGAGCTCCTGGCTACCTTGCCTGCCCCTCCCTCTCTCTCCCCAGAGACATTACTTCCTTTCTCGTGGGGCCTCATAGCTGCCTGGAGCCTTGGCTGTGCGTTTCTTATCTCCTGACCAGACCCAGGGGGCCTCCTTGGTCAGAGGGCACGTCTACCTACAAAGCATGCGATGCTGATCTGATCTGGAGCTTACTGCCACGTGAAAACATTGGTCCTTTAATTACTTATCTTAGGATGATTGAAGCCATTAGTTCTAGACTCGTGGGCAAACTCTGGTCCATGAGCAATAGCTATAACTGTTATTAACTGTTACCATTATTATTATTTATCTCTATTACTCTAAACTATGGTATTTAAGATCACGCTTCTGCTAATATTAGTAATAGTAGCTGTTTATTAAGCCCTTAAGCTCTCAGTAGTTGCTAGCCTTTGGGCCTCATATTTGGACATCTCCCAGTGCCCCTTTGAGTAATGTGGGTGTGTTTATTATTATTGTTGTCATTATCAGCGTCCTTATCCGTAGGTAACAGATAAGGAGAATGGGACTCGGTAGTATGAGTCATTCGCCTATGGATATGCAACTGGTACGTGCAAAACATGGATCTCAACCCAAGATTTTCTGGTTCTAGACTTTCTGCTCAGCAGCGCAGCTGCTTAAAAAAAAGAACATTTCACAAATCGGCGTTTGCCGAGGCAGCACCAGTTTCAGCTGCCACGTTGGCCCACAAAGCGTATAACAGAGTCGATTGTCACCAAGGGATCGCGTATTCCCTTAGGTACAAGGTCGCGATTTGGGGCCGTGTTCCCCACCAGGAACTCGCCGTCAAAGATATCCTAGGTCTGACGGCTCACAGTGCACCACGAAATAAAAACGGAAGCTCGGCCAAGATGAGCCTCCGCAGTCACTGAGCAGACGGGAGTCACATCCCGTCTCCGGGGGCGGGCGCGGGCGGTACCCCTGGGAGGACCAGCCCAGCAGGAGCGGGTGCCGAGGACCCCCGAGAGGCCAGACCATGTTTCCGCGTTTCTAAGTGGGTGGTCATAAGACTCCCATGTTGGGTGGGCCGTGGGCATGACCTTCTGTCCCCTTCTCGCAGCTGGCTGATGAAGGGACAGCTGTCCCTCCGGGATCGCAGAGGCCACAGGGCTGACGCGGCGGTCATCGCCGGCCTCCCTGTGTGGGTCTTGCCGCCATCAGGTCTGGGCCTGGGAGTGTGTCACTCTCTTGTTAGCTGTTCAGTGCTTTTAACACATTGAAACAAATATTTTATCCAGATTTTTTTTAGTGGCTTCAGCAGAAGGGTTGTTTGAATTGTCTTAGTTCTTCATTACCAGAATTGGAAGTTGTTGAACGTTGGGGAAGGCATTTTCAGAAATACATTTCAAGGTCCGTTTCTCTACACGTATGCATGTGCGTGCACACATGCACACACACACACACACACACACACACACACACAGAGCCTGAACTTGCCTCCTGAGCAAGTACACTCCCCCTCGCCTGCACCGGCCCACTCAGGCTTGTTCCGTTGACCTTGACCTCAGAGCGCTTCCTGAACGGATTAGAATCATTGGTCTCAAAGGCCCTGATTCCTTGTGTGCCCTAGAAGGGACTTTGGCCCATGAACCGTCTTTACCTTGCTCTTCTGTTAAACCAAGGTTGAGGAATTGAGCACAGCTCTGGAGGGAAGAAAAGCCGTAGAGGTCCCCGACAGGCAGATATGGAAGAAAGAGAGGTGACAGTGGCCATGGCGGTGTTCATGGGGGCAGGTGGCACAGTTGGGAACACAGGCCTCGGTCCGGCCGGGGCGCCTGTGGGGGGTGCTGGGCAGCACGGGGCCTAAGACCTACAGCCGGGCGCTCTCTGGGGCCTGCGTTCCTTCGCCTCTCAGCCTCTCGTGGGCTGCGCCAGGGGCCTCGCCGTGGCAGGACGAAGGGGACAGCTCAGGACTCCGCCTCCCGTGCTGCTTTCTCCACTTTCGACTCCCTCTCAAGCACGCCTACCGCGGTGTCTTTCAGTCTCTAAACCGAAATGCGCTTGTTAAGGCTTTCCCGCCCTCCTTTACAGTTTGGAGGGCTTTAATTTGTTCCTCCGATGGCTTTGTGGCGGGGTCGTCGCTGGGTTCTCTCAGGGATCCTGGGTTCGCTGTGGCCCAAAGGGGACTGTAAACTGAGTATTTACGTGTGGTGTGGCGGCCTGGGCCACCGGCGTCAGGAGCCTTGGTCTTGTGGACTTGCTGGCATAGAAATACCTCCTGCCAGTCACAGGGTCGAGGGACAGAGCTCTGGTGTGCTCAGTACTACCCATGGGTGGCACTGAAAGGCTCTGATGATTTCTGCTGCCCCTTTGTCCCCGAGTGTGGCTCTGGTCGACCAAGGCCACACGAGGGGGACTCTAGTGCTAGCAACTCTAGTCTTCCACACGGGGCCGGCACCTGTCCCTCTCCGGCGCCCGGGCTGCGTTCTCGGACACTCCGCCTCCCTGCTAAGGTCCCTCTGAATGAGCTTCTTAACAGCTGTTCACTTGAGCGCTTTTTACTAAGTGGTGGTGCCAGTGCTACCTGGATGTGGAAAAATTCACGAAGATACCAAGCAAGTGATTAAGGTTTGAGAACTGCTATTTCGAAGCAATAATTCTCCTTTTTGCTTTGTAAGCACTGTATAAAGAATGAACTATTAATCTTCCATGATGGTGCAGACATAGTGATGATCAGTTCTGTTGGATCAGGATACAAATTCCTGAATTTGTCGAGAAATGTTGGTGGGGCTTTGGGAATTTGGTGACGAAGACTCATTTCTGTGACATTAGCAGTGGGGTTTGGGCTGGCTGGGTCGGATGAGAGGGGGTCGTGGGAGGAAGATGTCTTGACCTTAGAGGGCTTTTCAAATGAGAAAGCCACCGACCAGTGCCCACAGCCACTGAGACCTCAGCCATAAGAGGCTTTGGCTGTGTCAGCTGACACCCAGTTCCCGGAGGCCTTCCCCTGTCTGGTCCGCTGTGGCCTGGGCAAGAGACTGTCTGAGCTCTGTGGCCTTACTGCTAAGGGCCACCAGCCAGGTTCTGAGGGTCTCAGAAGGTTCACCTGGGGACCTTAGACCAGAGCCTGGGCCCCTCTGCAGGCCTGTCAATCAGAGCCTCTGGGAAGGGGCCTGGGCATCTTTTTTTTATTAAGCTCCCCAAGAGATTCTCTTGTTGGGCAGGGTGAGGGTTGCTGCCTGGGGAAGTCCAGCGGTGACCTTTCTCGTCTGGAAGGGTCTTCTCTGATGGGGGTGATAAAGAGCTCCCCAAGGGAGATTAGATAAGGCCGAGATGGGGTCCTTTCCCAGGACCCTGAGGGGGTGCGCCCCTCTGGGGCACCGGGACTTCTGGACAGGCAGCAAGCCATTGCAGATGGATTCTCCAGCAACCCAGGAGGCAGGCCGCCTCCACACTCATCGATCAAACGGAATGTCAAGTTCAGGAAGGTGAAGGAAAGAATGTCGTGAGTCAGAGCTGTTGGATTTGTAGGCGACAATGAAAGCTGAAGTTCAGGGTGGCTCTGGGCTTGTCGCTGGCTGTGCTCTGGAGGCCCTGAAGAGCCCTTTGCCCGGCTTCCAGCAAAAGTCCGCAGGCCGGAGGGCCTTGGCTCTGAGCTCCCCGCTGCCAGCTGGCGAGGCCTGTCCCGCTCCACTACCCCAAACACACTGTGAGCTCACGTTTGTGTCCCGCTCTTGGGTTCTCCGGTCAAACCAGGTGGTGTCAAGATTTGTGCCTGGATTTTCAAATTGTAACTCGGGACATTTGTTTAACTCTGTTTAAGCCTCCTGGAGTCTCAGTTTGTTTACGTGTAAGATGGAAATCACAGTGTCCACCTCTCATGGTTATTATGAAGACTAAATGACAATACCTTTAGAGGGTTTGGCTCGGGGCGGTTACTTACACGGTAGCCCTGTTGCTCCCCAAATCACTGTCCTTTAAAAATAACTTTTATGACTTGACTCCCACAACAGCTTCTTCCAGACAGATTTGGGGTATTGCGGGTAGGCTGTGGAATCGACGCCCCAGGTTTAGAATGCTGACTTTTACATTGTTTTGACTTCTCCCTGTCACCCTGGGCCATAAAGGGCCCCATGATCAATGCAGTGGGCACTCTGAGCTATGAGAGAGCCGGCTTGCTCAAATGGGAACTTAGAGTGGTGATGAGGAAGGACCAGTCCATGTGTGCCTTAGAGCTCATACCCGTTCTGTAGAGTGGCTGCAATGCTGAGAACTTCAGGACAGGACAGATTTAATTGTGTGTGTGTGTGCATGCATGTGTGTGTGCGCATGCATGTGTGCGCATGTGTGTGCGCATGCATGTGTGAGTGTGTTGGAAGGAGGGGTAGCATCCCCCTCTACCGTCTCCTTGGGAATGAGCGCAGGCCTAGGAAATGGTGCCGCGCAGCGCGGGGCTTCCTCAGAGAGCTGCACCGCCTTTAAGAGAAAAGTAGTCACCTTCAGTGACTGTCATTCTCTTTCCTCCAGACTAGAGCTCTTCGCCAATCCCTAATTACTATCTTCCTGAAGTGTTCTTCTCACACCTTTTTCCATGTTCTCACCCACATGCTTCTCAGGATCAGACTTTTTCCTCTGAGAGACAACAAGACGTAGATTTGATGCTAAGGTTGTGTTTGGATTTGCAGGCGGGGTGCTGAGCTGTGCTGAGGGCACCGAGGGGCAGGCCCGGCCGCTGTTGGAACAGGCTGGGCCCAGAGCGGAGTCCCGGCCGGGGTTCCTGCCTGAGCCACTTGGGTACAGCCTGGCCAGGGACTCGGAAAACAGAGGGTGAGGGTCTGGGGATGAGTGCCTCACTGAATTCAAGCACTGTTTATGCCTCTTAATTGGTTCTTCAGCTGACATCGAGATCTTGCTCGTGATGCAGACGTGTCACGGTCCCAGCAAAGAAGCCTCACTCCCGGGTTCTGGCCTTGTCACTTTCTCGCTGCCGATCTCGAAATTTAGCTTTGAACCACTTGTTTGTCCTCCACTTTACTTGCGCTTCAAGGCAGCACCCCGTCTTCCTCAGCGGAGTTTCTAAAGGATGGGAAAACGTCCCCCACGTTGGAAGGTGACAGTAACTTGGACCACGCGGGATGTTGCCGTGAGAATCTAAAAGCAAAGGAATTCTCACATCTTGAATTCTCACATCTTGCTTCTGGAGTTCGGTGGCTGGGAGAGTCGGCCGGGCTTTGGGGAGGGTGTCAGTGTGCGGAGTGCTCAACCCTGCACTGTGTGTGTGTCCGTGTGTCCCCGGGGCATGGTTCCAGCAGCGCTTTCTGCTGCCCGTGGTTTGCCTGGGACCCTCTAAAGACATCGCCATTTCATCTTCATAATGACCGTGAGAGATGGGGGCTGTGATTTCCATTTGACACATAAAAGTGGATTCTAGATTCCAGTTTCTTTTCCCTCGGCCCTCGCTTGTCCGGGTCGCCAGTGAGGACCGCGTTAGTTTGAAGGCCGCTGTCTTGGGGAGCTGCCGGCAGCCACGGACGAGCAGGGCCTGGCGGGAGGGTGACTCACGTCTCCTTCTGTCTTCTGTCCTTCTGCAGTTCTGGCATTGAAGGTGTGGAGGGTCCTTTGCTAGTTCCTTCTGGGATTTTGTCTGGCTGCTCACTGCCTTCGGGGTTCGAATGTTAGTAGCAGTCCCCTCTCGTGTCCAAAGACCAGGGTGCACCTGAGTGGCGGAAGTTCTGCAGATGTCCCCTGGGGACCAGGAGGTGGCCTTGAGCCTTGGTCCGAGGGACTGGGAGCTGGTGGCTTTGCAGCGTTTTCTGAATTATCCTCTGTGACTTCCTTGCCCATAAAGAGTTGTTCCACTCAGCGGGTGACCCGAGACTGACGAGCAGCTTTTTCTGCTTGTGTCGGACGATGAGTCGACCTAGCGAAAACCCCGAGGAGGAAGTTCCCAGGGGAGAAGAAGGAGGGGACAATGCGTCAGGTTGAAATATGCTGAAATCCCTCAGAGTTAAGTATTTAATATGGAGAACATCGCCACACTCTGCGTTTGAATTAACTTAGAATCTTTAAATCCAAAGATAATTTTCCTGCCCATTATTTTCCTGCCTCTATTTTTTCCATCCTTCGGTGTAGGAAAATCCTTCACTTTTCTAAACGTGGAGATTTCTGTGTCAGACTTTCAGTCTAAGTCTGCACATGGGCCTAGGAGCTTTTGTCAGGAATAGTGTGATTCTGACCTGGGAGCTTTGCCTGTGCACCTTTGCATAAAGCGGGGTGGAATCAAGAGTTTGTGCTTCAACCAATTTATATTTAAACTTTTTACTAACTATGAAATGTTTCCAAATGTGGTTTTGGGGAAGGCAGGTGACTCCCAGCTGGTCTAGCTGAGCTTAGCAGGATGCAGCATTACGGGGTACAGCGCCTCACAGGTGGCGGGTGCCCCATGGTAGAAAGGGATACAGGAAATGTTTGTTGAGCTAAACTGCATCGGTGGTTATGGGAACGGACTGGAAGGCAACGTGAGGCAGACATGTGGCGGAGGGAAGGCCGTGCAGGTGTGCCGGGATAGACAGCAGCCTCCCCAGGGGGTGCCGTGCCTCTGACCCCAGCTGGGGCTTCTGCCATCTGACCGTGCAGGGCAGCACTCCGGCGAGGAGGATGTTGCCACAGCCTTGGACAGCTTCTTCGGTAGCAGACTGTGGGGGACAACTGGGACACGTGTGTCAGCTGCAGCAGTCACATACGCAGCCAAGGGGCCAGTGGGGCTTCTGCTGCCAGGCAGGCTCGACGTGTGGCGTCATGCGGGTAGCTGCTCTCCAGACACTCTCACCAAGGGGCTCCCATGTCAGACCGTGCGCATGTGCGGTCTGATTCCTGCCGGCGTTGGTGGCATCTGTGACATCTCGTAGATGAGGCGATGGGTTGAAGCGGGGCTGGAGGGAGGACCCTCCTGGGGGTCAGAGGGCTACGACCCTGTGCTGCAGGCTCCCTTCAAGCAGGGAGGAAGGAAGAAGAAGAAACAGGAAAATGCTGTGTTACGGAGGCCACGGTGGCCAGGGAGGTGGCTTCTGTAGACAGGCACCTCCACACGCCTGTCCCATGGACACGGACTGTGAACTTGGAGACCGGCACTAATTCCTCCTGCTCACAGGACGGGTTCCCAGTAGGCAGACATGGGACGAAGCGAGTCACACCCTCTGCGGGAGGTGCAGCGTGAGGTCCAGCGGAGACCCCTGAGAGGTGTGATGCTGTGGGGATCCCCCACCCGCACCCCATTCCTCTGGCAGCACATGGTTGTGGTTCCTGCTGCCTGGATGATGAAGACTCTGTGGCTCTCCCTGCACCTGTCCCGTGTCCCTGCCTTGGTCCCTTCTGCGAGATTCCGGCCATCCCTCCGATGACTCCTCTTCTGGCTTAAGTGAACCGTGGTTGGTTTCTCACAGCCCGGGGAGCTGCCGCCACCCACGTGTGTTGGGAACGTGGCCTTTGCCTGGGAAGGGCGTGGTGTGTTCTCAGTGTGAAGCCAACTCCAGCTTTTTATAACAGCATGGCTGATGAAGAAGGATTTCAAACAAAACTAGCTCTCTAAAGATAGTGTCCTCTAGTAAGAGAAACGAAACCCTTATGAGGAGTCACTGCCGACTGTGTTTGTGAGCGGGCTGAGTATGTGCGTTTGCCTGGGTGCCCCACCCAGCGCGTCCCCAGCTGTGCTGTGGGGGGAGGGAATGGCACGTGCTGTCACGGTGTCTCAAGAGTGATGGGGTGGACGTGTGTCTGATGTGGCAGCTGACAGCATTGCGGCTGCGTGGAAGGCTGCTCTCCCCAAATGTGCATGATGATCTAGCCCCTCGAGAGGGCAGGCGTTGAGATTTTGAGTTGGTATTAGATGTGCCCTCACCCCTGCCACTTATGGGCACTTTTCACCCCTTGTGTACCTTGGGGAGAGATGTGGGGAGCTTCCATATCAACAGGAGAGCAATTTTAATGAATGTGCAATTTTATCCACGTGGTTCCTTTTTGAATTAAAATGTTCATGTACGTACATGACATTTTCTTTTTCTGGAAGAAACGCTTTGGATAGCAATTGTTGCTTTATTAGCTAGTAAATAATATATACACTGTCCGCCCACCTGTCTGTCTGTCTCTATCTAAATGATATTAAGTGGAAGGTGTGAGCTGGATGCAGTATGTGGAATTCAGCACCTGCGTTGCTTTCTGCTCAGAAGGAAGGACCTAGGGATGGGAACATGTTCAAATGGCCATGAAAGAGGTTCATTGAAATGGCGACAGAGCTTTTTTGTATTTCTGAGGCCTGATTGTGAGGAACGTTGGGGATTTGGACGTGGAAGGTCAGAACCAGTGCCCTGTTCCCTGTCGTGGTCTGAAGGCAAAGCTGGCCCACCTGGCGGCCATTCTCGGGACGTGGACTCGTCCGGTAGAACCACTACCCACCGAGCTTGGTGTCAGGGCTAAGGGGATGCTCGTTATTCCTGAGGATGCTGGCAAGCCTGGAGCAAGGCGAGCTGGGACCAGGTGATGAGGAGGAGGGCAAGTAGGATGGTGGGTAGGAACTGGGGACACTGGGGTGGTAACTCTGGCCCTGGAGTTGAAAGCTCAGGGTCAGAGCCAGACTCTGAGTGGCAGGTTGAAGGACATCCTTGGGTCCAGCCTCCCAGAGAGAATCAGCATAAGCAGTGACTTTGACCCTCAGGCTTCACCCTGAATCCTGACCAGGGTCCCTGGTGTGTGCCATGCCCACCGGGATCTGAGACCCCAGAGGGATGCAGCTCGGAGAGGCAGGCAGCACTGAGAGAAGGTGCCACTGTCCTGAGACCCGGGTGGGGCAGCTCGGACGCTTGGGCTCCTGCTCTCCGGCGGCTGCCCACCTGAGGGGCAGGTTCCGTGACTGTCATGGCTGGTAGAGGCAGGCAGCATGGATTTCCGGAAGCTGGGTAACAAAGAGCCTTGCTCAGTTGTCAGACACTTGAAGTCAATTTCGGGCAGCCAGGATGGAGAATTGCTCAGTTAACGTTTGGAACCGGGAATGACCTCCTGGTGTCCAGGACATACCCCAGTGCAGGACCTGGTGATGGGGACTAGATTACCCTCTGTGGACTCAGCCTCAGGTGGTGAGGGTGCTTGCTGCAGGGACCCCTGCTAGCTCCATGACCCCCTTGCTGCATGCCTTCTCCCAGGCTCTCTGCAGGAACCCCCACTTGCTACATAGCCTCCTGCTTGCTGCACCCCCTCTCCATGAACTGTGTGGCTTCTACTTATTTCATGTCCCTCCATTCACTGCATGGCCCCCTCTCCAAGAAGCTGGCCGTTGCTCACAGTGCCATCTGAAGCAGGTGACAGTGGCACCATTTACCACCCACCCCCACCCCAATCCTCACCACACTGGGTGCTTGCATCTGCCCCCCTGTGCACGGCACAGATAGCTGATGGATATTTGCCCATCCGGGCCACCTCCTAGCCACTGTGGGCGGGGCGGGGACAGTGTGGCGTCGTTTGAAAGCCTGGAGATGAGAATCTGCAGACCGGGAGCCGAGGTCCAGCTGTGCCTTGGATGACTCACCTCCAGTCTCGGGATTCAGTTTCCTCTCTGAGAACTTAAGGGAGGACCAGATGGTGTCTCAGGTGCCCACGGCGCACCCCTGGCCACCATCTCCCCAGGCTCCTCCAGCCTCCTGAGACACCCCCACATCCCCAGGTGCTTCCGGATCCCTGGGGCTCTCCCGTCTCCGCCGTGACCCCGATGGCTTTCTCATCCTTCCAGTGGAAATGGACTTTGTTCACTTCTGCTGCAGGGTTTTTGTTTCATTCCTCCAGGGGTGGACTTGAAGGACGTGGCATCACTGGGACCGTCCCAGCCAGATGCCAGGGCGTGAGAACAGCCGCCCCGCAGACGGGAGGCCCGGATTCCAGCCCCGGGGCCACCGTCACAGCTCTCATCTGTGGGGATGAGGGGGCGATGGCTGAGGGGCTGCCCCAGCACCGGCATCGTATTCCAGGGGCAGCTGGGACCCGACTGTGTGTAGAAGCCATGCTCACAGTCACCAGTTTTGTCAAGAAAGAAGACAACGATTTCTGCCGTTTATACCGCTCTGCACGATGCAAGGGCCGGAGCCGCCGGAGGAAAAGGGGGCGCACGCTCTGATTAATTTGCAGAGCTCAACCCTCGGGGTTGCTCCGAATTTCTAACCGATAACGCGCCCCGGCGAGGCACCCTGTGGAAGGTTCCGCCGTCAGAAGCAGCTTCAGACAGTGGCGTGGACAGCAGCAGGAGCAGGAGCATCGCAGCAGGAACACCCCGGGAGGAAATGCCGGCGAGGCGGGGAACAGGCGTGACGCCGACACCGACCCCACCGTGTTGCCGGGGAAGCCCCGGCGAGCCAGTGGGCCGCGCCGCGCCGACCGGGGGCGTTTGGGGGGCGGAAGAACAGAAAAGCACGTGGGCAGATTTAAAAACCAGAAACCTGTTTCTTGCAACAGCCAGCCTTGTGTTTAACGCGCCTTGTCCTTTCCAGGTTGCCCGCCTCTTGGTCTGGAAACCTTAAAAATCACGGACTTCCAGCTGCACGCGTCCACGGTGAAGCGCTACGGCCTGGGGGCGCATCGAGGGCGGCTCAACATCCAGGTACCGGCGCGGGGGGCGGGGCAGGGATCCGACCGCATGGCTGGCTGCGCAGGTCACAGACCCGCGATGGCTCGTCAGTCGGGTCGGCACCGGGCAGGGCACTCGGCGTGCCTGAGCCTGGCTCTCACGACAGGAAGGGCCTCGCTGCGGGACCGTCATCTTACAGAGGCGGAGAGGGCCCTGGACCCAGGATAGCTGTCTTCTCCCGAGACCCCTTAGTAAAAAGGGAGCTGCTGGTCCCTGGGTCCCGGTCAGTCGCATCGTGTGATCTGTCTGGAAGGGACGGGCGGAGACCGCCGAACCCCCGGGGGCATGGGCCGGCCGTGGCGTTTGTCCCCTCGTCCCTGCCTGCCAGGCGTCTCACCTCCATCGCACATACCTCTTCCGGGCTGCTCCGTGGCTGCCCCCAGGTGAAACGCTTCGTGGTTGTTGGGCTTGGCACTTCATGTCTGCGCTCCCTCCCCAAGGCTCAGGGGCCGCCGTACCTTGGCCCTCATGACTGTCAAGGCCCTGCTCCGAGGCGGTGAGCCCCTCCCTGCCCACGTCCGCCCACGTCCGCCGTGCACTTCCTGGGTGCAGGGCTTTAGCCTCAGCGGGGCCCCGGCCTGCAGCGCCTGCCCTTGCCGCCATGGCCCAAGCAGCGGAAGGCCCGTCCCGTCTGTGGTGAGGTTGGGGTCCTCCTGTCGCTCTAACACCTTATCAGAAATGCAACGACGTAGGCAGCACAAGTGTGTTCTGCCACCGTTCTGGAGGGCAGGCGCCTCCTTAGGCCCAGAGCGAGGTGGCGGCAGGGCCGCCTTCCGGAGCCGCTGGGGACGGCCACGTTCTGCGCCCACTCCAGCCTCTCGAGTCCCCTGCGTTCCTTGCTCCCTCGCTCGCGGCCCCTTCCTTCTTCAAAGCCGGCCGCGGCAGGCTGAGTCCTGCCTCCTCCCTCTTCGAAGCACTTTTAAGGACCCTCGTGATCCTGTCAGGCCCACCTGGATAATACGAGGCTCACCTCCCCGCCCCAAACAACCTTAATGGCACCTGGCGACCTTCACCCCTCCGTAAGCGTGCATCTTCCCAGGGGCTAGGATCAGCACGGGGCCATCTTTGTACATTGAGGCTGTTTTCCTGCCGACCCCTCTGCCTTTTCCCCTCAGCTCCAGCCCCGGCTGACCCGCCCCCTTCTCAACGGAGCAGCCTTGGATCCTGTAGGGTCCTGCGTGGTTCTCTAACACTGTGGTCCTCGAATATTTTAGTTTCCTTTCCCCAGCGGATCCATAACTGGGTGTGGTCGGGTGTGGTTTCCAAACCCTTTTTGCACCTGCACCGGCTCATCGAGCCTTTGTTTTGGGGGCGGTGGGGGGCGGTCCTTTCATCCCCTCCATCAAGGCTGCATTCTGAGCGGCAGAGCCGATGCCTCATTCTCCCAGCGGTCACTGTAAGTGCGCCGCATGTGCCGGGACCTGGACAGGAGTGGACTGGGCCCCTTCGCGGGGGCTCCCAGGCCCGGGGGCGTCTGCGCAGAGCACCGGCTCCGAGCTGCTTCTGCCCTCTCCGCCTCCCCTGACTCTTGCCTGCGTCAGACGGGCTTGTAAACAGCTCAGCCATCTCCACTTTGCAGTTCAGAAGAATTCAGGTCGAACGTTTCCAGAACTAACTTTAATGGAAGCCAGAGTTGGCTTATAAGTATTCTTTCTTCTTTTTTATAAAATAGTAACTGTTAAGAAACATTTGGATGTGTGCAACTGGACACTGTGTTTTACGAGAGAATGAACTCTTAAAGTCCGAACAGTAGTAACCCTTAAAAATCTGAGAGCCTCCAGCACCTTGAACAGATTCCAATCCTCCCAGTGAATAAAGACAGACCCTAGCAGGGCTGGACGCAAGTGGGTAAGAGGCCGTGTCGTGCACTAATTGGAAGAGCTGTCGCTTGATGCCTTGATTGCTTTCTCTATAAGTGAAATTATCCTTTATTTAGTGCAAGTGGTCACATGTACCGCACTGTCAGTCAGAAGTAGAAAGGACCTGTTTGTCCTAAATTGGTGGGGTGGGGTGGGGATGAGGGTCGCGTGCCCCCAGTGGGGAATCCCGGGGCGGGTGGGCAGGCAGAATGCTGAGTGCAGACCTTGGCCCCGACACTTCTAGATTTGGGGACCTTTAGAACAATTCTCTTACGTCTCTGAGTCTCAGTCACCTCATCAGAAAAACGAGAGTCCTAAGCATTTGCAGGATTTGTTGAATGGTGAAATTAGGAGATGAATAATTTTAAAACATTTACTGGATCATCTCACTCCTCTACTTAAGGCTTCCAGTAGCTGCCAGGTGCTCTCGGATGAACCCCTGCCCGGCCCTGTGTGATCAGCCCTCTTCACTTCACTCCTGTGTGGCACTGTCCCTTCTGAATGATGGTTGACTTGTTTCCTTGGGTGTTGTCTGTCCTTCCTTGAGTGGAGCCCCTAGGTTAGAATGGGGCTTTGTCTCCCCTCCTGTCCTGTCCCCCACTGCCACCCTTCCCCCCAGGCCAGAATAGTGCCCGGCACACAGGAAGTGCACAGAGGACATCGGACGGCGGAAGACTCGGCTGAAGAGCAGGTGGCTGTGACTAGCTCCCCTGCCTTCTCTGGCTTAGCAAGGAGGCCCCGGCTGGCCGGCGGGCCGTCCTGCAGGCCGCAGCGGGGGCTGTCCTTGCTTCCTGGTCATCGTCCCTGTGTCTTTCTTCACCCACGGGAGGCACGTGCCAGGGAGAAAGCATGCTTCCCGGGCGGAACGTGTGGGCAGACGCAGGCTCCTGCCTTCTGCTGGGGTAACAATGGGGGGTGGGTGAAAATTACTTTGGCGCTAGTTGTCCTTCTGGGGATTTATTTTTTCTTCAGTGGTCTGCCGTCTCCCCTGACGTCTGGTCTCATGAGAACGCCGCCACACGTGCTTGGAAGGCGTGAAATTGCCGCTTCCATAGCCAGGTCCGGCCAGCCGCCCCAGGCCCTGGGCTCCTGCCCCCACATGCCAGTCACAGAGAGTGGCAATGTTGCCTGGGGCGTGGGTGAGGGGCTCCAGGACGTCACCTCCCCCACCATGGGGCGGGTATAACGAGGTCAGGGCCCCTTTCGTGGTTCTTCTCCCCAGAATCGGTGCCCCAGAAACGTGGTTCCGTAGTCACTCGTGCTCCAAAACGCATCTTCCCAAGCATTCCGTTTGAAACGCAGTTTAAAAATAACCCCATCTTGTCTCACTTCGAGTATTTCGTAGGCGTGGCAAGCTAATGGGATTTTATGTGTGAGAAGCTTCAAGGCGTCAGAATTAGAAACCGGGTTCCAGTGCCTCAGGGCAGGGTGCGGGTGCGTTAGCTCTGCGGGCACACGTGCGGTTCACCCAACACGCTCAGGCTCGCAGGCTCGGTGCGTCCTGGTTCGCCCACGGACGCGCTGAGTGGCCCGGGGCAAGATGCCCGCCTGCTCTGAGGCTCGGTGTCGTCATCAGTCAAGGGGAGGCCCGCCACCTGCTCTGCCCTCTTCATGGAGGGCGAAGATCGAAGGGCAGGAAAGGGAGACTCGTCTTCAGTAATTCTCCATTGCCATGTTTGTGCCGTTAGAATTCATTCACGCACTTGGCCGCCCTTGCCCGGCCGGCCCCAAGCCGCCGGGTGCCAGCGGGCCCCCATTTCTCGGGACGCCTCTGTCCCTGGTGGAGGCGGCGCGGGAATCGGTGCCGAGAGTGGTGGGCGCTGCGCTAAGCGCCTCACGCGCCTCACACGAGACGATGGACCATCATTATCATTGCCTCTGCCGTGGAGGACGCAGACCCGTCGGGCTGGTAGAGTAGCTTGGGTGAGACTTCCTGGGAGAGGCGGATGTGGCTGCTGCAAGCCTGGGGCCGTTGCCCCTGACGACGCCATGCGACCACCCCCAAGTCAACGGGTGGAAACGCTCTGGGTGCGTCTGGGACGACACGGAGCCGCGTCCATCTCTCTTCCCTGACGGTCATCGCACATCGATTTGCTCGTCTGTCGCCCTCGCCAAATGCCGACGTCGCGGACAGTGGGATCTCGTTTCCTGAGCAGCCGTCGGCCGTTCGAGCTCACGGCCTGCACGCGTCTGTGCGCGCTGAAGGTTTCTGGGGAGTTTTCTAGCTGCAATGCCTCGGGGTGCCGTGGCTGGGTGACGCCGTCCCTGGCAGGGGGCGGAGCAGGCTGCTCGGCTGCCTCTTGTGTTCGGCTCATGTGTGACGGGCAGACACAGAGGGATGTCATCATGACCCAGAGGTAGGGTGGGTTCCCGTGTCATTTTTGACAGTGCGTCAGTGTTTTGTGGGACCAGGCACCAGCACGTGACCCCGTAATGCACCAGCCCACTGAGTGAGCGCAGGACCCTCCGGAGAATTCCTCTGTTCTGCGCATGGTACTTCTCACTCCCTGCTCTTCTGCGAAGGCTCTGGTGGGGGTGGGGAGATGTTGACAGGGGATAGGATGGGAGCGGGGGGTTGTGCTCTGTTTTAGGATGCTTATCGCTCAGGTTTTGTTTTTGTTTTGTCTTTGGCATTTGCCCTTATTTCAAACTCAGCAACGTCTGCTCTTCCTCCCACCCGCTTCCACCATACTGCCTTCGTGTTTTTATAAACGTCAAACCCTAGCATGATAGCCGTATTAAGACAATTTGTAAGCAATTTCACACATCTCCTTAACCGTCCTAGCATTTTTTTTAGGATTGATTTTTTTAGTTTTCTGATTACAGGGCTGCATAGATTTTGAAGCCTATTTTCCCCATGAACTCCGCCTTCCTAATGCGAGATTTTGCAGACAATGAGCTTTTACCGAGTTGCATTTGCCACATTAGAGCAGAAACACCTGTCTCTTTGTCTTAGTTCGCCTGGGCTGCTATAACGGAATACATAGACCAGGTGGCTTATAAACAACACATTGTTTCTCACAGTTCTGGAAGCTGGGACGTCCAAGGTGAAGGAGCCAGCAGATCCCGTGTCTGGTGAGGGTCTTCTTCCTCGTTCACACACATCTGGTGAGGGAGCTCTGCGGGGTCCCCTTTTTAAGAGCAGTAATCTTATTCAAGAGGGCTCTACCCTACTAACACCCTCACCTTAAGCATTAGGTTTCAACATAGGAATTTTGAGGAGACATAAAAACATTCTTTTGTCTTCATTTTAAGCATAAGACTTTGAAATAGTCAAAGCACCTTATAACTCAACTTATAACTTCTTCTTTTTGCAAGTGGAATTTTGCTTATGTCAATTTAATAGTATAAGCGTAGAGAAAAAACCCAGGCCTACATTTCTTCAGTGCATTGGGACAAGATAGGTCTTCCAGAATTCAGGGAAGAGATCCAGGTTAGCAGGATTTCAGCGGTTTGCCCTCTTGCTTAGGTTTATTCTTGCCGTGTGCCCGGGACCCTTATGCATAAGTCACTTGTGAGGCTGTGATCTCATTTAGAAGAAGGAATAATCACTGGCGGCTTCCGCTTGCAGACAGATTAGAAATTTAAAATCTCAAAGACAACGAACATTTTGGCGATGCCCTCTAAAATCAGGCTCGGATCATCTGCCTGTCGTTGGTCTTAGGAGGTGACCTTGTGTTCAGGTGGGTCATTCAATGGCAGTGCATCACCTGTCCTGTCCCCACATAATCCTCTGAGGACCCCAAGAGGTTTTCCATGACTCATAAACTGAGCAAGGAGGGTGGGTGGGTCCGAGACGCAGCCTTCCCCGACGCTGTGTCCCACCGCCATCACTGTTTGGATGCTCCCTTAGCTGAGAGCCTCGCCACATCACAGGCGGGTTTTCGATTTCATTCTTATGACTCTAAAGTTAGGGCAAGTATGAGCCTGACATGTGACCAGCAGAAATGAAATGCCGAGAGCAAGGCTGTCACCATGGTTCCTGCCTGTGGACAAGAATGTAAGGGAGTTGGTGCTCGGATCAAAGTTTGGGAAGAGCCCATGTTTTGAGGTCACAAGACGAACCTTGGGGTTCTGCGTTCACCCCTCCAGGTGTCTTTGTGAGACCTGCTCATGGTCGTGGCCCACGTCTCGCTCACATATGTTAGAAATGACTTGGAGTTTGACCTGGGAGAAGTTAGCTCAGCGCTGGTACCTCCTTCACGAGCGACTGTCTGGTTATGATAATGCCACCTGTCAGAGCCATCCCTCAGCACCCTGGAATGAACCCCAGCTCCCTCATTAGTTCCTTCCTCAAAGGCGTTCTCCGGGGCTCCTGGGTGCTGACATTAGGGTCCGCGTCCAACTTTCCTGTCATCTTTTTCCCTGAAGTGAGGTGTAAACCCCGAAGGGGGCCGGTGCCTGTGGCTTTGGATGGACCCCACAGGAAGATGTGAGGTCGGTTCTAGAACATGGAACCGAGTTTTAACCAGTGTCAAAGTTTACGTGCCCGTACATCAGTCTCACTGGCCCCTTTGGCCCCGAGGCACCTGGCGCCCCACCTTGCCCAGACGTGGAGGCCACATTCATCCCGGGAGGACGTCTGTGTGCAGCATTGTCTTCTCAGGCATCACCGATGCCCACCCTACCTCCGCCTGTCACTGGCGCCATCTACACCCAGAGTCTTCTGATGCCACAGACCGTCCGTTCCCTTCAGACCATCCCAGTTCTCTGGGTGCTCAGCCTCCCGTCTGTTTCTGGCTGCATGAAGCATTGCTGTAACTCAGCAAGCTCTAGGGGGTGGGATGTCTGCCTACGAGGTGCTGTGAGGGCAGAAATAATCACAGTGGGTATCGTTCCCAAACCAAGGAATGTCCTGCCTGTTCCGATAAAGAGATTTTGTTTTGCATCTGGCTTCAAGGAACAGTCTGGGAGACAGTGTTTGCATGCCAAAACGCTGGAATTTGGGATATTTGGAGTTTTATGGGAATAACAGGACCAAATATTTTAAATCATGACTCTCTTGGAAAATTCAAAATGAGGATTACCGTAATGTGCTGTTCGGAATCTCAAGAAGCTCGCATGGTAAACACATGAGCTGTTAGAGGAACTAAGACCAGGAGGACAGGACAGCGAGAGGAGAGGGGAGCAAGGAAACCAAGACCCCAGCTGTGAACCGCAGCTCGTTAAGAACCTCGGGCCTCTCTGATTCAGATCTGGATTCTGTTCCACTTGCGATGCGAATTTTTCTGAACTGTTTAATTAAATTTTATTACATTGATATTTCATTTCATCTTCACTGTACTTGGAGGGAAACTCTGGTTTAGAGAAAAGGAAATTGAAGTCAGAGGCTAAATGACCTGCCCTAACCCCACGGCTGGTCCGCAGAGGGAGGCCCAAAGTTCCAGGCTTCTGGCTGCAGGTAAGCCCGTGCTCCTTCCTCTGCGTCTCTGTACCCAGGAGAAGGTCCAGCGCGTCCACCAGCTTGTGACGTTGTGGCCTCCCCCGACGACCCATCTTGCGACTCGTCTCCCTGAGCCGCCTCCTGGCTGGGCCCAGAGCAGTCTGAGGGGCGTAGCAGTCACACCCACGGGGCATAACTGAGCTGGCCTTCTCGGACGATGCTGCGAGGGCCGGGCCAGGCAGGCCAGGCCGACTGTCCGGACCTGTGCATCTGGGGTCTGTGTGCAGGCCATTTGTGCCAGGCTGGCAGGCCTCCTCTTGCCGAGCCGTTCAGCATCCCTCCGCGGATTTCTGTCTTCGTATAGTTTCATCTGTCTTCTAGCTTTGCCCGAGAGCAAGGTTGTATTTCTTTATCTCGTTTTTTTGTTTGGGGAGAATTTTTGAGAGAGGAACACAGAAAACCCAACATATTTACTCTTATCATCTTGAAACAGAAAAAATCCTATTTGACTGATCTGAAATGGAAGGTATCAGGTTTTCTCTTTGTTCTGGATTTAATAGTCCACAAATTTATCTTTTAGTCTGTTAGATGTAATGATTTTTTTAAAGGTAAAGTAACGATGTGTATAACCTAATTGCCTTGAGAAAATCACATTAATTCTCAATTTATCTGGTACCGCAGCATAAATAATCATTGCAAGACTAGACTAGCTTATACTGTAAGGAATTAAGGCTTTTATTTCAACAACCTCTCATTGAAATGTCTCCAAAATTTATGAAGTATTTCTCTGCGTTCTTAAACAGAAAGGGACGGAGGCACCCCCTCTTGGTTTCTCAGAGACATCGTGTGACTATCGTTTATTGCGGTGCGGTGTCATTGGGTGACACCCATGGGGTTGGTACCTCCCCTCTCTCTGAATTCTCCCAAGTGCTTGCTTTACAAATTTATAATTGATTTTGCCGAGGTGGCTGTCATTTCCCAGAGATGGCTGTCATTTCCCTGTGAGTCAGCGTCAGGAAGGGCTTTCCAATCCCACGACACCTTACTATTTATTTGACTGTTTGTCGAGCCCTGGCAGAGCTGAGATTGGCAGCTGAAGCAAAATATCCAGGAACCTGAAATTGCATTCTAGATCACAGACAGTAGGCTCTGTTTGAATGCCAGGAGGCTCGTTCCTGCAAGCGTCCATCTGACTGTGTGGCAGCTCTGTTCTTGTCCACTGGGCCCCCGACCAGACATCCTCAGCCTTGGCACAACTGACACGTTGGGTCAGGCACTTCTTTGTGGGGGGCTGGCGTGCATGGTATAGAATGTGTAGCAGCACCCCTGGCCTCTACCCCTTAGTGGCCAACAACACACATCTCCTCCAGCTGTGACAGCCAAAAACGACTCCCTGGGGGCGGGGGGGGGGGACACATGGACTCACGTTGAAAACTTTACATGAGCTTTCTCTTTCTTTACATTTCGGAGCTCTATTCTGGATAGTCAAAGTTGTAGAAAATGTATAGCAATGAACTGCAATAGTGTTGTAATTCCTTAGAATTTTTTACAGTGTGAAATCACTTTTAAAATGTGAAATGATTGCCAAACATGCGTTGTTTTAAATATACTGATAACTGACATTATCGAGTACCTTTTTTTTTTTAGTCCATACTAACTGTATGTGCCAGGCCCAAGCATAATCAACACCGTAAGGAGAAATGGTCATTGTTCCCACTTT
Organism: Eonycteris spelaea; assembly: GCA_003508835.1. Classification (NCBI taxonomy): domain Eukaryota; kingdom Metazoa; phylum Chordata; class Mammalia; order Chiroptera; family Pteropodidae; genus Eonycteris; species Eonycteris spelaea. The sequence continues at coordinate 3,975,178 of PUFA01000004.1, forward strand.
AACGGACGGGGGAGATGAGGCACAGAGCATGTAAGCAAATTGCCTGAGTTTGCGTGTAAATGGCAAAGCAGGATTCACGCCCAAGCAGGGGGACCTCAGCACAAGCTCTTAACCAGCACCCTGTGCAGGGGGGATTTTAAGATGCCGAGACCAAGATGCAAGCTCCGTGTGTAGGCTTCGGCCCGCCTGTGCATTCTAAGCTCCAAAGGGCAGGGTTGCTGATGTTTCCACCTGTACCTTCCTGTTGCCGAAGCCACTGCTTGGCATGTAGTAGAGGCACAGCGAAAGGTCAAGGTTTATGCATTATGAGACTGTTTCTAAAAAAAAACGCGCTGTCGGTCTCATGGGCTGTTTACAAGAAAAGAGGAAGCACAGCAAACCCTAAGTGCAGGTTACGGTTCCTCGAAAGAAGAGGTGCTGTGATGTTGGTCGTCAGTGCGCTGCAGGCTTCTGTTATTGGGAGGATCGCTGCCTTTGGTGAAGAAAGGGAGTGATCGTGGATGTACAGCCTCCAGGCTGGTCATCTGGTTGCCTGGCAGTGCTGGGAAAGGGGAGGTCATGCTTCATGGGAGAAAGACCACGAAATCGTAGTTTCTGACAGTTGCCCTCAAAGCTCTTTCGAGATTGCTTCAGGAGAGGATCGGAAATGCGCCGGACTGTGGCTTGGTCCTGATTCAAGGCGTGGGTTAGCCGGTGCAGCGATGGAACCCTTGGTCAACCTGCTCCTCGGCAGTGGCTGGACTCTGAGTGCGACGTCACTAAGGCTTCGAATTTGAGCTGAAAAGCTCAGAGGTAGAGAAGATGGGCTGGCCCAATCAACTTTTCTCTCTCATTTATCATTCAGACCTTTTCTCTCGTCTGATTATGTGCTTGTGAACCAGCCGTGGGGCAAGGGGATTGATGCAGAAAGGGTCTTAGTAAACCAGGAAGCATTGCTGAGTTCGAATATCCCCCCTTTTTTTTTTTCTTTTAAGGTCAGGAAATTCCTCTCTTAAATGATGGTAACACAGGGAACAACTTCCAGAGCAGAAAATTTCACCTACCTTAGAAATTCGGATCCAGGAAATCTTTGATAGCGATAGCAGTCGATGTTCAACACATCAAGTGACTTAAGTACTAATGAATAACTAGGCACTAGATAAACAACCTTCAGCACTTATTACCTCTGCTTTGGGCCTTTCTGTCGTGGTCTCCCCAGACCAAGTTAGCTGTGCTATCCTTAAATGCTCCCGTAACAGTTCATTCTTCTTCCTTAAGGAACACATGCCCATTGTGTTCTAATTAATCTATTTTAATGTCTTTCTTCCTGCCTGGATGCTGAGCTTCTGTGAGGGACGATTCACCTTGTCTCCCCAGCACCTGGTGTGTGTGGGCTGGTACGTAGGAGACAGTCTGTGTCTGTTGGGTGAGTGAGTAATGGGAGAACTCATTACATTTCATCGTTCGTACTGGGCAAGAAGAGAACATAACACATTGTAATATTTCTAACTTTTAATAATAAGCGACTCCCTCTTATGATTTAGAATAAGGCGTTCGGGGCACAATGATTTTTTTTTTTAAATCTCCTTCCTCATTTTCTACTCCCACCCCTCTACCTCTTCCTCTGAGTTTCATGAAAGAAAAAAACAATCATGGTCATTTTAATTGATTCTGGGTCTTTCTGAAGAACAGGTCTCTTTCTTTGCAGGCGGGCATTAATGAAAATGACTTTTACGACGGGGCGTGGTGTGCGGGGAGGAACGACCTCCACCAGTGGATCGAAGTGGACGCGAGACGGCTGACCCGGTTCACGGGCGTCATCACTCAAGGAAGGAACTCGCTCTGGCTGTAAGTGCAGCTGGACCCGCGCTTCTGTGGGCCCCGAGCCTTGGGTCTACCGTTCTGGGGTTTGGACAGAGACTGGTGGCTGCGGGGAGGCATCGGATGAGAGGTGGTAGAAGGGGAGAGAGCCAGCATGCAGACAGGAGGCTGTTTGCGATAGACACGCGTCCCACTGGGAAGGGGCGTCCCTTGGAGTGACATCCTCCCTCTTACAGGAACAGAGGAAGGATACCTGGTAGGTTAGGCTGAGTCGACTAAGGGGCAGTCAAAACAGTGCAGTGTAGGCATGAGGCTGCCATCTTGGATCCCTGGTGAGCTATTGGCGCCCTGACTGGTGGACCAAATGCAGCCTGAGGTAGGAACTCTGCGCGTACAGTGAACAGCAGGTTACGGGTCCAAGCCGCTCTCCTGGGGCAGAAGGTATAATCGTCCAGACTCCGTGAGAAAGGACTGGAGGCCTAGGCAGCTTCCCAAATAAAGGATTACTAGAGACGCAGTAGAAATGACGGATGGGCCAGTGTGGGGCCTGAGAACGAGGTGGAAGCCCATTTCTCCCAGTCGAGCTTGTGGTCAGGGCTGGATCAGGAGCAAGGTGACCCGATCGTAATCTCAAGGGGTGGGCCGTGGCCCCTTAAAACGCTCCATCACACGGAACGCATGCGCAATGGAACAGAATGTAGCCTCAGAAGGGAAGGAAATTCTGACGTGATGAGGAACGTTATGTCTAGTGCAGTAAGCCAGACACGAAAGACAAACACTGTGACTTCATGGCATGAGGTGCCCAGAACAGTCAGATTCACAGAGCAGAAAGTAGCGTGGCAGCTGCCAGGGGCCATGGGAGGAAACGGGGAGCTAGTGTTTGAGGGGTATAGAGTTTCACTCTGCAGTAATGTAGAGTCCCAGAGATGAATGGAGGCGATGGCTGAACAACAACGTGAGTCTTCTTAACGCCATCGAATCATACACTTCACAAGGGTTAAAATGCTACATTTATGTTATGTATATTTTTCTATAATAAATCCAAATATATATGTACAAAAAAAAAAACCATCAAAATAACCTCTTCATTGCAGCCCAGGGCTGGAGACATATTCACGTATTTGCCATCATATCATGTATGCAATTATGTTGTTTTTAACTTAAAACATATCCACAACGTTTCCGCGCTGTCGCTCAGCCTTCATCGTGACCAGTTCCCAGGGCCTACCGTTTACACAGCCATGCCTCCGTCGCCATCTCGTTTCCAATGATCACATCGCATTTTGCGAGAAAGCACGTTCGTCCTTTTCCCTTCCTTTGGATCCGTTCCTTCCCATGAATTCCCAGAGCTGGGGAATTCATGCATTTCGACGACATTCGCGTATGTATTTGTGTTCTTCGTGTATCACGCTTTATTCGCTTTGCATTTCAGGGGTTCGGTGCGTGTGTGTTCGTAATGCCGATTTTTGCTCAGTGATTTGGTGTTTTTCTCTAATCAGCAGCTTATTTACCATGACAATTGCTTTCACTGTTTAGATTCTGAAAGGCTAGAGTTTTGAAAACAAAAAGAGTTGAATTACTCAAGGAAAACAGAAACTTGGAAAGAAAGACAGTTTTGAGATTATCCATGGGGCGAGAGTGGGGATTTCTCCTTAATGCTTGGGTTTTAAGCGGTCTGACCACCATCATTAGAAATCCAGGGATTGGCTTATTATTAAATTAGAAAGAAAGAAATAATGCTCACGTTCCATTTTAACTGGAAGCACAGACAGTTTGAGTGAACAAGAAATTGCAGTGGAACAATTTTTTTCTTTGACTCATCCTAGGACGGGAGCATCAAAGAGGAAAGACAGGGATGGAATTGCTTTTAAGAGTCAGTTTATGTATTTATTTTTTTAATGTCTACATATATTTCAAGCCAAATTATTCTTCAAGGACAATCAAAAAAGCTACTGAGTTGCAGTTTGTCTTACCCCCTGGGATAGGACTTTCTGTACTCAGGACTGAAGAAGAAATGGGACAAGGATACATTTTGGTATCTGAGCCCTTTCTCCTCGGAGGCACGGATAATGCTGAAGGCATCCGGCTGGATTGCAGAATGACCAAAAAAACGTGTCAGCAAGAGACACCATCAGATCCTCAAAGTAAAGAAGACACAGTTGTCCCTCCTCCTCTCTCCCCATGACCTCCGTGCCATTCCCAGTACAGGCACCTTTCATACCATTTTTAATATTCCCGTTTAGCGCTCTGCTATTTCTCCCCACTACCCTGTGAGCACCTTGAGAGAGGCAACACCTCGATTCTTTAATGAACGAGTATCGTCAGGAAGTAACACATCAGCAAGGTTCATTCCCACCAAATAGTGACGCGTTAACAAATCTATGAGTGTAGAGGACCAAGGGCAAGCTGAAAACGCCAACGGGGAGAGAGGAGGATGGGGAAAGAGAACATGGGGCAGTGACAAGGATTTCTAGAGTTAGCGTGGAAAACGGTGGCTTTGGAATGGTGTCATGGCTCTCGGCTCCTGTTGGTCCCCAGGTTTCCCCTCGCTGAAGCCCAGTTTGCTCTTCTCCAAAATAACTATTCCGCTCTCATAACGATGTGGAGAAAGCGAAAGGAATCGTTATACCGTTTTTTAAATTACGCGGCACATAGTAAGTGCTCAATAAATGGGTTTTTCCCCCCCTCTGCACCTCTCTGGGATTGTTTAGAACAGGGGTTTTCAAGTTTTCAGCCACAGATCCTCCTTCAGGTGAAATCCTTCTTGGAATTATTTAGAGAATACAGACAAGTCAGGCTGCTCCGTGTGAACCAGGGAGTAGGGGAGCGTCACCTGCCCGGGTTTCCCTTCTCTCGCTCACGGGAGCACCCCCAGAGGACACGCTCATTAACAAACGGACCAGATAGCATGAGGTCACCTCTATGCAGGTGACGATCCTGCCACCTCTTCCAAATGCGACTGCTACTTCCTGAATCCTTTGGGAGAACGGGCAGATGTGGAATGCAAACCGAGACAAGCCACGGCAGAGTTAAAGGTGGGGAATACGCTCATCTCAGGGTGTTGCACGTGGGTCGATAATGTTTTAGAAATGGGAAGGGAAGGGGTGGCCAGCCCACTGGGGTTGGCCGAGTGGTGTTGCTGTTTATAAATGGCTCCTATCTGGTTGGTGGACGACAGAAGCACTTTGGGGTTACAGTGCAGGCACAGTGCCTTTCATTGCATTTTGCCTTGTTGCCCCTCACAGATGTTGCATTTTTTCACAAATGGAAGGCAAGACCCCCCCCCCCGCCCCACCAGCAAAAACCGCACGACTCTCTTTATTGCAATGCCCTCTTTATGGAGGTGGACTGGAACCACACCCTCAGCATCTCCGAGTATGCCTGTACATATTTAAGAGTGCGAATCCTTTTCATTTATATGACTTTATAGTGGGTATTTTTAAGTGAACATCTGTGTGTAAGCACTGGGGACACAGGTGAGCAAGACATGGCCTATCTGCAGGGGCTTTCAGGGCGGGCAGGGTGGACTCTGACATGTCAGCAGAGCCGCTAGACCAGCAAAGTGCACGCCAATGTGGGGCGGGGTGGGAGGGCTGTTCTCAGCCCAGGACTGAGATGGGAAGGGCGACATGGCGGGTGATGAGGCTTAGCCTGGTCAGCGACTGGTCCTCACCAAGTTGACGAAAACCTCTGGTTTTCATCATTTTTTTTTCAAATAATTTATGCTATTTGAAAGTAACAAAATATAATTGTTTTCATGTGTCGAGTCATTTATATTTTGCACCGATATAAATTACCCTTCCCCACTAATTGCAATTAGGTGAAACGTTAGTATGCACATGAAAGCCAATCTTTCACTTCCCTCATTTCTGCAAGTGTATTAGATATGTGAGTATTACAGTTATAACCCAAACTTAATTATTCTGCCGAGGTGAATAGATGCTTCTAATGACTTGGGTGAAATACAGGCAATTTAGAATAACCGAATCGTTTTCCATTTTGATTGTTTAATAAACAAAACAATTCTCATTATCTCTTGAGAGTCTGCGAACGTGTCCTTAGAGTGAGGTAGCGGTCTGATCGACGGGTTTGTGAGGAGAGGCCTGGGGAAGTCTTGACCAGTTGGCTGAGTGTTTAACGCGCAGTCGGCTCCTCAGAGCGAGGTGAGTGGAGCCACGGCTGGTGGCCAGGACACAGGTGGCAGGTGTAGCTCAGCCATGGCCGGAAGGAGACGGCCTCATGTGTCAGGGGAGATCTTCGCGGAGATTCTGAATGTGGCTTCTCCTTCGAGGAGTCTGATGGTGAAGGAAGGGAGTGGGTGAGGCGCCGACCCAGAAGGAAGACAAGGTCGAGGAAAGGCCCGTTTCCCCCGTTTTCCTGGAAGACGCTGTGTTTATGGGGTGCACGGCATCGATGGGACAGGGGGTGGGTGGTGGGGGGTGGGGCTGGCGTGGGTGGAGGGGCTGCCCTGGAGGGAGGGGGCTCCTCTCCCCTGAGAGACTGAGGGTGGGGAGCACCCCAGGGGGCTTCAGTTCTCAGCTGAGTAGATGTGTCCTCTGGAGGTGGTGAGCAGAGCCAGTTTTGGGGTTGGAAACAAAGAAGAAGGACAGGGGGTCTCTGTCTAGTTCCAGGAAGGCTCGCTGGAGTCTGAGGCACATAGAACTGTGATGGCCCCACTTGGCAGAGTTGGCGCTTTGTCCACTAGGGCCGGTGGAGTGCGGCCAGAGGAGGTCCAGTGTCAAGGGCAAGGTGGCAGCTGGAAGGATGTTCAGGATGCAGGCTGGTGAGGTTGAGATCCAGGCCGGGTCGGGAAGGAGTCAGAGCCACAAGGCTGAGTCCCCAGAAGTGAAGGGCAGGTTCAAGGGGAGCCTGGGGGAGATGAGGCTTCAGGAGTGACGGGCGTGTGGCTGGAGGACAGTGACCACCTGAGGACTCCACGGGCATAGAGGAGAGGACTGGGCTTGGGGGCAGTGAGCAGAGGGTTGTAGAGGAGCAGGCGTCTGGGAATCTTGAGGCTGTGGGGTTGGCCTCAGCACTGTCCCTGTTGGAACCTCCAGGACACGCTGGACATGCTCAGGACATGAGCAGGGGGCAGCGGAGGAGATGGTGGGGTCAGAGAGACATGGGAAGTGAAGAGCAGAAGAGGCAGAGGCCAAGGAAGAAGCCGCTGGAGGATGCTGGTCCGGACACAGGAAGGGGACGGAGATGGGACCTTCCCAGCGCCTTCTTCCGCCAGGTTCGCCCGGTGGCTGGACCCGTGGTCCACGGCGAGGGGAATGGGACGTGTTTCCAGCAGCATCGGGTGTTTGACCCCGGAAGATGGAGCCTGGACTTTGCGGTTCCCTCTCACTCCTCCGGGTCGGTCTGTCCCCAGCACAGCGGCCGCGCGGGTCTGGGCGGAGGAAGGGGTGCCAGGCTGGGGCCAGGACAGGACCTGGAGGACGCCGGACGGGACAGCACGTGGAAGCCGAGCTCAAGGGGCGGCGGCCGGCGCTTTCACAAAGCACCCACTGTCCCGGAGGCGGGCGCGCGGATGTGCCCGTGACTCGTGCTGCGTCTCGTCTGCCACTGGCAAAACGCGATGTTGGCGCCTGTGGGCGCCGGGGAGACAGAAGGTCCCGAGCTCCTCTCTACCCTCCTTGAAAACGGTCAGTTTCGAGCTGCGAGTTTGGCATGAAATGGAGATGTTTTCATGAAAACATCCCCAAGTTCAAGTGGAAAGCCAGCATGCAATCGTTTCTTCATTTTGTTACCTTTCAACAAGGCAGAAAAAGGAATTTGAAATTAAATAAAGCTCTCCGTTACGGCCGGATGGCTCACCTGGTTTTCTGGGGACGGATGACTCAGGAATGAGCGTTGGGTGGTAAAATCTCTGGAACGGAAACAGCTCTAGATTCCCCTCCTGGCGACGAAGCTTCCTGCTGTAGTCAAGGGTCCTTGTCCCCGAGCTCTGACGCCCCAGGAAACTTGCTGGGCTCACCCCACTTTTCCTTTCATCTGTTTCCTGTTGGAGGGGACCCCTTGCAGTGGGCACCCTCCCTGCTTAGCTTACGTGATGTTCCGATGCCTTGACCCACAAGACCCTGCGTGGACTGGCTCCCTCTGCCTGTCTGACCTCAGTCGTGCGTCCGCCTTGCCCAGAAGCCTCCCCTTGGTTCTGCAGATACAGCGAACGCTCCTGCCCCAGGCCCTCTGCACCTGCCCTTCTCCCTGCTTCAAGGCTCCACCCACCCCCCTGCATTCAGGGGCTTCCTCTGCCCTTCCTTCTGGAACCCACTCCCAGTCGCTGTATGTCCTCACCTGGCTTTACTTAGCGCCTGTTCATACTTGCACTGATGTCACCCCAGGGAGCAGGCAGAGCCGGGCTCATGTTTGCCACTGGGTCCCAATGCTGGATCGGTGCCCTGCACAGGGACGGTCTCCTGCTCTGTCACTCCGGGGTGACATCAGTGCAAGTAGAAAACAGGCACTAAGTAAAGCCAAGGACTTCAAATACCTTCTTTTTACTTTCTGTTCTTCGCAGTGGAGCTTCGTACCCAGCAGCTGCCTTGCCCTTACCCAACTTTATTGGACTTGGCCCCCAGAGCGGCCTTTTCCCCCCTTCCCTGGTAGACATTTTTACTGGCAGGAACGGAAAACAGATAATATTTCTAAGTTTCTAACATTCCCTCCTATGGTCTGCATTCTCAAAAAGCCATGGTAACCAGTCCAAAGTGAAAAAATCCCATAAATCACTGGGCTGGTTTTTCGGTGTCCAGCCTTTGGCCGTGCTGAGAACGTGGCAGGGCCATTTAATTCTGTGATTGTGGTTCCAGCAGAGAAGGGGGGCGGGGAGGAGAGAGGGAGAGCGAGTGTGTGCTTACGTTCCCGAGTGTCTTGCGTGCCCATGCTCACTCATTGTGGACAACACGTGAAACTTTTTGGTTCCCTGTTGTTTCTAGAAGCTACTAAAGGCAAGATATGACCTCTGGCAAGCAGAGGTTTTGCCCTGAGCTATGAATGAGCCACAGCCAGGAGGTGAGCCTGCTAAGCTCTGTCAAGGAGGTGCTGGACAGGAAGAGGGAGCTGCCAGCTGCCTCACAGCTCCAACAGAAAATTGGCCTCTAAACGAGGAGAGAGTTTAGACTCCTTCTCTGCCTGAGAAGGGATTCAAAAGTGCTTTTCCTGCTTGTTTGAGAAGGTGGACAACACCCACCGCCCTTCGCAGCCGAGGCTGGGGGGGGGTTTAAGGGTCTGTTTGGTTGACTGACCTCACTCACTTGCCATGTCACGTGGTATTTGCTGAACCCAATGGTGGTCGTCTGCGGGGCTTTGGGGAGATCCTCTGTCTTGTAAGGGGGTGGGGGGCAGTGGGGGCGGGGAATCTGACTGGCAAGGCCAACGGCTGTGGAACTCCAGTGGGGTGGACCCCTGGTGGGCACCTCAGGTCTTGCTGCATGTCCACCCGGAATGAGTCCTTTGGCCATGATTCGAGCTACTCATGTTTTCCCTGATTATCCCCTTTCTTGTCACTTTGCTTCAAGTACCTGGTGCTGTACGGAACATTTGTATTTTTGTGTGGTTACCATAATCGGTCTCTTAAGGTTTGTGTCTTGCTTAGGAAGGCCTTGCTCCTTCTAAAGGTAGCAGAGAATCCCGCCGTGTTTTCTTCTAGCACTTTTGTGATTTCAGTGTTCACGCTGAAACCCCTGAACCACGTGGAATGTATTTTGGTGTAGGATATGTGTAATAGGTCAAACTCTTTTCACCCTCAAATGGCCACCAGGATGTCCCACCAGTAGTAGAGGATCCGTACCTTCTTCAACTGCTATGGTCTGAACATTGGTGTTCTCCCCATAACCGTATGTGAAATCTTATTACCCGAGTGATGGTATTTGGGGGCGGAACTTTTGGGAGGTGATTAGGTCACGAAGGTGGAGTCCTTATGATCAGGATTAGTGTCCTTGTAAAGGAGGCTCCTCACCCCCAAGCTCCCTAGCCCCTGCACCACGCGAGGGCCCAAGGAGAGGGCCCACATCCAGCCACACTGGACCCCGACCTGTCACTGCCAGCCTCAAGTCCTCTGAGAAATAAAAGTCTGTTGTCCATGAGCTATAGCCAGTTCATGGTGTTCTGTACTAAAGACACCAGCGGAAGTGTCCCCAGCATGGTGTTCTGAAACCCTTTCTGTCACGGAGTTGACTCCTGGACTTTTAATTCTACCTCGTCGCTCCGTCCTTATGGGCAAGACCACACTTCAGCAGAGTTAGTGCAGCGGGTACTGTTTTACCATCTCATGGGTCTAGTTCTTCCCTCTTTCATTAACCTTTTCAGATCTTCCCTGGATATTCTTATCATGTATGTATGTAAGTATGTATGTGTGTGTGTGTATGTGTGTGTGTGTGTGTGTGTGTGTATAAAATTTTTTTTTCATAGAAAATGTTCAGTAAGTCCAAATTCTCTCCAAAAAGAATTTCGTATGACATGTAGAGGGATTGACTTTTAAGTGGTTAATGGCGGGAAATTGACATCCCTGAGGACAGCGTCTTCCTGAACATGGGGTCGGCTTTTCCATGCATTTAGATGTTCCTTTTTACTCTTTGCACTAATTTTTTTTTGTGGGTTTTTTAAATGTAGTTGTGTGTTTAAATGTAAAAAATTCATATGTATTTCTGTGTTAATTGCATGCTTTAGTTTTGTAAGAAGGGGTTTTCCTGAGTGCTGTATTCATGTTACATTTCCCACGAACAGTTTCCTGTCATCTTTGCCAGCATTTGTTCTCGTAATGATTTTATTTTAGCTGTTCTAATAGGTGTGTAGTGGTATCTCATCGTGTCTTAGCTGGTAATGTTGATTATCTTTTTATATGCTTATTAGCTGTGTATCCTTCGTGGTGAAATGTCTTTTTCACGTACTTCGTCCATATTCTAATTGCTTTTTGTTTTTTTTCTTTATTGAGTTTCGAGAGTTCTTTATAAATTCTAGATATGTCTTTTGTTAGATATGTGCGTTTTCAACAAATATTTTCTACCAATTCATAGTGTGTATTTATTCTTGTTTATCTTCTAACATTGGACTCTCAGAGAGACAGTTTTAAGTTTCAGGCAAATCCAATTAAAATTTGTTTATGGGCTGTGCTTTGAGTGCCATGTCTAAGAACTTAGTTGACCTAAGCTCTAGATCTGAAAAAGTTTTCTCTTATATTATCTACTAAATCTTTATAGTTTTATGTTTTACATTTAAATCACTGATCTATTTTGAGTTAGTTTTTATATGAAGCGTTAGGGTTAGTGATATATAATTTATGTGATTTATAATGACAGATCTCATAAAGATAATGATATATAATTGACTATGGATCTATCATTTTTTTGCCTATAGGTATGTAATTGCTTGGGCACCATTTGTTGAAAAGACTATCTTCCATCATTGAATTGCTTTTGCACCTTTATTAAAAATCAGTTGGCCGTTGTTTCTGTGGATTGATTTCTGGGTTCTCTGTTTCATTCCACAGAACTATGGGTCTGTTCCCCACCAAAACTACACAGCTTTTATTACTGTAGCTGTATAATGTCTTGAAACTGGATGGATGGATTTCTCCTGGTTTATTCTTTTTCAAAATTGTTTTAGCTATTCTGTATTAATTTTAAAGTAATCTTTATATCTTTCTATCTATAGGTGGATGGATAGATAGTAGATAGATCTGTAGAAAATCTTATTGGGATTTAATAGGGATTTCATTAAACAGGTGTATCAGTTTGGGGAGAATTGACCATCTGTGAATACAGAATGTTTTCCCATTTATTTAGATCTTCTGCAGTTTCTCTGATCAGCATTTAATCATTTTTCGCATATAGATCCTATAACTCTTCCGTCAGATACAGACAGACCTTGGAGCTACTGCGGAGATACTACAGACCACCCCAATAAAGCGAGTATTGCAATAAAGCAAGTCGTAATCTTGTTGCTGGTGGGGGGTCTTGCCTTGCATTTGTAAAAAAGGCAACATCTGTGAAACGCAATAAAGCAAAGTGCAGTAAAATAAGATGCGCCTGTACACATCTAAGAATTATGAGCAATTGCGAATGGCACTGTTTGCTAATATTTTATTTAAGATTTTTGCATCAGTATTTATGTGTGACGTTAGGCTAAAAGTTCCTCTTTGTGAGCAATCTTTGTTGATTTCTGTTATCAAGTATTCCAAATGAAGGAAGATTTCCTTCACTTCTGTTGCTTTGAATATATGTAGGCACAAGATTTTAGGCGTCTGGTTTTGGGGGCCAGTGGGAGGCTCTTTGCTGACTGCCTCACTTTCTGCTGTGGTACTCAGGCTGTTCAGAGCTTCTCTTTCAGTCAGTTTTGATAAATTCTATTGTTGTGGACAATTGATATTTTAAAAAATATATCTGATCCAGCTAAATCATCTCTTAAAGATTTTTTTAATTTCTACTGATTCGTGATTATTTTCTCCATATTACTTTCATCTTAAATATTTGTGCTTTTCCCTTTGTTTTCTTCATCAGATTACCTACTGGTTTACCTATTATACATATTTTTTTTCACTTTTTTAAAGAAGAAGCATTCCTTGGAATTATCGGTTTGTTCTGCTATTTTTCTATTTTTGAATTTATTTATTTTTTGGATATTGATTCTTTCCCTTTGCCTTTTTTTTAACATTTATTTCATTGTTCTGGTAACTTGAGTTGAAATACTTAATTCATTTCTTTTTCTCTCTTATTTAGTGGTGTAAGTTTGTAGGATTCAGATCCTTCTGCTGAGCACTGCTCTAGGCCCGTCCTGCTGGTTCTGACACGTAGTGGTTTCTAGGCATTCTGTAATTCACGTTTGATTTTTCTCTTTGATCAAAGGTTTTTTTTAGGAGACTGATTTAAATTTCCTGGGGCAAGGGGTTTTTAGATTTTTAATTTTATACATTTCTCATGGTATCAGAGAGTATTGCTTCTATTTCCTAATCTCTTGAAGTTTTTGAAGTTTGTTTTGAGGTCCGAAAAAGGGACAGTTGTTTTGAATGCCCCGTGAATGCTTGAAAAGAAAGACTATTTTTGTTTTCAGAGCACAGAACTTCATGTGCAGTAATTAGATTTACCCTATGAATTATGGCATTTAGTTTCCTTCATACGAATGATCCATTATGGCCTAGAGACTCTCTCTCTCCCTCTGTCTCCCACAGTCCTAACAAAAATATCCGCGTGGCCCCAAACACGGCACATCCTGTATTCAAGTAAATAAAGGGCCTGACTTTTAACAAGAAGGTCAAGTCAGCATGGAGGGGCTGAGGCTGCTGTGTTCTGCTCTGAGACAAGGGTGAAAGGACATCCTTATCGGGAGGCAAGGCAGCGGTTCAGCTGCAGGCTCTGGGGGAGGTGACGCCAGAGATGCAGGCACTGGCCCTTCACCTTTTGTCTGTTTCTTTTGCACAAAGAGAGTAAATAACCGTGCCCTGAAGACTTCCAAGTCCGAGCACGTGGCCACCGCGCAGAGGGGCAGCAGGTGGGAGAATGGGCCTCGTGCCCGCCCCGGACCCCTCCGTGGCCTGCCGGTCAGCTCCATTAAGGTATCTTCCACCAGCTGCTGTGATCTGGTGTTCCAACGTGAATATGCCGGAAAACCATCGCGTCTGAACCAAGGTGACTTCGGCCTTAGACTGGCATTGTTCCCTTCTCTCTCTCTTCTCTGAAGAGTACATAAATGCACACATGGACTATCTGTACACATTACGTGGTGGGAGAGCCTGCGTGAAGTCCAGCCAGTGGTACTCTGCATTATGAAGTCCATTCTGAATTGTTGAGGTCCAGAAAATGTATGTTTCCCCCCCATAAAGCTCTCCCCGGAAGCTTCCAGTCTTCCTAGGATTTCCGGTATGTGGCCAACCATCTCAGCAGAAACTTCCAAACCATGTTCGGTCATTTCCATTTGGGAGCAAGGGAGACTTACTGATAAGAAAGGACAGACGCCTCTGGGTGTATATTCTGCCCTGGCCTGACCCCCTGCACGCGTGCTGGCCCAATGGCAGCCTGAGTCCTCGCTGCCTTGTGTCATTCAGCACCGGAAGATGTCACCTTTCATGACACAACAGTCGTGATGAAAGTACCTAGCTCCCTGAGTGGTGCGTGCGTCGTACACGTTGCCGGTTCCCGGCCGCACCCCTGGAAGCCCAGATGTGGCCCTTAGAGAGCGGCAGGTGCCAGAGGCGGCATAGTTAGGACGTGGCGAAGCAGGTCCTTTTGCTTCCGGGAGGCCGTCCGGCTCCGGGAATTGCCCCAGCCACTCCATCCGCTCCCTCTCGCTGCTCCAGCTGGCTCGAGAACGTGCAAGTCTCGTGGTGTGACTTGTGCTGCCTGAACCCATCTTCCATGCCTGGTGGGAAGCTTCCTTTTTTCTTCCAAGACCCCTCTGTTTCGGGGGAGACCCTTCATACTGTCTTCGCGTCGGTCCAGGTTGAGGGAGTAGTGGAACCCTCGAGATGGTTTTGCGAAGCATTTTTAAAAGTTAAAATCTTTGCAGGGTTTTATGGAATCCATTTCCCCCTTCTTTTTAAACAACCTTCTGATCTCTCTCTCTCTTTTTTTTTAAGCCTCTTTTAAAAATAACATCGGTGCAGCCAACAGAGTAGTGAGTTGGCAACACGTTTGGAGCACAAGGCGGGCACTGGGGAGTGAAAAGCAAAATGCTGTCCAGTTTTTACCCAAATAAAATTCCACTGACTTTCTCTCCAGAGGAACGTAGCAACATGGGAACTCTTGAAAAGAACAAGAACGAAGAGATGCTGCTCTTTAATCTGCTGTGCGTCTGCTCGGTTTTATGACTGAGATATAAGTTGGCCTTCATTCTTACACGTGTTGGGAGAAGATGACCATGAATTGGGTTGAAAAATTGAGAAAGTGTCAGAGGAGTGAAGCAGAAATGAGAGGGAAGGATGGGGGCCTATTTTTTAATTAGCAAATCGCGTGCAGTATAAAAAGTCAAGTAGCATTGCTCATAATTTAAAATACGGCCCCTGCCCTACACTCGCCAGTCCCAGATCCTGGCGGCAACTGCTCTGAACCCTTCAGCTGTTTCTTCTATTTTATTTTTCTTGGTCCCTCTATTTCTGAACAAAATGCTTTTAGTACTGTGCCTTGATTCTTTTAAATTAGTTATTGTCTGTTGACTTTCTACTATGAAAGGTGACAATTTAACTCTTGTTTTAACCTTCCTCCAACACACACACACACACACACACTCTCTCTCTCTCTCTCTCTCTCTCTCTCTCTCTCTCACTTATTCCGTCTCTCTCTCTCTCTCTGTGCCTCTGTGTCTCTCCTCTCATCCTGTCCCAAAAGTTATCTTGTCAGTTTTAAGAAAATCAGTGTTTAGCTTTTGCATCACAGTCATCGTTGAACTGTTATTCATACCTAGCCGGGCCACGTGGTGTACTATAATTACATTTCCTTTCCTGGGCAGCATTTTTGCTTTTACTGATGGTCACAATCACTTCTTTTTAATGATTTGCTTGGTTTTCTAGGTACCTCTCACTCGTTCTGTTCCCTAATTTTATTCAATGAATGGGAAGCTCACAGCTTAGCCCAAAAACCACAGCCACAGAAATCTAAGTCACCCTGCCTGCCCCAACACGCCAGTCTCTCTTCCAAAGTAGACATAAGAGTTCAAATAAACATTAGGGAAATTCCTTCCCATCTGACACATCGGTGTTTGATTTCATGGTCCACTCACCATAGTTGAGGTTTCCTGGTGTTTCTCAAAACATTTGGCTCCTACAAAACGTTAGACACTGAGTTCCAGAAGGAGGTGCACTCTGTTCTTTACCCATCGTGAGTGCAACTGACAAGAATAACTAGGTCGTTGTACTGGCCACTGGAGACTTCTGGAAACCCTTCCAGTTCTGGCCCAAAGCTCAGCGTGCTCTTCTGAGCGCTTCGCCGACCCTGAGGTTCTTCCAACGGGCCCTGGGCAGCATCGCCAATTGTGTTGGACTGGGAAGGGATCCCATGTCTGTATGTGCAACAGTGGTTCACAATCAGGGTGGTTCCCTGCCACCCCGGGACCTTTATCCATGTATGGGGACACTTCCACTTGTTATTACTGGGGGGGGTTTGGTGCTATGACAATGGGGTACCTAATGGACAGAGGCCAGAGATGCCACTAAACATCCTGAAATGCACAGGACAGACTCCCACAGCAAAGTTATCCAGACCTAAATGCCAAGAGGGCTGAGGTTGAGAAACCCCACTCTAAACTATTCCAAACAGGATGGTAATTCTCCATTTGATTTGTTCAAAACTCCTTTGAGGGAGAGATAAATATCATCAGGAATTTCTTTGTGAAGAAAGCGAGGCAGGCTTTTTCAGGGGTTTATGGCATTTAAGTACCCCAAAAGGTTGGTGATTGATCTGAGGATACTGAGATTCTGTACCTAGAGGCTAGGGAAAAGAGGGATGTAATGAAGATCAAAGGATAGAAGCCCGGAGCCTCTAGGTACTGGAGAGATAAAAATAATCTGATCCTTTTTTCCTACCTATCTAAGTAACAAGCCGCATCCTTAATGTTCTTAAAGTAAGATCATGTGTATGGAAGCATTTTGTAAACTGAAATGCCATATGAAGTATTATTAGAAAATGTTAGTAGAGTTGCACTTTCAAAGAAAGAATAAATGGTGTATTCATAAGACATGAGAAAGGCAAAGATTTTGTTTTTATTTTTCTTAAACTATGTCTTTACGAGATGAACGTAGCATCTTCACGTACAACCCTTCGCAAGCAATGATTGTAACACCTTCCTGTCCAGAAGCCTATTGTACAACGTTCAAATAAATATTTTGTCTTTCTCGTTATGTGATATTTGATGGCTACAAAAGAATGAGTGTGGTGGATGTGGAAGGTATGGAGCATACGATAAAAGCCACGCTCATGAACCCTCTATGCAGCTGAAGAGCGAGAACATGGCCTGTGCTGTTGATCTCCCTCCTTGTCCCTGACCCCCGCATGTGCTTCCTGTGGAAATAGAGCCGCTCTCCTTATCGGAAGCTTATCATTCCCTGGCCTTTGAAAAAGTCTTATCATGTATGTATCACACGTGCAAAACATTATCTTTCTCGCCTCGAGCTTTATGCAGCTGAGTTTGTACTTTAGGTAGCGTTTGAAACTTGTCTTTTCCCACTCAATGTTCTGCTTCGAAATGTCATTTGCGTTGCTGCCTGTGGTTGTAATACATTCCCTTTCGTCAGTGCTCTTGGCCCGTGTGCCACCCTTCATCCACTTTTCCTTGATGGAGACTGGATTGCTCCTGTTTCGATTTCTTATTATCTTGTTTCCTTGTTACTTTTTGCTCTTAGAGATGACACCGCTAGTAAACATTTTTGTAGGCCTCTCGAAGCACACATACGCGGGACTGTCCCTGATACGTACAGAGGAATCGGGTGGTTGAGTTGGAAGGTGTGCAGATGTTGCGTGTGATAGGATAATGGCAAACTGGTGTCCAGGCTGTTTGTCCAAACGTCCTCTCTTTCTCCAGGAGCGTTTTAGAGGTCTCCTTGCTCCTTGCACATCCTCACCACCATTTCTTATTGTCATTCTCCTTATTTTCAGTATAAAGGGTGTAAAGTAGTGTCTTCCGCTGTAGTTCTAACTTGTATTTCTCCAACCTCTACTTGGGTCGACCCTCTTTTCCTAGATTTACTTGCCACTTGTATTACCTTTACTGTGAAATACTTTTCACGTTTCTTCATTTATATATAAAATGTATTCATCCTTTTGTTAGCTAAATGCAGTCAAAACATGTTCTCCCAGTAAGGTTTCTCTTATTGGCTTCATTATGATGTCTTTAGAAAAGCTGAAGTTTTTAATTTAATGTAGTTCAACTAATTTATCATTTCTGGTTAGATTGATTGTGTCTTATTTATAAAATCCTTTTGTATCTCATGGTTATGAAATAATTCTCCCATATGCCATTAAATTTTTTTAAGTTTTAAGTTTAACTTTTCACATTTAAATAGTTAATTTATTCAGGATTTTTGAATATTATTCAGGATGATTTTGTGTGTGTGTGAAAGATGTAAAATATGTGTCCAATTTAAGTTTCATTTTATATTAATATCCAGTTACCTTGAGAGTATTTAATAGTTCACTTATTTCCCATTGCGATGTATGGTATCTCTGTCAAGTTTATATATTTGCAAGGGTCTATTTCTGTGCTCTTAGTCTGGATTCATTTGTAAATTTGTCTGTATGTTCATTGTTATCACGGGTCTCAATTACTAAAGCTTTCAAATAAGTTCTAATATCTTGATAGGGCAATTTCTTCCCACTGTTCTTCTTCTTCAAAAGCGTTGTGATTTTCTTCCATGTAAACTTTAGTATCAGTTTGTCAAGTTTCTTTGATACGCTATTGGGACTTTTTTGTGTATGAGAATTGACATGTTTATAGTATTTTTCTATACATGAACATGGTATAGATCTCACTTATTTATGTCTTCTAAAATGTCTTTCAGTAAAGTTTTCTCCACAAATATTTTGCACATCTTTTGTTCATTTTATTCTTAATACCTTATTTTTGACTGCTTGTGTATAGAATTGTAATTAATTTTGTATGGTGGGAGAATGTCCAGTCATCTTTCTGAACTCTTTTATCAAGTCTAATAATATTTTTAATTTTTTTGAGTTTTCTTTGCAGATAATTAAGTTTTTTGAGATCTGAGTTTATTGTTTTTTGTTTCTCGGGAGAATGTTTTCTTGTGTGTTTAGTGATTTTTTCAAATTGTGAGTTCCTATGTGATTGAATTTACTGAAACCTTGAGAGCCTAAATCGAAGACTCTTATTCAGAGAAGATTTATGTGTGCTTCTTTTGTGAGCCCATTTACCACTGGTGTTCTGAAACCGTTTCAACATCCTCTGAGCGTCCCAGAAAAAGTCCCTGGTCCAGTTTTCCTACTTTTTGTTGGCTTAGTGTTTTGACCCCAGCACTGTTTGTTTATATGCATTTTTCCCTAAGGCAACTCTGCGATTTTTGTTTGCTCACTGTGTGTGTGTGTGTGTGTGTGTGTGTAGTGTGTGTGTGTTTCAATTCACAGCTCTATTTTTTTTCCTTTAGAGATTTTCTTTGCGTGCTTGCACACCCACTGATGGTTTAAACAGTTGTAGTGCAACTAGGACCTAGCTGAGCTGTAGAAAAAGGCTCGGCAGGCATTTAGTCTGCCATGTTGTTGATGGTGGACATTCTTGATTTGTACTTAGACCAAACTTGCATCAGGTACTAAACTATCTGAAGTTGTTCCAGTTTTTCCTTTGTAGCCCCCTTTCTGTTTTCCTGATCTGAAGGAAAAAAAGCAGGATTGGTAGGAAATGTGGTATTTCATACGAGGGTAGGGTCAGTTTTTGGTTTCGTTTTAAGTCAGGAAGCTGGCTAGGGTCAGCATAGCCTCTCCCTGTTTCTGCAGTCAGCAAGTCTGTGACACAAATTCTTTACTTGGGCTGTGTTGCTTTGAGTTGAAATCTCCAGTCGCAGAGAATTAAATGTCAAGGTGGTTTTGTGAGGTGGAAAAATCTCTCTGAGGTAAGTGGGGAAAAGCCACAAAGGACCGTGAATTTCAAACCTTCCCCGAGGATTAGGAGATCAAGAGACATGGACATTATAAGCTCTGATCTTTGAAGCTGGCTTTCTCGTAACAATGGATCTGCCTGTCTCGAAAGAATAAAATACGCAGCTTTCGTGGGAGGTAAGGAGTAGGTTGCACTCATTAGCCTGCCCCTGCCGCTTTCGTTCCTCTGAGCCATACACTATTTTTTTTTTTTTGTCCTCCACATTCCACATCGCTTTAAGTTTGACATGTGGCTAGAACTTTCAGACACAAGTCCATCCGCCCACGGCGGAGCCAGGAGAGCATCGGAGGCAGCCGCGGTAACCCCGGCCTGAGAAAGTGGGCCGAGGAGGTGGCAGTGAAGATGGAGAGCTGGAGAGAGTCTAGAAAGATGTGGGAGGGAAGATGGACAGAACGTGGTGGTGGATTCAATACAAGGGAAGGAGGGGAAGTGGGGTGCCGAGGATGACTCTGGGGCTTTGGGCCCCCCTGGGTGGATGCTGGTATCTTTTCCGAGGCAGGGACTTCGTTAGACCCCTGGTTGGCTGGTTTGAAATGAATCCGTTGGCTTGGGGCCGGTTAAATTTGAGATGTCTCTGAGACATTGAGTGGCGAGGTCACGTGGACGGAAGGAAGGGACCCAAGCCTGCAGTGCAGAAAAGAGGTCCGAGCTTCATCAACAACCAGTTACCCCTCCAACATAAGTCGTGGATTTGTCTGTCTATCCTTTCGGGTTCAGGTAGTTGTTACTCGGGTTTCGTTTCTTCTCTCTCTCTCTCCTTGTCTTTGGACAACTTATTTTAATTGTTCTTTCTAGCCCTCTCTGACGGTTCGTGTGCCTCTTCTCACCGAGAGCTTTCCGACTGCCCTCAGCCCCATCTCTGTAGGGCATGTTCCTCGCCTCTGCAGACCGCCTCCTGGATCACCACGGGCGTCATCAGCAGAGAGACAGAGGCAGAAGGAACAGCAGTGACAAGTCATTTGGAAATAATTCGGATGTGGGAAACAGGTTGCTATTTTGGGTGAGGACAGATTTCCAGTGCAGAGGACAGGAGCTGTTGCTGAGACGCCCTGTGAAAGGCACACTTAACGGTGTGAGCCCAAGACGGACCCCGCCGGGGAGGAATGTGCTGTTGGACAGATTCCGGCTCCCAGCGGGTGTGCAGACGAGGCTGGCGGGCAGGAGTCGGGGAGGAGGGGAGAAGGTTCGAGGCGAAGGTTGGTTTCCGAACGGGTACAAAACACTTAAGAATAATTTTTGCGACAAGTCGGTCAGACGAACCAGGATGAATGGGACCAGCCTGTGTTTCTAATGAAACTTCTAGACGGTACTGATTCAGACTAGACGCTCAGAACTGTATTGGGATATAATAGCTGGATCTCGAGCCTAAGATTTCACGGTAGGGAAAGCGTCCAAATGCTTCAGCTGGCAGAATAATCTAAAAAATTAGGAAATCATGCTTAGTTCTAATATTTTAAAAATTAAAAAGAACGCTCAGGAAGACTTTTTCTGTATTGCTTAACGATTAATGTTAAAAAAAAAAAAAAACCCGAGGCAGAGGGAAAAAATGTGTTTTTCACATGAAGGTTGTTTATTTGCCAAGCCTATCAAATCGACCTCCACTCTGGGAAGTCAGATCATGTCTGTTTTCCCCCCAGTAAGTTCTATACAGTAGGACGTGATGACAGGGCTCTGGCTTCAGGCCCAGCTATCACTGGATTGTTGCTGGGTGGTTGGGGGGTGACTACATGGTTGTGACAGCCAAGGAGACACCCAGGGCCTCTTAGAGTCTTAAGCTGTCATTTTTGTGGTTCGTGGAATCTAGTTTGCCTTGTTCCTGAATCGGTTTCCCAAATAAAATTTCTAGACCAGCTTGCAACTTTTACCGAGGTTCATTTTCCCCATGGGACTCTTATTAAGCTACTACTCTGTGCGATACAATTCAATATAAATATAAATATGTATATATATATTTATATACATACATACATACATACATACATACATACATACATACATACATACTTGTGTATCTTCTGGTGTGTGACCAATGTCTAGTGCTTACTAGGGGCCAGGCATTGTCCTAGGTGTTTGAAGGGAACTAAACTATTTCATGCTCATATTCATCCCCTAAGCTCGTGCTTTTATGACTCTCATTTTATGGACGAGTAAACAGTGGCAGCGATGGTCAGTTACATGGCCAAGGCCACAGGAGTGGTCACAGTGGGGCTGGGGAGTGACCCGGTGCTGCCCACCCCTGGGGCTTACTCATATTACTGCTACACCTCTACCTGAATGAGGTGAACATTTTACATAAAGTGTGTCGTTCCAATGATGTTTTATTTTCTCTTAGGAGTGATTGGGTGACCTCCTATAAGGTCATGGTGAGCAATGACAGCCATACGTGGGTCACTATTAAGAACGGATCTGGAGACATGGTGAGTCTCTCCTCTCCTCTAACCCCGGGGCCTCGCCGTGCAGAGAGGGGCAGTGTGTGCCCAGTCCATGTTTGCACCTGGGCGTTTGCAGATCGCATGTCCACGCGAACCCGCTGCCGAGTCTGACGGATAACGCACCCCCCACCCCGATCCTGAAGTTCATCGCCAAGCGGCCCACATTTAGAGCCCATATAAAATTCAGTCCTTCTGGGGTGTAGGCTCTTCCACAGTTTACAGGTCAGCCCCGGAAAGTCATGTGGCACGTGGGGAAACTGGGGCCCCTCCCAGCCAGCTACTCAATCCTAATAGTTCCCTCACTCGCTTTAATCACCCGATCTTTCGGTTCCATGACGCGCTCCGAGTTGGCCAGTTCTGATCACGTCACGGTTTCCCTTGGGTCCTCAAGTGCATGTTCCCAGCGTGGTACCCAGTGTCTGCCACAATCTCCGTTTTCAACCCTCTGTCTCGTTCGTACCCCGGCCCACTCCTGTGTTCCAGAAAAAGGGGGCCAGTTGCTCTTCGTCCTCTGAATTCCATCTCTGGGCTCCTCCAGGTCTCACTTACGCATCGCCTCTTCTCCCGAGAGCTTCTAAATCATTTTCCTTCAAGGCCGTTCGCGTGACCCCTCATCCCCGAAACTTTGCCTGGTTCGTTCCTCCTAAAAACCCAGAGCTCTGTGGCCGCCCCTTTGCGGAGGCACTAGGAGGTTTCAGCGGTGACATCTAAGTATGACCCTCTCCACCCACAAGGTGGGAGCTTCCTGAGGACAGGCCCAGGCCCGGCTCAGCGCTCCTCTTTCCTCGACGCCCGGCACGCGTGCCGTGTTCCCCAGCGAGGTCTCATGGCATGAGTGAGTTCCTGACTCTTTCATCCCTTGTTAAGCAAGCTCTGAAAGAGTCTCCTTCCCCCACCCCCGACCCTTGTGCCTCAATAGATATTCGAAGGAAACAGTGAAAAGGAGATCCCGGTTCTCAACGAGCTGCCCGTCCCCACGGTGGCCCGCTACATCCGCCTCAACCCGCAGTCCTGGTTCAACAGCGGGAGCATCTGCATGAGGCTGGAGGTCCTCGGCTGCCCGTTGCCAGGTGAGCATGTCCCCCTGCCCTTCCTGCAGGACGCGGGAGGGCTGATGGGAGCAGGCGCCGAGCCAGGACAAGTAAAAGTAACCCAGCGATCTTCTTTCTTGTATATAAAACACAAAACAAAACAAAACAAAACAAAACAAAACAAAACACACCTAGTGCAAACGATTTGAAAAACATAGGTACGCACAAAGAAAAAAAAATAAGTAAATAAAAATCACTCAGAAACACCATGAACGTTCGGGGCCTCAAAGTAGCACGCCGACCGTGGCTCGCCTCCTGGGTTTTTAAGATGATGCGTGTTTCAAAGCTGAACATTCATTCCATACAAGCGAGCGAAAAAGATAACGTGAATCTTTTTCGGTAGCCCATTTAATTGTCCTCGAGTGTTCCTGCCGCGCTGGGTAGAGGAGGGGGTAGAGTTCATTTTAAACGTGACCGTGTACGTATTCTCTTTCTGTTATAAATAGCATCACTTGGCTGCCTGTGTCTCTAGGTAAATGCTCGTTTCTTTAGGTCGTATTCCCCTGGCCGTCTTTTCACATGATGGTATCTGGCCGTGACCTCACGGTGGCAGGAAGGAGGGGGCCTGAGTTCACACCGTCTGGCTCCTTGATGGCGTGCGCCCTGGACGGGCTTACCTGGCCTGGCTCGTGGTTGACTCTGTCTGGCTTTTCGGAGCTGATGTTTGTGCCCATGCGGGGCCTACAGAAGGCCAGACATCCTGACCAGACATCTCCAGGGCATGACACTGGCCCCCAGAGCACCCCTCAGACCCTTCGCTGGGGCCTGTGGGAAATGCCACGTTCTTGTCCGCCCACAGTCGGGTCGCAGGGAACAAGGAGCATGGCCTTGGTCATGACTCTCAAGCCTCCTCTCCCCAGCGGCTTTCCCCGCCTTGCCTCGTGGGATGGGCCTGGCTTCCTCTGGCTCCCTCTGGCACTGCCTGGGGGCGGGGCACCCCCAGCTCTGATGTGCTCGGAGGCCACTGTATCCATCATGCTGTTTCTACAGCCATCCCCCCCCCCCGACCGTGAACTTACACTGACTGTGTTTTCAAAGCGTACTTGATGTCACTTCTTGCTTTTCTCTCAATCCCATAATATCCTTGATCTTGCTTTGGCAACTATGAATTTTTAGCACACAGACGGTATTGGTGAGAAACACGAGTTTATCTGCCCACCTGCTTACCCCTCCCTGTTCCCGACAGATTCTTTGTTATAAATTCGTACTTACTAATTGTGAAACTTTTTC
The DNA here is from genome assembly GCA_003508835.1 of Eonycteris spelaea. Classification (NCBI taxonomy): domain Eukaryota; kingdom Metazoa; phylum Chordata; class Mammalia; order Chiroptera; family Pteropodidae; genus Eonycteris; species Eonycteris spelaea. The sequence continues at coordinate 3,999,326 of PUFA01000004.1, forward strand.
GTGTCATTAAAACTATTAGAGACCATCTGCCTTGTGGATGCCTTCGTCCTGGTTCATGGACAAAATCCCATGTTTTTAATCCACGCTTTATAGAGTCGATAAAGAACCTCACAGTGAACCTCTTTGTTTCTCTGTCATTGTGCGTGTCCAGGGTTATCGTGTAAGTTAGGGGACTATTCAATTATAGGATTGTTGCTTAAATTAGATTATGGTAAGTGGGCTCGCGGGTGCAGAGGGAGCGTGCATTTTCAAGGCAGACGGACCCACGGGGAAAACCACATCTATTGAAGGCCCGCCTGACTTTGGATCTGGGCCTCCTGTGGTGGCTGGTTCGGCCTGGAATTGTGATCCCGGGTCTCACTGGCCGCCGTCCAGAGCCTGCTGGGCCTCTCCACGCACGCCGTGCCTGTGGCACAGCTGTGGGTGGGTGTGTGTGAGGCCTTCATAGTGCCAGGCCAGGAGGCTGGCCCTCTGTGGCGCTCAGCACAGCCTCGGCCTGCTCGCTTCAAAGTGTGGGGCCATGGTTTCTCTCTGTGGGCAGGATTCATCTGTCATTGGGAGAGGACAAAGGGCAGCCTGTGAGAGTCCCATGAAATGAATATTTCCCTGTGAAGTTATTCTTGTGTGTGTGTGCGTGCGTGCGTGTGTGTTTGAAGTCAGGTCCTGGAGGCAATTTAATCCTCACAAAGACAGTTAACAGTGGGAAAGCTTAGGGGGTTTTAAGTGTGGACCCTGAATGGCTCAATTTTCCAACCTTAAATATTTAGGGTCATTTTTTTTTTCTAGAAGTTACTTAGCAGTCTGCCCGGAGGGGAACTGGCCTTTACTCACGCTGCTTGTCATGTCCAAGGGTCTGGGGTGGCCCACGGGGCCCCCAAGTCCATGTGAACTCAGTGCTCATTGCTCTGTTGTCGGCACAATCCATCTGTGCAAGTTAACGAGGCCAAAGCCAGGGGCGACCCGACCCACTGGCCCTCAAACCCAGGGCGACCTAGCAGCCTTCGTGGGGCCACCTCGATCCTGTTCTTCCAGAACTCTTGTTTGTGAAAAATGCCCTTACTTTGCGTCTGCTTCTCTCCGTCCGGTCTTTCCATCACCTGCCGTCTTCCCGTGGGCGCCCAGTAGGGGTGGCGGAAGGTGGTGATTCTTTCTAAGACTTCGTGAATACCATTTCCAGAGGGTTTTGAACTGGAAACTGAATTACCCTATACCATGGTCTATTAATAATAGGCTTTTCAAAGCTCAAAGGTAAAAGAAAATGTTCTTTAATGGTTATGGAGTTTCAGTTTTACCAGATAAAAAAGTGCTAGGGATCCGTTTCACAACGATGCGGATATACTCAACACTGCTCAACTGTAGCCTTAAAAATGGTTAAGATCTGAATTTTATGTTGTGTGTTTTACCACACTAACACTTTAGAAAAATTCAAAAAATAATTCTGTTATTATTAATTTTGTTTTTAAGTAAAAGTTTTCTTCTGTAAATTCGAATGGACTTGTCCGTTTTGGACTAAAGATTTCGTACTTACCAGAACCCAGGGAGAGCTTCTCAGGATAAATATTTAATAACGAAGAGTTCAGGTTAAGACGCACACACCAGCTGCCTCCCAGACCACAGCCTGGGGGTTTTCGGGCTTTTTCCGCTTGTAAACAACGCTGCCTCGTTCTGCAAAGGGCCGCATGAGCCTGCTGCACACTGTGTCCTCACCTCGCGACAGGGCTGTGCCCAGGGCCAGGAGAAGGAGCTTGTGGGGGGTGGAGGGGGGAGTGGTGATGCTTGAGCCCCAGTGAGTGCTGCTCACACCTGCTTTTATGAACGTGTGACTTTGACCTCTGGGGAGAGTCGTCACTCCTTCCCCAACGTCTTCTTGGCTGCTAGGTCGGAGCGACCATCCTCCGTCTGCACAGTGCCGAAGTGACCGGGGATCTTGTGAAGGACTCGGAGGACCTTGTCGTGAGCCGTGCAGAGGTCTCGGGGAAGGGCCTTTTGCTCCCTCGAGCTCAAAGAGCTGCTGCCCCAGAAGGACCCCAGAAATGCTGTCCATCCTTTCTCCTCGCACATACGCCCTCCCAGGCACGCACCCCTGGAGAAGGGGTTTCATCGTAAGGCCAGCCCCTGTCTTGCTGAGCTGTAATCCTCTTTCAGCCAGCCCACCCCTCTCCTCAGTACGTCGGAGTGAGGGGCGGAGGGGTCGTCACAGCTGCAAAGACTTTTAAATGACATCTGTTTGCTTTGCTGCTTCCACTTTTTGTCACAGTCAGGTCGCAGTTTGAAGGCTCTCTTGTCCCGTGGGGTTGATCACTAGGTTGAGCCCAGGCCCGGGCTGTCGAGTAATCGGGTGGGTGACACGGAATCCCTTCGTGTCCACGGTTACTTGGGCCTCCTTTTGCTGCGGGATCACTGTTACCAGCCGCAGCCTCTCTCCATCACAACTGGTTCTCAGGCCGTCTGATCAGAAAAGGAGATGCATTCGCGTCCCTTTCAGGGGCAGCCTGGGGACAGAAGTGGCATGAGCTGGGGCTCAGATCAGACCTGGGCTCAAAGTCCACTTCTACCCCTTGGCAACTGTGGCTGTGGGCAGCCGGCAGAAGGACCTGTGCTTTGCTTGCTTCACCTGCAAAGTGGCGTCAGTACCTTCCCTGCAGACTGGGGACTAAGTCCTTCATCTTCGGGGTCACCTTTTCTTTAAACATCCCTGTTTGGGCAGATCAGGATTTTGAGTCGTCGAATAACAGAAGTTTGGAGTATGATTTTAGGCTCGCATGCCCCACCTGGAGTTTGTGCCCGTAACTAAGGGGTCCCAGAAGGAATCTGTTGGTTTCCAGTACATGTGACGTATCAAACCAAGCACAGGAAAGGAGGCAGGGGACTGAGTCCTGAGTCCCCAAGGCTCCCTCTGTGAGGCCTGACAGACAGACTCAGTCAGAACTCTGTTTCCGATGTTGAAGTCCTGCTCAAATCAGCCGAAGGGGGACAGAAAATTTTGGCTCACATAAATGGAAAGTCCGGGGGTAGCTCTGACTCTGGCTTCAGACAAAAATGAGTGTACTCTCTGTGGGCTTCTCCATGCATCTGGGGCTCCCCCTGCCACTGTCCTGCAGCTGGGAGGGAGGCTGGTCACTACCACCCCAGACCGTCCTGCCTCCCAAGTGACTTCAGCAGAAAGACTTCCTTCTACAACTCCGGGCGGAACGCCATCTGATCGCCACCTCGATCCTGGGATATTGGGATCATGCTGAGGACAAAGTGTTTAATTGGTTGGGCCTGGGTCACATGTCCATACCTGTGAACGGTCACCAAGGCAATTCCATTGGAACCTTCTAGCACGCATTCCCCACAGGAGAATGGGAACCTTTTGTCCACAGAGGGAAGAAGGGGACAGTGGGTTTGGCGGACTCATTGTCGATTCTGAGCCCCAGGAGGGCTGAGCTCTGTTCTCACTATCTCCTTATCGAGAGCGTTAGACTCCTAACAGGTTCCCAATAAAACTTTATGCAGTCGGAATATGTGGACGAATAAAGGAGGATTTGGTCGAATGTGGGAGGTTCTGAAAAATACTCAGCCGTGGTTTAGAGGCAGTTCATATCCTTATGCAAACGGATTCCATGTGAGGCTTAAAGATGCGGCCAAGCAGGGAGCTGTTTGTACTTGGCGTTAAGAGAGTTTCTTCAGTCCCTTCTGAGAACCTGGAAGGCATAATCTGAGTTCAAAGACAAAGGGGGCTTTAAAGAGTTTGGGAAAGAGGCCCCCGCCCCCGGGACCTGGGGAGAGGGGGGTTTGAGTAGCTCTTAGAAAACGGCTTGTGTGTAAGTTAAGTGTAAATGAATGTGAAAAATACGCTGTTCCTTTGCTTTTAAACACAGAGGTTTAGAAATCACCAGGAGGGCGGCTTGCCTGAGGGCGGGTCAGCCGCCACTCCAGAAGGAAAGCCCCCGAAAAGTAAGGGGGGGTGTCTTTTGGCTAAACCTGAATTGCTTTTGCTTTCTTTTCTGGACAGAATGCCAGTTTGCGCTCCCACATGATTTCCCTGTCAATGACAGTCATTTGTTTCTAATAGAATTATTGGCAAACCTTTTGTGAATATTAAAAGCTGTCTTTTCATTGTTCGAGTCTGTATGTGATTTTCGGCTCATTGTGAGCCCTGGCGAGTCTCGTGTGGCTTTCACGACCTGTGGCTGTGGGGACGCAGACATGCAGCTGGCCCAGTCGATCGCAGGCAATGTGTCCTGTGCACGAGTCCCATGACCCTGCTGGAGGTGTGCTCGGTACTTCTGAACACGGTGCTTCTCAAACTTCTGAGCCCGTGGAGCTGTCTGGGGGTTTTAAAAATGTGAATGTGATTCGGTAGGTTTGGCTGGGTCTGACGAGCAGCCAGAGTACTACTGGTTTGCGGACCACACTGGTGGCACCCGTTGGGACTCACTGCTCCCAATACCGCTGGGCGCATCGCCCACCTGTGCCACTGCCACTGCCTCCAGCATCGCTCTTCCAGCGACTTGGGTCAAACTCACACCTGCTGTGGTTCCGGCCTCACCCACGTGGCTCTGGGGTTGGTAGAATGACCTGCAAAGCTCCACATTCTCGCTAGTTGCGGGGAGACCCGGGCTGGCCAGGACTTCCGGCTGCGTCCTTGGGAAGGGGTGGAGGGAGATATCAGGAGGTGGGGGGACTGGCTGAGTTCTGCCAGGAGGAGGACTCAGTGCCCGCTCACTCCTCCTTGTCCTCACCTTGCATCTGAGTGTCCTTTGTTTCTGTAATTATAGGAACAATCCATGCTTATATTACAAGCATGAAAGAAAAAAAGTCAGTTTGTATGGAAGGCAATCCTGTCAAGAGCAGACATGTCATCCCCAGGCCCCCGAATCCCAGTCCCCAGAGGTGACCACTGTTTATACATCCTGATGATGCCTCTTGGGGTGCTTCAGACCCAGCAACAGACCCCCAGCTCCCATTGGCTTAATGGCTAAGGGACTTTGTCACCCGGTGTGGTTGGCAGTCCCGAAGAAGGACTGGCTCCCAGGTTGGTTCACTCATCGGCTCCTGAGGTCGCTGGGACTCTGTCTGTCCCCTACCTGGAGAGATTCTCGCTCACTCCGCCTCTGCAACCTCGGGGTCCCCCTTCAATCTGGACCAGTGAGAGTGGCCAGGGAGGGCTGTGCTCTGCTGGGCTTGGCCCAGTCGTGTTGGGCCCTTGAAGCTGGGGACCTGAGGTCTGCTTCTGAGAAGTGGGGGGGGGGTCCCTAACAACACTGGCTTCTGTGAGGAAGGGCGAAAATGGACTGAACGCTGGTAAGCAACGAATAGTGCCCCCCATACTTCTAAAAATTTCCATTCATGCACACAGTTGTGATATTCATTCATTCATTCATTCATTCATCATTCATTCATTCAGTGCTGACAGTTTGCCCACATACATGTTATCCCAATACTAGCAGTCCACCAATGAGGGAGGTGCCAGTATGTTTTCTGTTTACGGTGAAGAAACTAAGGCAAAGACTGTCTGGTGACATGTCCTGGGTCACGCAGCACGTAAGTGGACAAGCAGAGATCTGAACCCAGGCCTCCGGGCTCCAGGCCCATGCTCTCCATCACTAGGTGACCCTGACCCCAAAGAGGCGTCATGAAAGCTGTCTCTCTCACCTCTGCGCCCGCGTGAGAAGCTGGAGATCGGGCTGAGTCCCTCCAACAGCCGCCACGCGTAGCAGAGTGATGTCTGTGAATTCCAAACCGTGTTTCTCTGCCTAGATCCAAGCAACTATTACCACCGACGAAACGAGATGACCACCACCGACGACCTGGACTTTAGGCACCACAGCTACAAGGAGATGCGCCAGGTAGGGCCCGGGCCCGCCCGCAGGCGACGCGCGCGCCCCACAACACGAGGCCTTTACTGTCAGAAACGAGGAAGACGTGTTAGGGGTAGCCGCTGAATGACCCGTTCGGTGAGCTGAAGCCACACTCAAGGCTTGTAGTTTCAGGGTTGAGAAAGCCTCTTTGGGGCTTTCTACTTGATCTCTCCCACGATGGGGTGGTTCATGCAGAATTGTGAGGAGAAGGGCCTGGGATCTAATTCGCAAAAGCTCCCCTTGCGATTCTAACGCGCAGTGCGTCTTCAGATCTCTGGCCTGATGCCCTTAGTGCTCCAAGCACTTCCGTACTGTCAGGGGAAAAGGTGCTCCCAGATGAGCTTGTCCCCGATTTAATTACAGAAACCAAGGCATTCGGAGCTGTTGGTGGTGCTTGTGCTGGGTGCAGAGGGAGAAGGAACAAACATTTTCTGGGACCGGTTGAAAGAGCAGTCCCCATGCTGAGTGCTTGGCCTCTGAAATCCTGCTCAGGGTGTCCCCCTGGGCTGATGCTGGAAAGGGCAGGGACGTGCTGGCAAATGAGAAGTCCTCAGGTATCAAAGAATCTGCTTGCAGAGACGACCGGCCGAGAAATGCCCTCGCAAATGCATTTACGGAACCGGAACTCACCACGGTCAAATCACTGTGGCTCAAAGCGGGGGCTCCTAGGTGCTGAGGAAAGGAAGCAGCCCCCAGCCTCAGTGAGGTCAGGGCGGTTAGACCAAGGCTCACCCCAGGGACTCGGCAAGCCTGGCCTGTCCCCGTGTCCTTCCAGACAGCGTCAGCACAGACTTAGAGGTGGACATGCTAAAAAATTGTCTTGTGCCTTGCTCCTCAGAAATCACGGTAATGGGTTTGGGTTGTGGGCGTGAGTCACCCTGCCACTCTGCGTTCTTGGGAGATTAAGTGGCTCAGCTCACCGCTCCATCTTAGGGAGCATTTGTGTGTTAGCCCAGCTTTGCTTACTAGACATCACCAGACATCTCTTCCAGCCCAGAAGTTAGACAAATTTCAACTCAGTTGGGGCAATTACTGTCAAGAGCAATACATCTAAATGCATTTCAAATGGACTAACTGCACGGAGGGTCCAGGTAGCTGGTGTCTTTAAATAGTCACGCCGCGTGGGAAACTGGGGTTCTTCTCTAATAAGGAGAGCTGGGGGCAGGGGACTGTGTGTCATTATCTGCCACCTCTAGTCACTGTCCTTGGTAGATGTGAGAGCTAAGAGGAACCTTGGCACGGTCAGTGCAGCCCTGTGGGGGATGCCGGGGGACCCCACCAAGGTCCCCGGGCCCAGCACTCAGCTAGCGGGCATCTCTCAGTCCTGAGGAGTGTCCAAGTGGCAAGCAATTGGCCACTGGGGTCCCTGACTCCTGGGGGTAGGAGAGCAGCAGCGTTTTTAGCAGTTTGCCCATACGGAGTCTGCTAGGTTACCGTGGAAATCCTCCTACTTCAGGGGAAAAACAATGTTAGTTTATCCTCGTATTGAAAGAGACATTTACAACAAACAAAAAAAATGAGAAACAGCAGCCAGAGCAGGAAGAGAGAAGAGAAAATAGGAAAACTAACTGCGTCGGAAGAAGTTCCAGAGAATGCGTATGGCTCTGTGTGCAGGAAATGGTTCTGGAGCAGTGACTTAGAAGGCACTGTCCTCCCCCAGGGGGATCCCACGGGTGATGGGGACGGGGAAGGAAGGGGGAAAGGGAGGAGAAAGTTGCAGGAACACTAGTATTATTAAGGTGGAGTCAGGTAAGAATTCCCAGGGTGCTAGAGGCCTCGACAGCTCACGTCGTGATTTAGAATTGCTTAGTCATCTGTTCGTCTGTGTGTATGTTATGTCTCCTTCCTTTGGGACCACGAAGGCAGAGACTCTGTCATTTTTTCAGAAATCCATAATGGGTACTAGGTAAATATGTACCTCTGAGGTTGTCACCAGGGAGATGTTGGGGGAGAAGTGGCCGGCTTGGTTGGCGTGGTTGGGAAGGGCTTTGTGGGGATGGGGCTGGCTGTCCTCTATGACTGTTGCCTCCGGGGTGGTTGTCCGTGTCCTTCACCCCCAGGCTTGGGCAGGCGGGGGCGGGAGGAGGGGTGCTCTGAGCAGTGTGGGTGGAGAGACAGAGGCAGGGAGGTGGGCGCAAATGGCATGTTTCTGGAGCGGTGGGCCGTCCGCTGGGAGGGGAGGCTGGCCTGCTCAGAGACGCTTCTGTAGTGAGTCTGAGAATCGGGGGACGTTTTTACCTAAGCAGACTCAAGGAGATCGATCTGGAGGTTGTTTGGAGAGCAGACTGGTGAGTCCAGCCAAGTCCCCAGGAGAGGGACCCCCTGGGCCTACAGAAGGAGGGGTGAGGCATTTTGGGGACACATTGGCTAGTCCCAGGTTAGCTGTTGGAGGAGCTGGGGAGAGAAAGGGGGCCGGCGTGCTCCCGAGGGGATGGGGCACCATCCGCAAAGCGGGGAAGTAGGTGGTTTTAGGGAAAGGCTAATGACTTGACGTCTGGGTCGGGCACGACGTCGTCAGCCTCCACGCGCTCCGGAAGTCCTGGTCAGTTGGCCGGTCAGTTGGGTGTGATGCCCTAGAAAGAAGGAAGTACGAACATGAGTCAGAAGGCAGCAGGTAGCGGGTATGGGCCTCCAGGGCAGTGGAGGATGGCTGGGGCCTCAGGCTGTGGGCGTCCGGCGGCTGAGCCTGCCCACCTGCTCCGTGCTCAGCCTGCCCCTGGGGGCAGGTGACGTGGCAAGAAGCCGGGGCAGGGCAGCAGATCCGGACCAGCCCACCCCTCACCCGTGGGGTGCCACTTACTGTGATTCTCTCCCCGCTTCCTCCCCGGGATTCCATTTCCGTTTGATCAGATGCAGTGCCTGTTTGTCAGGCAAATGAGCAAAGACCATGGGTGAGGACTTTCTTCTCTTCTCCAACATTTGGAGTCATTGGATAAACAACATTGCGCGAACGTCAGGTGCACAGGAAAGTCTGAAAGGTAGTCCTCCGTGAGCCCACGACCCTCGAGAGCCCGTGGTTTTCGGTTCCCCCTGTTTCTATCAGTGTTTGAGTTTCCATCTTCCCAGAATTCATCCGCTTTCGTTCAGAGGATGGTGACACTGTTGCCCCGCGTTTCTTAGCTAAGCCTGGGCCTTGGCCATTTTTCGTCCTAGCCTCACGATTGTACTTGCGCCGCTGCAGCACGCTCCAGCGAGGGTTGTGTGGTAGGGCCCTCGCTGCCTTCCTGCTATTTGGGTATCGCCCCGCTTTTAATGGAGACTAAGACAGCGAGACGCGTGCTACGGCAAGTGTCGTCGTGCATATAATATCGCCGGTCTCTAGGAACAAGTTCCCTCTGATATCTGCTAGAAACGGAATTACTGGAAAATGGGGCGTTTTCATTTCTTTTCTTCAGGAACGGAGGGAAACGGCGGGGCCCAGATAGACATGAGGGCGGCACAATGTCTTCCTGTCTCACAGATGAGGAAAGAGGCATGATGAGGCTGAGGGTCTTGCAAACCCTGGTACTCTCTAAGGCAGGGGACCCGATTCCTGGGCTGTGGACCAGTACCAGTCCGTGGCCTGTTAGGAACCGGGCTGCACAGCAGGGAGTGAGCGGCAGGTGAGCGAGTGAAGCTCCATCTGTATTTGCAGCCGCTCCCCAGCGCCAGCATCACTGCCTCAGCTCCGCCTCAGGTCATCAGGCATTAGATTCTCACGGGAGCACCGGTCCCTGGTGCCACAGAGGTGGGGACGGCTGCTCTAAGGTGAAGTTTCTCAACCTTGTTTCATTAGCGCCCCCAACCAGGCTTTTCAGACGCTTTTCTTAAATTTCCTCCAGCCTTTATATTGAATACCAAGGAATAAGATTTCGTTGAGCTTTGGAGGGCCACACAGCATTGTAATATCTAAGACTTTTAGCTCCAAAGAGCCAATGTTTTCCTCCTTGGGGGTGATGTCTCCCCTATTGAGAATTCATGCCCTAAGACCAAATTCCAGTCCTTACTCTTAAGACCCATCAGGACCTAAATATTTACCAGTCAGACCCAAACTCCAAACAAACAAACAAACAAACAAATAAATAAAAGCCCAAAATGGACTTTTTGGAAATAAGCAAGGTGGGTCACCGCCAGGCCTTCAGTGGTGCTTGTGGCCAGCAGAGAAACCACAGATGGCCACTATACAGAGAGTCGTAAGACACCTTGTACAGGACATTCTCCCAATGCCTGTGCTCTCATTCCTACGCGCGGAAAGGTACGTGGCCTCCTGGCGGTGCTCCCCGCTCTTCCTGTGACACGGAGGAGAGAGCTGTGGCTGGCAACGGAACGACGCAGTGACGGCGGCCGACTCTGAAGCGGTGACTCCGATGCCTCGTGCTGAGAGCATCCCGCACCGAGGCACTGTCCGCGGCGAAGGGCGCATCCGAGGGGAGACGGCGCGTGTCTTTTCCCGCGCCAGGGTCATGGGCTCTCGCACAGGGGGGCACGCTCCCCAGCAGCTAACTGGGAGGGGGAGGAGAGCGAGCGCTCGGTGGCGGCCAGGCTCCGCGCGGGGGGCGCACGTTCCTCGCCTCGTCGGGGATCAGCCGAGCGGCCCGGGGTCTGCGGGACTCGGCATCGATCTGAATGCGAGATGGGGGGTCGGTCGCCTGCGGGTCCGAACCTGCGAGATCGATGCCAGTGGCTGAGAATGACAGCGCGGTCAGCAGGGACGGGACGGCGGGGCCCCAGAGGAGGTGGGGTGTGAATGTGTGCGTGTGCGTGTGTGCGCGTGTGCGTGTGCGTTCGTGTGTGGGTGCATGTGTGTGCATGTGTGTGTGCATGTGCGTGCGTGCGTACGTGTGTGCGCATGTGCGCGCGTGTGTGCGTTTGTGTGCACATGTGTGTGCGCGTGCGTGTGGTGCATGTGTGTGCGTGTGCGTGTGTGCATGTGCGTGTGTTTGTATGTGTGCGTGCATGTGTGTGCACGCGCGCTGTGTGTGTGTATGTGCGTGCGTGTGCTGCGTGTGTGTGGGTGTGTGCGCGTGCACGTGCATGTGCGTGTGGGTGTGTGCGTGTGCATGTGCACACGTGTGTGCATGTGCACACGTGTGTGCATGTGCGTGCGTGGTGCATGCATGTGTGTGTGTGTGCGTGCGCGCGTGGGGTGTGGTGTGGGTGTGCGTGCGTGCATGTGGGTGCGTGTGTGCGTGTGTGGTGTGTGTGCATGCGCGTGCATGTGCGTGTGTGTGCATGTGTGTGCGTGTGTGCACGTGTGTGTGCATGTGCGTGCGTGGTGCATGCATGTGTGTGCATGTGTGTGCGTGTGGGTGTGTGTGCACGTGCGCACGTGCCGTGGCCGTCGGCTCAGAGCGGTCGCCACGTGCGGCACACGGGCGTGCTGCCGCTTTTCATCACCTTGTTGCGCCTTCGCAAAGACGCGCCCAGAGCCCAAGCTCTGGCTCCATCTGGTACGAGCTGGGGGACCCCCGGCACATCCTCGGCGTGGCTCCCGGCCTCGCTCTCCATTTTCGTGAAATGGGGGCGATCACTTCTGCTTTCCTGCTCCTCCCGGTGGTCATGCCGGTGAGAGTCAGCAGAGAAACAGCGCAGTGTTACGTGACTGTGGACATGACCAGGGACTTTATTCCTGTCTCTTATTAAAACACTGCGCATCTCCCCCGCGGCCCCACCTTGACCCTGCGCACACACCCCTCCTGCCGATGGGCAGGGGGCCACTTTCCCCTGACGTGTTGTGCCTTAACTCATGGTGGGCTTCTGCGTTCGCCTTCTGGAGAACGAGGGTCGTTGACGGCCAGAACTCTCTTGCTCTCACCTGGAATTCTCTTTCTCGCACACGCGGTGAGTTGTCAACGCAAAGCACGTTTGCCCCCCCGCCCAGGAGAGGGAGAGAATGAGGCCCGGGTTCCTGAGCAAGGCTGCACCTGTAACACCCCGTGGGCGTCATAAACACAAAGCCGCGGCAGCTATTACTCCCTCCTGTGCCTTAGAAATGTTCTCTGATGCTCCTTAAACACACCTCGCACAGTCCCTGCGGAACGATGTTTTGAAAGGCCAATGAAGTGTGCAGCTGTATGACTTTACTTATCATCGGTTCCACCAGTTTTCCAGTTCGCACAGATTTTAACCCGCCGTCAACTTTGCACCGTATTTGTTTCTTTACAAGTTCGAAGACGTCTTATGGATCCTTTGATTGGTCAGGAAGTTTTTGAAGGACAGCAGAGGGCGCATCCAGGTCCACGCCGTCCCTCTGGGCAATGTCCTCCCTTTGGTCACCAACCACCCCGCTCTTGCTCACCTCCCCGATGGGCGCCGGCCCGCTCACGCCCTGGCAGGACCGTCCTTCCTTGTTGCCTGCACAGCGTCCGCGCGTGCGTCCTGGTCGTTAGCACACTGTCGTGGGACTGTCCTGTGAACGCTCCTGCCTCCGCCACGAGCAAGGCCGGGCTGGTGTCTGGCCGAGACGTCCTTTGAATCAGGTCAGGACAGTGCAGCAATTTCACCCAGCAAATCACGGGTGTGTCACGGGCCACTCACAGTCCTCTTTCGGAGAAGGAAGGAAGGCGACCTCTGGGGACAGTGTCTGTGTCCTTCCCCACCCCCACCCCCCACCCCAGAGTCCAGCATGTGCCCCCGACACTCCCAGAGCCCCGCTTACCTCCTGGGCATCTTGTCACATTCCCCGGGTGGCGGCTGTCAGTCTGATGAGCTCGACGGTAAAAGCAAAATTCAGAAAACAGCACGTGTCGATTTCACTTCCTCGCGGAAGCCTGCTGCCCGACGCTTACCCACACGACTCCCGACACTAGAGCACCAGTGGAGTGGGGTGTCATATGATTCCCGCCTGTCGCTGCACTGTGAGCCCTGGGAGGGCAGGAGCGGTGACCGTTTCCTCAGCCTAACGTCATAGATGTTCCTTAAATTATGAAAGAAAACTGATATTCAGTAATAAATATTTATTTAGGCAGAGAGACGGAGCTAAAAGGCTCAGTCTGTCTCTTAAAGGACCCGTAGTCTAGGGAGGGGCCAGAAGACAACAGGAAACCACAGTGAAAAGATAATACCACAGCCACGGAGGTGATAGCCACCACCCAGGGGTGCTGGGAGGACACGAGACCACTCCAGGCAGAGAGGACGGCCCTGGCGTGTGTTGAGGAGGGGGATGCCCGGGGTAGGGTGGGGGCTGGCGGAGGTGGAGGGGGGGTGGGTCGCAGGTGGCTGTCTTCTGGGGAGCTCCGCCTGCCTTAGTGCACAGCCCGCATTGCTTAGGTCCTTACTCATTCCATTCATTGCATTTTTCAGCTGATGAAAGTTGTGAATGAAATGTGCCCCAATATCACCAGGATTTATAACATCGGCAAGAGCCACCAGGGCCTGAAGCTGTACGCTGTGGAGATCTCCGACCATCCCGGGGAGCACGAAGTTGGTGAGGTCACCCCTCTGGGATGCCTCTGTCCCTTCACGTCTGGTGCCTTCCTAAAGGGCAAGGCGACCGTTCCCCTGGGGAGAACGTTCATGGAACAGGGCTGAGCTGTGCATGCATCACCCCACACAGGCGGGTTCTGCAGAACTTGGTTCTGTGAACCTTTCGTCTTATGATACGGGCTGTTTACTTATTTAAGCTGGAAATTTTACTTATTTAAGCTGGAAATGATCCTCCTTTGCTCCCAATGGACCTTTTTTTTTTTTTTTTTTTTTTTTACTTCTGTTCTCCAGCTCTGGGTCAGCCACATTAACCAAAGAGGAAAAAGGCCAGCGTTGGTGAGGGCAGCATCCCTTTCTGACAGAAAATTCTGGATTCCCTGTTCATTTATGGCTCAACTTTGAGGAGGTCCCTAATTTTTTTAAAAAAATGTCAGTCTTATTTTTCAAGCATTTCCTATTTCTAGCCATTTCCCATTAGTCACTCCCGAGAGCATATTTTTCCCCAGGTCAGAGGGACTTCTCTGGTCCATTTTATGGTAAATCTTTGAGCCCTTTAGAAATCCCCCAAGACTTAAATCCAGAGATTTGTCTGATTCATGCAGCTAACATTCATCAGTATTTCAGAATTTCGGGAGTTTCTTTTAAAGAATAAGGGCTTATCTATGGGTAAAATCACATTTCCTCAAAAGCAATAGCTTCACCAATGGAGGATGGAGAAGCATTGTCAGCTCGTGCCCTGCACTGATAAAGTCCAACCCTGAAAAGCTGAGCTTTGGGGAAAAAAACAACAACTCTCAGACACCCCCTTACAAAATTCTGTCACTGCTGCCTTGTGCTGCTGGTCTGTTCTCTGCTTGTATTTATTTATTTTTGTGTCCTTGTAAAATGTAATCATTTTAAGAAAAATAATTACCTCCCAGAAGATAAAAGTCATTTCTTTTTTTTTTTTTTTTTTTGGAAAAAAATCATTTCTATGGCTTGTGTTTTATTTGTTAATTTAAATTCTAACACTGTCCTTTTATTTATTCTTAATAAATAAGAATAACCATTATCAGCGTGTGGTTGTTATCGTCTGAGATTTTCCTACCCATTTTCGTATTTATCTGACTCTTTGGGCATAAAAGCATAGACTGATGTAATTTGGGAAGTTTATTTGGAAGACTAGATAGGGCTAATACTGTAAATCGATGTTATTCAGAGATTTTTATTCTAGCACAGGGTGCTGCGGGCACCTGATACGCACCTGTGTTTCTTCTGTCTCTGAGTCCAGGTGAGCCGGAGTTCCACTACGTTGCCGGCGCCCATGGCAACGAGGTGCTGGGCCGGGAGCTGGTGCTTCTGCTCATGCAGTTCCTGTGCCAGGAGTACCTGGCCGGGAATGCACGCATCGTCCGCCTGGTGGAGGAGACGCGGATTCACATCCTCCCCTCCCTCAACCCCGACGGCTACGAGAAGGCCTCCGAGGGGGTAATGCCCGCGCTCCGAGCTGCAGCCGGCCCCGCCCGCCCCGCCGGCTCGCCCGCCGGTCCCATCCCGCCTCGGAGCGTGCTTATCCAGGTCCCTCCGCTGAGACAAGGTCTATGAAAGATGCAAAGCAGGAATTGAGAATGATGAGGACCCTGAGAGGTGGACATGCCAACGGACTGGAGAAATCACGCACGCACGCACAGCCACACGCACGCACGCACACGCACACGCACGCACACACACACACGCACACGCACGCACACGCAGTGAGAACAATAGAATCGAATAAGAACACTGACATTAAGCACTTAATCGAGGCGACCACCGACCTTGATGACTGGGACTTGTTTTATTATTCTGATATTTATATTTCATGTTCTGATTATGGTGTAGAATGTGCATAGGTTACGGTTATGCGTGGGATATACATACGTATAGAATTAGGTATAGAATATAGGTAGTATTGTCTGGGACTGTTATCTGGGAATAAAAGGGAAAACTATACTTAAAACGATGGTACCTATCAACTGCGTGCTTTACGATTCAGAATTTTAGATGTGTTGATTGGTACAAATAGCTGGGGATTTGCAATGCCGGTTGGTTAGGGGTTTGTGAGCCAGAATCATGGGCAGGGCAGGGAGAACGTGTGAATGCGATGGCTGTGGATTTCGCAATGACGGACTCAGATCCGTTAGCACGCAGAGTTTCATCCGACCAGTGCAGACGCTCTCAGGGGAAAGCCAAAGGGGACGAAGGGGCCTCAGACTTTCTGGTCACCGCCTAGGGGCAGGAACCACTCTCTGTCTTCCCTCTTCACAGTGATGGGCTGTGTTATCCCTCGCCCACCAAGCAGGAACAGGTGTTTTGATATTATCCTTTGGATGTCTTCTTTGGGCCAGAGCGGGGGTGGAGGCTTAGGGACACACCCCAAGTGGAGATGGAGGTGGCGTCCTTGGTGTGACAGAGTCAGCTCTGCTCAGGAGCCTGTGGGGTCCTCACATTCTGAATCGTCTCCAGGGCTCGGAGCTGGGAGGCTGGTCCCTGGGACGCTGGACCCACGATGGGATCGATATCAACAACAACTTCCCCGACTTGAACACGCTGCTCTGGGAGGCGGAGGACCGGCAGAGCGTCCCAAGGAAGGTTCCCAACCACCACATCGCCATCCCGGAGTGGTTTCTGTCTGAAAATGCCACGGTGAGTGAAAATGCCCCGCACTCCGCAGAGCCACGGAAGGCCGAAATCAACGCCCACTGGTGTGTGCAGAGGATGTGACATTGAAGCGCAAGACCACACCGCTTTTGCTGTCATGTTTTCTCCAAGTGTGCTGGATGATAGCTACCTTTACATTTGATATTTGAGGCGATTCCGCATAGAAATCATGTAATTGTTTTCTTTACAACCCTGCAGTGCTTTAACAGCAAAAAAAAAAAAAAAAAATTCCACTGAACTGGGCGTGTCTGTAACGAGCATGGTCACCCCTAGCTTTGGTCGTTAACTGCTACGAGATTGTCTTAGCCCTCACCGGTTGCTTGAAGTATCTTATTTTTCTTTTAATAACTCCCCATGGATGTATTGCATGGGGTGCTTCTTCGGAAGGAAGAACGCATTGGCTGAGCAGGGTGTTCTTGGGGCTTGTTTCACAAAGAACATGTTGTAGAAGAAATAATTTTCGCACAGCTTCCCATTGCCTTTTCCAGCCTCCTCGGCCCGTTGCCTTCACCCCTCATCTTTGACAGTGTGCGTCCCTCGCGAGGTCTGCTTTGATGGCTATGTACGTACAGCATTAGGGTGAGGGTCAGTTGCGACAACAGGAAAAAGCAAATAACGGCGGCTTCATGAGGTAGAAGTTTGTTTCTTTTTTTTTTCACGGAAAAGGGCCCTGGAGGTAGATGGTACCCGGCTGGCAAAAGAGAAGCCCCGTGGTCATCGGGATCCAGGAGGCATCCATCTTTCTGCCTCCACCGTGTTAGCATGTGACCTTCTTCCTCCAGGCCATGATCCGAGGTGGCAGTGGGCGGTCCAGCTGTCATGTCTATGGAGGAAGAAGAGAGAAAGGGTTAAAAAAAAAGTCCTCCTCTCGGATAATTGAATTAACTTTAAGAGGCATTCCTAGAACTCCTCCATAATACTTCTGCTTAAATCTGATTGGCCAGGATTTAATTAAAAGATGATATCAACACGCATGAGGGAAGGATGGGCGATGTTTTAGGCAAGCACATTGCAAGCTCGGTCGAACCATTTCCAGTGTTTCTTTATCTTTCATTCTCTGTTTTATTCCACCGGAACTATCTTCATAGGGATCAGTAAGTTGTGATAACTCTTTGATTCACTGGTCAGTATTTGACCGTATCAGGCTTTCCAATTTTAGTTTCGAAGATGATCAGTTTCCTTCCTTCCTTCCTTCCTCTTTCTTAAATCTTGACCATAAAAAAAAAAAAAATCCAACATAAAAAGCGAGAGAAGGAGCCGTAAAGGAGTTCCATGCATCCATCTCAACTTCACTTACCGATCCGTGTTCCGTCAACATCTGCACCACTTTCGCCTCCTCCCCGAGGTTTGTGAAGCAAAGTCTAGGCGATACATTTCATTTGTAAATATTTCAGTAAATATCTCTAAAAGACTAGACTCTGTTTTAAAGCTACACATCATTGCCATTATCATATCAAAATAAATGATTTCTTCACATCATAAAATATCTTTCCAGTGTCCACATTTTGATGCTCTCACCCCCCGCCCCCATCTCCTGGTTTAAATCTCGAGCCAGATAAAGCCCATTCATTGTGACTGGCATGTAAATTTAAGTCTCATCTGAGTTACAGATCACTCCTCTGTCACTTCCTGTTTTCCTTGCCGTTTTGTCGTTGTTATTGTCGTTGATTTTGTAACAACCGGGTTATAAATAACTGGATCGTCTTGTCGCGTTTTCCACTGTCCAGGGGCTGCTGCTTGTATTCTGGCGATGTCACGTAGCACGTTCTTCTGTGTTTCGTATCCATTGGCAGGGAGATTCGGAGGAGACGGGGCTAGTTAGAACAGAGGCTGGCAGGCTGCAGCGCAGGCCTGCTTCTGCCAGTGGTGTGTTACCGGGACACAGCCACCGTCATTCCTCCGCATGTTGTCATTGGCACTGCCCTGACCAAGGCAGGGGGTCGAGTAGTTAGGACAGACCAGACCGTATGGCCCACAAACCCTAAAATATGTACATGCTGCCTGGGCCTTTACAGAAAATGTCTGGACTAAAGTCTTGGTCAAATTCAGGCTAGATATTTTGGGGGGGGTGTGTTTGTCCATCAGGAGACTCATTATGTTTGGCTGTAACTCTCTCTCTCTGCACTCTTTGCAGACATCAATAAACACTCCTGACCCGTTAATCCCCTGGAGCGGCAAAATGTTGACACTCCATCATTTTCAATTTGTGCATTAGCTGGAGGATTCCTGCCACAAGAAACTTTCTTGGGTTTCGTGTTTTTAAAACTGTTATCGCCACAAAGTCCAGTTCTCCTGGTAGTGATTTTGAAATTCTGAATTTTGCTAAGATTCTATTGCTTTTCCGATTTCGTCCGGGTTTGGAAAGCTGGGGGAGAGAACGCAGTTTCTCTCTTGCTTTATCGATCAAAGCGTGTTTCCTTTGGAATGCTCGCAGGTGGCGGTGGAGACCAGGGCGGTCATAGCCTGGATGGAAAAAATCCCGTTTGTGCTGGGTGGCAACCTGCAGGGGGGCGAGCTGGTGGTGGCCTACCCTACGACATGGTGCGGTCCCTGTGGGAGACGCAGGAGCGCACGCCCACCCCGGACGACCACGTGTTCCGCTGGCTGGCCTACGCCTACGCCTCCACGCACCGCCTGATGACAGATGCCAGGAGGAGGGTGTGCCACACGGAAGACTTCCAGAAAGAAGACGGGACCGTCAACGGGGCTTCCTGGCACACCGTGGCTGGAAGTAAGTCTCTGATCATCCTGTTGTCCTCATGGGGCCAAATGGCAAGGGACTTCTGGGACCGGGAGGGACCCCGTAGGCCATCTCCTCCCAACCCTCCTGTTACCATTATTTTCCGTGTGATAGCCACCGTGGTTAACCGTCTACAGGGCGCCAGCACTCTGCATAGACTCCCCTCAGTCCTTGCCTGTCCTTGGGGGGGGGGCATGGCTTATCCCTGTTATAAATGAGATGACTGGGGCTTGGGGACCAGAAGAGCTCTGCCTGGGCAAGAGAAAGGGCAGAGCTGGGTCTGTTTGACTTGCGGCGTGGCGCTCTTAGCCCCTGAGGAGTTCAAATTTCGTAGGATCAGAGATGGGTAAACATGGACTTTGGGGAAATGTTGGACCAAAAACCGAACCCAGCAGACAGGCAGAGAGCATGCCGATGCTTAGTCAGGAGCCCGGCTTCTGTCCCACGGCTGTTCCCATCGTGGGGGACATTCAGGCGTTGGTCCCACGCTTGGAGTGAGGTGACTCTGAGATGCAGGTGCGTCCTGAGGCCCGACACGTGGCGAAGGCTGTTTCCCTTCCACTGGAGGTCAGAGCTTGTCCCCTGGCCATAGGTGGCATCCGGTCAAAGTCCAGCCTGTGTGACGTGGGGACACGTGGCGCGGCCCCCGGCACCACGCAGAGAACCCTGTCCAAGTTTCAGGATGGGCACCTGTGTCCTGAGTCAGGGCTGCTCCTGGCCCAGGGCTCCCAGATGAAGAGGGATAAGGATGTCACATTCTCTAAGGTCCCTCCGTGTGGGGGTGGCAAGACCCCAAATGTATTGCTCGTTGCTTGTTTTCTTCACCGTGTGAGGGTTGGTCAAGCCTCTGATGAATGTGGAAAATTCCTCCATCAGATAGGCCTGGATTGAAATTCTGGGTCATCGGTCGGATGGAGTATGACCCTGGGCAAGTTGCTCTACTTCTTTGAACCCCTCTATTTTCCATTTGTAAAGGCATGATGATACTGGGACAGTGATGACAGCGTGTGGATGGTCCCTCAGGACTGTCGTGAGGATTACGTGGGTGACCGATGTGGGGGGGGGGGCGTCCTCTGTCCGCCTATCGGAAACACCGTTATGATGAGTGTCGATCCCCTCCTTTCTCCCCTCTCCCAGCCGTGTGATCCCCACGAGACCTCTCGCACGAGCATATCTGTGTCTGCGTTCTCTAGTTCACTGTCCTAATTAACTTTAATCTCATTTCGCTGTGCTGGAGACGCAGCCTTCACATGCTTCTCAGGCGTGTTCCCACCCTTGGAAAAAGAAAAAGAAAAAGAAACACAGTAGTAGACATATTTGTTTTTATGGCCCTCCATTTTAAACCAAGTACTGAAAGCGTGCCTTTTTTTTTTTTTTTCTGGGTTCTATCTCTAGCAGAGGAATTCAATTTGTTTCCATCGTGGTTTTGCTGTGCACAAAATGAAAAAATAAATGTAAATCCCTATCTATCGAGAAAACTTCCTAATGGCCAGAAAGTATCCTTGCTTTTCAATTCCAGCCCTACAAACCTACGGCAATCTTTTCGTGAAATATCTGTTTATTTTTTTTCCGGCTTTGCCGAGACGAATTTCGGGTTCGGACACAGATGGATCCTTAGCATCAGGTCAATAGCAACGTTTTGAAGAGTTGGCTGCCACACGATCACATGGCAGCATTTGATTTTTTTTCCTATCAATTATATTTCCCATCGTCTCGGGGACCTTTGTGGCAGAGCCATGTGGCGGCTCCAGGCTCTTTAATCATTCTTCCTCCTGGCAGTCTGATGAAGTCTGCGGCCTCATTTCTTTGGAGATGATGATTTGCGATTTCTGGTTTCCTCCCCTCCCCCGCCCCCTCCGCGCCATCTCCTCGCTGACTCACTCGCAGGCGAGATCGAGCCCAAAGGGGTGTCCAGCCATCCCCGGCCAGGACAGAAGCACTGGAAGGTCTACCCGGGCCACGCCCCGGCGCCGGGCCACACGGCTTGCTTTCGCGGTCACTCTTTGCCCGCCATGCTCTTTCCTAAGACAGGCCCCTCAGAGAGAGCCTGGCCCCAGCTTCTCCGCCGCTCTCCGGGCCTCTCGTCATTTTGCCAGTTCTTCTTCCAGGGCTTCAGAGACACAAGCGCAAAGTGACAGGCCCCGCAGAGGTTCTGAATGTCACATTTATGTATCTCTGTACTACGAGGCCTAAAAGGTTGGGACTAGAAAGTGTCACGTGCACAGCGGGGCCCCGCCCTCCGGGGACGTCCGCCTGTGCTGACGAGTGACTGTCACCTGTTGGCCTCCGCGTGTTCTCTGACGTTCTCTGCTTTGGTTCGACATGAGCGAGCTGACCTGGCACTTTGACCAGTCTCCTTCCCCGGACCAGGGCCCCGCGCAGGATCCTCCATGCACTTGGGACGCTCCCCCCTCTTATTCCACCGCTCTCCCTTCCTTGTTGATAGGAGCTGTTACGGCTGATGCCATGTGGTTCAAACCTGGAATCCGGTGCAGAGAGCGACAGTACTTTGGGTACCATTTTGCCTGTGACGTCAGCGATCAGGCAGCAGCAGGCTGACACAGAATTGCTCTTGGCATCCAGAGCCGTGGTTTGTTAGTCAGACGTTTGCACCGAGCGATGTGTCACTTAGCCTTATGGCGCGCTAAAGGAGAAGGAAGGGAAGGCAGGACGGGTGAGGACCATGGCCGCTCAGGTCGCAAGGGACTTGCTCTTTTTCCCAGTCAACACAGAGGACCCCGGCCCACTCGTGTCCGCTGTCGGTAGCCCTGAGGCTCAGAATCGGGGGCGGGGGCCGGGGGCTCATTGGTCGCCTTCTGCTGGGCGAGTGTTTCCTGGTGATCACACAGGATTTGCTGCAGTGTCTTCTTGCTGATCACTCTATTCTACCAAAGCAAAAATGTTGGCAAAAGAAACCCTAGAACTTTATGCCACCTAACATTCATTTATTTATTTCTCCAATATTGGCTACTCTGCTGGGCCGAATGGTGCCCCCCCAAAACATATATATATTTATATTTACATTTACATTTATATTTATATTATATTTATATTTTATATTTATATTTATATTTATATTTCCTAATCCCCAGAACCTGTGATGTGACCTTATTGGAAAGTAGGCTTTGTAGGTAGAATTAAGTTAAGGGTCTCGAGATGAGGTCATCTGTTGCCTGGATGGGCCCTAACATCATTGACGAATGTCCTTGTAAGGAACAGCAGACAGAAACAGAGGAGAAGACCATGTGAAGACAGGCAGAGATTGGGGCAGCGCAGCCACAAGCCCAGGAGCGCCGGCGGCCCCCGGAAGCTGGAACTGGCAGGGGGATCGAGCCCTAGAGTCTTGGGAGGGAGCACGGCCCTGCTAACACTGAGATCTCGGACTTCTGGCCGCTAGCGCTATGGGAGACGAAACTTCTATTAAGTCTCCTAGTTTGGGGTCATTGGTAACAGGACCCTCGGAGCCTGATATAGGGACCGACTCCATGCCAGGCTGGGCCCTGCACGTCGGTCGAAGCTGTGTCAGGTGCACCAGGCTTGTCTGCTTCCGGGCTGAGTGGGGAGCGTGTTCGCCCTGGGGTCCCCGAGCGGCGATGCTGCGTTTGGAGATAAGAGTGAGGCCTCGTCACACGCACCTGGGTTCAAACCCCGACTCTCGCTCTTTCCAGACCAGGATTCTGGACGCGTTTCTGAACCGTTCTCTGCCTCGATTTCCTTATTTGGGAAATCGTGCTATGCCGGCTGCCTCTCTGCTGGGTTCTACAGAAGAGTTAGTGAGCTAATGGGTGCGGAGTGCTGGGCCCTGGTTTCTGTTAGGCTCTCAAGCGGTGGTGGTCTGGCTAGCTGGGTTTATGGATTCGAGTAGAAAACTGTTGTAGAGCCATAGCTGAGAGCAATAACCGTAGAGATAAAGGTAAGTCAACTCTGAAAACCCACACTGCAATTAACGATGCTCTCACTCTGAAAGTAGTCTGAAGCTGAGCTTAAGAGGAGGATTCCACCTGAAAAGCGCTTCTTTCAGTCCGAGATGCTCTCGCATGTGCCCGTCTTCCCACACACCATCCAAGCTGCCTCCTCGCCCGCCCTCAACTCCCCCACACCCTCCCTCAACACTCGCCCTAATGTTTTATCTATAGCAGATGCTCGACGCCTCCTGCAAATGGTATCGCTGAATCCCGCTCTGGAACGTTCCTGAATGTCTCCCAGTGCCGCTTGGCGCCTTGGTCAGTTACGGGTTTTCCGGTTGGCTTGGCAGGTCTCAACGATTTCAGCTACCTGCACACAAACTGCTTCGAGCTGTCCATCTACGTGGGCTGTGACAAATACCCGCACGAGAGCGAGCTGCCCGAGGAATGGGAGAATAATCGGGAATCTTTGATCGTGTTCATGGAACAGGTGGGCACGGACACGCAGCCGTGTTAGGGCCTCGCGAAGGAGCGCGGTCCCGCAGGTGGCTGAAAAGCGAGGGGTCGAGTTCATGCTCCGGCCGTGGGCTTCGTCCCGGGCCGCTGGTGTCCCGGGCGGCCACCAGAGTGCGGGAACGAGCCACTGTCAGTTTGCACTGGCTTGGACCCAAGAAAGGGAACTCTAAGTCAAAGTCGATTGTTCCCACTGGTTCGTGGTGCGTGAGACTAGGTTGGGGGTGGTTTTCAGAGGCTGCTCTGTGGGGAGGTGGGCGACATGTGTCTGAGTCCACGTGCCCAGGCCCCTTGTATTAGCTGGCTCGTGCCGCATAAGCAAATATGCAGGCCGGGGGACCTACATACACAACAGAAATCGCAGTCTGGGAGCCGAACGTCCAAGATCAAGGTGTCGGCAGGTTCGTGTCTCTCCGGGCTTGCGGCTGGCCACCTGCTCGCTGTGTCCGCACTTGGTCTTCCTCCTGGGGGCGTGCACTGCCTGTGTCTCTGTGTGTCCCAGTCTCCTCTCCTTATGAGGACCCCGGCCGGATCGGATCGAGGCCCACTCTGATGACCTCGTTTTAATTTCACCTCTCCAAATATAGCCACGTTCTAAGGTGCTGGGTTAGGACTTCCACATAGGACTGTTGGCGGGGACACAGTTCGGCCCACAGCAGTCACAACAGGTGACGAGCCGCGGCTGCGGGAGGCAGGGTGTCACGTGGGAGTCCGACGAGGGCCCGGGGAGGAGGGAAGCCCTGCTGCACACACCGGGAACCTCGCGGCTTCCCTTCCCCTGCGCTGAAGGTCATTGCCATCTTGTAGCACCGAATAAACCAGTCCAAGCTTAGTGCCGAAACGAACCCAGTAGCGCCCATGCCCCACTCAGGAGCGGGCCAGCCGGAAGCCAGAGGCGGGGCCCGTGGGGGAGCTCACCCTGCATCTCGTCATGTTCACCCGGCAGGTCCATCGTGGCGTCAAAGGCGTCGTGAGGGATTTACACGGGAAAGGAATCCCCGGTGCCGTGATCTCCGTGGAAGGCGTCAGCCACGACATCCGGACAGGTACTCGCGCGGGCACCGTGCATTTTCCCGACGCGTTTGAACGGATGGATGGACGTTCCTGGTGTTGCCACGGGTGGCTGAGCTGGGGGCGAGCCAGCTCACATCTCCATGCAGCGCCCCTCCCTGTACCCCGTGCCGTTCCTCCCGAAGGCCAGAAGGGGCCCTTCCCCCCAAAACTGCTCTCACGCTGAGCTGACAGACGCTGTGCTCCAGCAAACAGCTCCAGTCTGACTTGCGAGGAAACAGAGACCCTGAGGTACTAGGACAGGGCGAGGCTGGGGTTCAGACGTGGCCACACGCTCCCCAATGCCAGGCTGCCTGACCGCGTGCCTGGTCCAGAAGCCGATTATGATGTAAATGGGCGAAATGTCATCTCAAACGCCGGACGTGGCGACTGCCATGTGGCACCTGACGCGTTCTTTCCCCCATGGTCCGACTTCTTCGCTGATATGTTCGCACTGTGTAGCATGGCATTTGGGACACGTCAGCCCCTCATAGGCACCCATTGATTTGTCATTCATTCATTCATCCCTTCGTTCATTCAAAAAATGCAAACTGCGAATTGATAACGGGCCCGAGACACGTGAGGTGCCGAAGGTCATTGCGAAGGAAAGAGGCCGTTTGATCTGCTCCGCGTAGGACAGTGTTTTAAACGTTGGTGATGAGCCCCTTCAAAAGAGTGATTCATAACAGAGCCTGGAACATTCTTTGGACTGTTAGTGCCTTGTACATATGGTGAGAAAACAGGGTTTTGAAAGGGCTGGGAAATAAAAAGGTTCCGGGGCCCCACAAGCCAGCAGAGAGTACTTTGCTGAATGAGCTCTGAATTTCAGGCCCCTGTGATCAGGAGACCATTTCAATGAGCTGATGGGAAACGCATCTCCCTTGGCCTTAGTCCCCCTATAAATACTTACCCAGCGCGTTTTCACGGCAGATGAATTCCCTACTTCACACACGGCCCTTTATTTGTTTCAGTGTCTCTGGTGCTAATGTCGGCTCTGAATCTGCCTTGATTCCTGTCCGAGGCGTGTGCGATCTGACACGCGTTATTTCAGGAGAGATTTTGTGTAAGATAAACAGGTATTAAATGGAATTCAATAGGGAGAGACGCTAGCGAGAATGCTTTCCACGTGCGTGTAAATATGTTGGCCGAGCACCTGGCTCGGTAGGCCACGTGACTGTCCTGCGTTTGGTGGACACTAACCTGACCTGCTGACAAATGGACATTCACAGGGGCCCGAGTTGTCCCTTCCGTCCACGGGTGCTGAGCGACGCCAGCAGTGTGTTGCCCTTCAGCTCCACGGAACGCTCACCCCCAAACAGACCCGATCGCTTAGTGGGACAGCACCCCAACAGCAGTTAAGACTTAGCACGTGCAAGTTCTTGGATTAATGAGGCATTGTGATTCCCGTTTGCATGCCTGTCCTCGTCCCGCTCAACCTAACCGGGTTCGTTGGGGACACGCCACATGAAACACCGTTAACTGCGGAAGAGTTAGAGAGAGGCGCCCGCGCCCTGACACGGGGCCAGGGCGGGGAGAGGGGGCGCGTGGTCTGGGGGACGGCAGGACACGCGAAGTGCTGGCTCCTTCACGTCCGCCCAGGAGCCGTCGGGGCCCAGAGGGGGGTCTCCAGGGGATGCTGCGCTGTGAGGCGCAGGCCGTCTGATCGCGAGACGAAGACTGCTTGACGGGGCTCTTGCCGTCTGAAAAGCCATGGAACGGCCCGGATATAGTTGAAAATGTTGCCTTTTCACTAAAGGAACCCACGGTGCAGTGCTGAGGCGCCCAGGGCCCCCTTGCCTGCAGGGTGCACCCGGGCTCGGCGCTGAATCCTGTTAGCCAGGGGCGGGCTGATGGACGAGTGGCAGACGGCTGCCCACGCCTCTCATTCCCCTTCTTGTGCCCACGGCACGGCGTGGGGTGTCTCGGATGAATAACGACTGTCATGTGAATTTAAACATGACGCCTCCAAGTGTTACCGTGTCCGTAGGGGGGATACACACATCCTCACGCCTGCACGCACGCATGCACATGCACACACACGCATACGTGGCGTTCTTCCATCCCTGATGTTTGTTTAGATGGGGACACCTTTCTCGGGGCCTACGTAGCACTTCCTCACATCCGGCCTTTACTTGGCACCGAAGCTTTAGACGAGGCAGGCCGTGCAGACTGTCACAAGAAAGAGAACCGAAGCTGGCACTGGGCCACCGGCCAGGTACTAGCGGTGTGACCCGGTGCAGGACCTTACACCGCCCTGGATGTCAGATTACTTATGTAGGACAGGGGATCGTCGCAGGACCCACATCGGAGTTTTTCCTGGAGAGTCAGTGAGTCGGTGCTGGCCTGCGTGTGCTCTGTCCTCTGTGGGGGTCGCTGTGTCTCCTTGTCTGTCTCGCAGGCTCTTGAATGTCAGGGCTCTGCTCTCAGCAGGTTGTAGGCTCCTGGCAAGGAGTGGCCTTGGCCTAGATCCCACTCTAAGCAAGAAGGATCTAGCCTAGAGCTAAGGTTGGCACGGAGCCATTAGGCGCTTGTCGGGTGACTGGCCAGTGGGTGGGGCAGCCAGGGAGGCAGGAGGCTCAGCCTTGCAGCACCCATGGGTGACTGCTCCTGCAGCTCCAGGTTTCTCTTGGGCCCCAGGCCATGGAATAAGGACCATGGAATGAGGTGCAGACACAGGGCCTCCTCCCAGGTCATTGCCCCTTGTCCTGTGTCATCCTTCCCTTCTCTTTTCAGAAGTGAGCACCCCTCCACCCTCCGTGACTATTCTGTATTTATAGCCTTGCTAAGGGAAGCCAGGAAGCCATGCTCTGATGGCTTTTCAAGATGGCATTTTGTGGTAAGGGCGCACCGTTTGGAAGTTCAAATTCCTACAACGGGACGTATTGTCACAGAGGACGGAGTGTTGATTATTTCTCCATCTCTGCTCATGTGTATTAACACTGTGGGGAGTCTACACCCCAAACCGCTGTCTGTTAAAACCATGAAGGGGGCTTCCACGCAAGAAAGCATCTTGGCATCCGAAATGCAGGAAGAATTTGCATCTGTAGGAGCTCAGATTCCGCACGGCCGGCTCGAGCCTCATTCTGGCCGGGAGGCCGGTGGTCTTGGAGTAACAGGGCGGGGAGTGTCTGCATTAGACAAAAACTGCTCTGAACTGCTGTGCTTTCTTTTCACAGCCAGTGACGGGGATTACTGGCGCCTCCTGAACCCTGGAGAGTATGTGGTCACAGCCAAGGCGGAAGGTTTCACCTCGTCCACCAAGACCTGCATGGTCGGCTACGACATGGGGGCCACACGGTGCGACTTCACGCTCGGCAAAACCAACCTGGCCAGGATCCGAGAGATCATGGAGAAGTTCGGGAAGCAGCCCGTCAGCCTGCCAGCCAGGCGGCCGAAGCTGCGGGGGCGGAAGAGGCGACAGCGTGGGTGACCGCCCAGCACGGGAGGCCCGTCCCAGACCCCTGCCAGTTAAACCACTCCCATCATAGCTCCATAGAGGACTCACTCCCTGTTGTTTGCTCTGTGATTCAGGAGGCCTGGGAGGATGTGGGGACCTCAAGGCGGGTCCCAAGGGGAGGGCCGCAGGCCAGGGTATTTTCTTTTGTTCCCACGAGCCAAGGAACTTGGGCAGAGCAGCAGAAAAAGGCTGGTGGGGGTGAGGGAACTCAGCAAGTCAGGAGAATCAGAGGTGGGCCCCGCTGCTTCGGGCCTGCAGGCTACAGGTGTGGATTCCCCTGCTCACCTGACAGCAAGAGTTCCCCGGGGTTGGCCACGTGCACGGCTAGCTGGCAGCATTGCTGGGGCCCTGCTGTTCCAAACTCACGATTCAAGAGGCTCCTGGGAGTTCCAAGGGGATCCACCCTCTCTGGCCCCGGGACATGTCGAGCTGCTTCTGATAAATTCCGTGACAATAGAGATGTCACCAAGTGAGCGTCAGTCAGTCAGCCTCTTGAGTCGGTTTCGTTTCCCTTTCAACAAAGGCTTTGTGCTCATGAAGGGGGAGAAAGGCTGGAACGATTTAGGCGCCCGCTGGGCAGCTAGGCCTGCACAGGGCGGGGGGTGGAGGGTGGTCTCACGGATGCCGGTGCATAGCAAACCCCCCTCCACCGGATTTCCTGCGGGTCTAAGCCGGGGACGCGGGAGGCACCAGCCTTCCCAAGGAACCCCGCCGTTCGGCCCAGCACCCCCGTGAGCCGCGAGGACTGGAAGTGAGCCTGCCGGAGGCTGGCCCGCAGCCCCGCTCTGCTCCCCGCGCCCGCCCTTCACGGACGGGCGCGGGCACCCTCCACCAGCCTCCCGGCACCGTGCGAACTGTTTTTGACGTATGGAAGGCCAGACCTTCCAGATCACACTGCATCTGATGAAAAGCTCTTAGAATCATCTGTGAGACGTCCGTCTGTTCAGGAGGGGTTATCGAAGTATATCGTATAAGAAAATAAATCTTTCTCACCTTTTATTAATGTTGCTGCCTCACTGACCTGGGAAGAATAAGGAAAATAAAGAAAGCAAACAGTGAGGTGCCTCCAGCGTGTGGTTTTCCTGAGCAGACTCGTCGCCACACCCAACAGGTTTGGGCAGAGCGTGCTGGGACGGACGGGTTCCTCGCAGCCTGTTTCTGCAGCTGAGCTGGTTCTGTGATGCTGTGGAGTCTCTTCCCCCTGCCTGTCTGACCCCTGCCCCATAAACAGAGTCCCAGGCTCACAGCTGAGGCACAAAGAGCAAGGAATATTAGGGAAAAGTCAGAAAGGTCTTTCAGGGCCTTCTGGGGGGTGCGCAGAGGAGAATGACCGGCCTTTAGGGTCGAGAGGCACCGCCACATCAACGCGTCCCAGGATGGCGCCCGGGCGTCCTCTCGTGGGCCAGCTCTGACTTACCGGTAGTGGGTGCCTGGACCTCTGTGTTAAGAAGGCTTCTGAGGCAGAGTCCTGGCCCCATGGGGAAGGATGCTGCAACGTATCGGCTGTGTGCGCTCTGGGGACAGGAAGGGGTGACAGCAGGGATGCCTCGAGTTTCCATCCTGAAGCTGGTCCCCCCTGGACTTAGAGATAGGAACACTGAGGCCTGGGGAGGGACACGATGTGTCCCTCGTGGCCGGGGCAGGACTCAGAGCAGCTCAGGTTCCAGAACCTTCTGGAAGCCAGATCCCATGCTCAGCCCTGCAGCGGCCCTGGGGCCGTGCCGCTGGGCCTGGCTTCCTTACGGGCAGTTCACGTGCCCAGGCTGTGACGGAACCTTCCGGAGCCACGGGAGCGGAGCAGAAATCAGAGGACAGCCGCCGGGGACCCTTGTGTGATGAACGCGTCCGGGGAAAGGGTCCGTGTGGAGCTGAGGAAGCGCCTGTGAGACCCCGGAGGAGCTTGCCGGGCCTGACTCCGGTGCTCTTGCCATGGACTCCCCGTCCGCTGGAAATGACCTCGCAGCTGGGTCCCGTCCGGTCGCGCGGCCTTGTGTTCATGTCCACTTGGTGACGCTCATCAGAAGTTCCGCTTCATGTCCTCCGCAGCCCGGCCAGCTGTCGGAGCATCAGGAGGTCAGCCTCCCACTGCTGTGTCTCGTTATCTAATCTATCACGAGAGCAGCCCTGACGGTAGGAAGGAGACAGCCTCTTCACTCACGCTCACGACGCCTCAGCTAATGAACTCTGTCCCTGCCTCATGCATTTGTCAACGTCTCGGGGCCTCCTCTGAGCCTCTCTCTGGAGCAAGGCTACCAGGGAGAAAGAGCTGGAATGTCCATCGGTCACCGGAAGCCACAGTTTGCTCCGCCTCACTCACCTCCAGGCCGTGTGGAGCAACACGTGTAAGTGTCCTCGGAGCCAGGAGATCTGGGTTGTGGTCCCCCCCTGCCACCTTCCCTGCACCGCCTCAGGTACACTGAGTGACCTCTGTGAACCTCAGTCTTCTCCTGCGCAGAAGAGGTGTAGAAGCGGGGCGCACCTCGCATGTCTGTCGCGAGGCTGCAGGTCCCGGGGATTTAGGCAGGTGCCTGGCATGACGCAGGGCCAAGAAGCAGAGAAACAGCTATCGTTCCCAGCGCTGTGCAATATTGCTTGCAACCCTCCCAGCCGCACTGGGTAAATATGATTCCTGTTTTCCAGATGAAGAAACTGAGGCTTGGGACATGCATAGATATCCATGCTGCTCGATCATCTACTTTGACTTTCTAAAGGTTATTCGCTATGACCTACTCCTTGATTTTTCTCTCAAAACCTGGTTAGCTGGGCAGTGAGGGAAGAAAGGCCTGAGCCGAGGGACAAACCAATGACTGACCAATCTGCAGAGCTACGGACATAGTTTCCCACCCGTGGAGAAGATGTAGTACAGTGTCAGCTTCTTCTAATGTGCAGTGAATTTTCACTGAAAGTCATGGCTTTCTGTCTGACTCTGCCTCACTCCTCGTCTTCCCAGGCGTGTGCTCTTGCTGGGTCAAGGGACACAGAAAAAGGCCCCCAGCCTTTGGACGTCATCCTCATCTACCTCTGGGAGGTCCAGAGACCTCAGGACATCAGCATTCGATTCTGTGCCTTCTGCCAATTCATATACGCACACTGCACAAAGCCGGGGGGAGGGGGTCACTGGGGCAAGAAGAAGGGGGAGACCTTTGAACCTCATGGAGAAAGTTTCATGGCACCTTCCCCCCAGGCCTGTGGAGGAAGGGGAGCGCCCCAGTGACCGTACCTCCTTGGGGACAGGGACAATGGATGGAGAGGGAAGAGATGGAACTTTGTGGGTTGGTGGCTTGAGTTTGATCGCAGGACTGCCTCTTACCACCTACGTGATGTTGAGCAAGTCGCCACATCTCTGAGAGTTATTGCCCCATCTCTAAAACGGGCACAGGAAACCCTGCCCCTTGGGCTGTTGTGGAGATTCGACGGTAATTTATTTTAAATGCTTGGAACCTTCAGCATCAAAAAGATCTGGAAATAAAAATGCGCTGTTTTTAGGGAAAAGGACAGTTACTTGAGAAAACAGCCTGGCAGTTTCTCCAAACAGGAAACACGATGTTACCACGTGACCCAGCAATTCCATCCTAGGTATCTACCTCCCCAAGAGAGGCGAACATACACATCACTGACATAGCAACGTTATTCAGAGTGGCCAGGAAGTTGAAACCACCCAAACGTCCATCACCCGATGAGGGGGTAAATGAAGTCTGGTTTATCCATGCAATGGAATATTATTCCACAGTGACAGGAAAGGAAGCACTGATACACGTGACAAACAACACGGATGAACTTAGAAAACATGATGCTAAGTGAAAAAAGTCACAAGCGACCACATATTGTGTGATTATATGAACTGTCCAGAAGAGGCAAATCCATAGAGACAGAAAAGAGATTAGTGGTTGCCTGGGACTTGGGGGATAGGAAGTTTAGGGGTGGGGGTAACAGCGAAGAGGTACGCAATTTTGACTTAAAAAAAAACACGCCATGCCTGATTAAATAGGTATCATTTTCAAATGTGACATTCCAGACAAGACCATGGTTTCATAACCCATTTTTCCATACAAAATAGGGAGACTCAGTTAAGGTTTTTTAATTTAGCTACTCAAACCAAGGTAAATAAAATTGACTTTTCAAGTTTTTCCTTCATGATCTCCATCATACCTGGGATTAACTGACACTTGCGGACAAGTATCCAGGTCTGCAAGGCTATGACATTTAATAATAACACTGTTATTAACATGTATCGTATTCGTTGTTCTCTTCCATGTACCCTCAAATAAGCATTAAGAAAATTATCAGTTTCAATTTCAAATACAGAAAACATTGATAGTCATAGTCACAATTATCATGTAACACTGATAGTTCTTTGAGGTCCTTCATAAATTTATGAGAATAAAGGTCTCTGGAGACCACGAAAATCTAAGAAATATTGCTTTAGCATGAAATACTGTTTTCCTAGGGGGGGGAAAAAGAACATAACAGTTATATGTCTCTATCGCTGTTGCTTCTGATATAGTCCGTATCACTTATAACACCAATTACAATTTTTAACCAAAGTAAATAACTTCTATAGAGCAAATGGTGGCATAGTTAATTGAGAACTGCTACCCACAGCAGCATTGTGGAAAACTAGCAGGGCTCATGAATTCATAAACTTTCTATAGCCACATACCTCCCTTAAAGAAACTCTGAAAGTAGCAAAAATATACATGTTCATTAACATGGCCCAAAGCATATAAAAATGAGAAGCAAATGTCTACAAATTCAAAATTATGCTTAGCAATTGACATTTCAGTATTTATCTTGCTTAGAAATGATCTATGCATCTAATGATTACTTATTAAATAATGCAATGTAGTATCAGTCCAGGGTTTAAATTACTTAAAGAGCTTGGAAATTATCTTCAAGCTGACACATTACAAAATATAATTACTGTTGAAATACAGAGTTTGTCAGAATAATGATTCAACTTAGTTGAACACAAATTCACATTTTTCATAGCCTTAAAAATTAAGAATGATATTAGCTTATTTGATCAGCAAAGTGAATAAGTTTAGGAAAAAACATGCCTAGTAGAATAAAATGTAGCTCCCATTATATATAGCACTAATAAATGAGAGAAGACAGATGTTTCTATTCAATCAAAATTATTAAACTAAAAGAAAAATTATTCAGCTAGTCTCCTTTGCCAAAGATTTACCTTAATTATATAGATTCCTAAAATGCTTCTAAGTTAGATTCGGCTAACACATTTAAAGTATTAGAATTTTATTGTCTTCATTTTCTGATAATTTTAGGAAATCATTTCTTTAAGTGTTTAATTATTTCCATAAACCAGCCAGAACCTGTTTCTTTAATTTAAGAGACTTTGTAATTTAATTGATTAACGCCCTCTGGAGATAGGAAAACGTCAAGTACACAAGGAAAGGCAGAGGTCGTTCTGAATGACGGACACACGGACATAGGTATCCACAGAAAGCTCATGCTTCAAGCCCACCTTTTTGGTCGCTGTTCACAAAAACACACAGGTCCAAATAACAACTGTCTGTTCCTTTCCCTGGTAGATGCAACATTCTTACTTGATCTGAGCTCCAAATAGATGGCAAAGGAAGCATCTTACGGACGAGCTCTTATTCTCAACAGCCAGCATGGCCTCCCGGCCACAGTGCCCCCCTCTAGCTTCGGGGTTCACTATGCAGAGCCCAAGCACCTGGGGACACCCCACCACCACCACCAAGAAGGATGCACATGAGCGTGTAAATACTCTGACTCCATGGATCCCCCTCATCAGGACATGTCTGAGTTGACCCTACACTGTCTCCAGAACTTGGGACTGGTCCAAGTTGCCCTTGGTGGGACTTGGCTCACATCACGTCTTCGCTTAGATCCCTGCCTTCCTGATCACCGATCCCACGCCAGGTTTTCCCCAACTTGCTTCCCAATCAACCCCTAATATAGACCCTAATATCCCCTTCTTGTTTAATAATCAAACCCAGGGAATAGTCAGGGGTTATTGTCAAGGGTTAGCAGTATGGACAAGGAGAGGCTCCATTTCCGCACCATCCCATGGGTAAGGGTGGTACCAAGTCCTGGATAATGAAATGCGAGAATTCTAGAAAGCGATCATCAAAGGAGAGTGTTCTTTTGTTCTTTTTCCTTTCTCCTTCTGTCAGCTTGGAATGGAGACACAAAGCCTGGTGCCCCGGCATCCATCTCTGATGCTGACCTTGAAGGTGGAAACCCAGCATTGAGAATGGCACAGCCTGGGTTCTGGAGACGCCAAAGTGCCACCCCACCGGTCCCAGCTCTTCTCCTCTGGATGGTTCGACCTTGGTTATTTGCGGGGTGAGAGGGGGCTAGGTTATCTGTAGCAGATCTTCATCCTGAGGGACACAAGGCTCAACTTCAGGTCACTCCGATACAAAGGTTAGCATCTCCAACCTGCAAGCTACAGAGAACTCAAGAACATTTTCGTGTCTATTTTGCTCACTGAGTCTGCCTCAGAACTGTGGAAACCAGAAGCCAGACTGCCAAACTGTGACTTAAAAGGATAACTGTGTTGCTGGGCCTATTTTCGGCTCCAGTTTCAGACGTCCCGTTGTGCACTGAGTGAGGGCCACCGCAAGCACCCTCACCGAGTCACCTACTGTCTCTAACGTTTCTCAAGCTGTCACCGGGCACCTGCTCCTAACTCAGCAGCCGCCGTTAAGGATTATAAAGTGAGAATAAAGATGCTCGGGACGCAGATCCTGTGGGAGCACCGCCGGGTTCGCAGGCTGGAGCGGACCCTTTGGCACGGCGAATCCGTAGCCATGACCCTGGTAATTTTGCATTTGCAGAGAACGTAAGCATGATATTGCCAAATATTGCTTCGCACCTTCTAGCCGCTTAATAAATGAAGACCTTTTCAAGATGCTTCTTTCGGTTAACAGAAAGGTGATGCACTCCCAAGGGCGTTTGCCGGCTCGTTCAGTTACTTCAATAGGGATTAAGTTATCCGCGTTCTTTTATAACCTCAGTAAAAATGTGTGTCCTGTTGTGAAAGAGGTAGGCTTAGAGTCAGGAAGTAGAGGAGAGTGAGAAATCGAACACACAATTGGATGGCAGCCAGACTATGTCTACAAACAGGGTTCTGACCTACAGTCTGCAGCAGCCAGCCCAGGAGAACAGCCTGCTCTCTGTCAGTCGGACTTGGAGGAAGTCAGACTGCTCTTTCTTATAATGATTCAGGAGCCAAACGATCACCCCTGTGACAACCAACCAAAGTGGACAGGAGCTGATCAGGAAGTGACACCTTCCGTACATTCTGTCTCTGCTTCCAGCTTAGGGCCAACCGGGGAAAGTTCCGTGTGCTCCCCTAACCAGCCACATAAACGTTCCGCTTCTAGCCGTCCTGGCTCGAGCTTCCCCAGGCCAACAGCCTCTAATGGGGCTCTGCTGAAGCCCTCCCTTGAGAGCTCTCCACTCCTCAGCCTGCCTTTGAGTCTCTGCCAAAATGCAAGAGAGCGTGCTGCCTCCTTGCTCTGAGGGCTTAGTCCTGCTTCTTGTCATTCGAGTGTTTTTCTTTATTCCGCAGGAGAGATCTCAGGCGTTGGAAGGAAAAGGAAGTGGACTCAACTTCAGGCTATGTGACTCGCAGCCTGTGTACTCCCAGCAATCCCCTGGGCTAGTCCGGAAGTTCTTATTAGCCCCATTATGCAAATGAGGAAGTGAGGGTGGAGCAGGTAATGGTTAACTGGGTGGGATGTCCCACTAGTCAGGTGTGTGCAAGGCTCTTACCCACCCTGAGCCATTTTAGTACAAAGAGGCAAACCAGACATGTTTGCTCAGCTCGGGGGAGTGTGTATTTAGGACTCACAGCTTCGGGTAATAGGTAACGGCATGTGGAGTCTCTGACTGGCTTCTCTCCACGGTGCTGCTGACTAAAGGCCTTTCTCTATGTGCTGCCCTAGGGCTGGTTCTTAGGGCCACGTTCAAGTTCACGCCCCGGGTCCCTTGTGCTGACACTCAGTGTCATCAGTACAATAGGGCTCATTTAGGACCAGGATAGGTTATTGGTGCTTTTGAGGGTTATAAGGCCAGAGGTGCAGAAATGGCCGGGCCCCTTCATGTCCACCCTCTCTCCCCCTCCCTGGAGACTCCAAGAGGCTCCGCAAAGGGGAATAATAGTGAATCAGGGGTTGAGGCCACTTTAGAAAGAGCCCAGCCAACGAAGCCTCCTGTGGTCACAAACCCAGCCCTCCCCATCGCTGATGGTAGTGCCGGACTCAGTAGTCCCGCAAGGGCTCACTGCTCTGTGCCCCGTAGAGGGAGCCAGAGGAGGGCGCACCTCTCGGAGGGGCTGGGCCTGCCCGGGCCTGCGGGCCTGAGACGGAGCAAGAGCAGGGGCTCCTGCCTTGAAGTGCCGTAACCCCGCCCAGCAGGGAAACACAGGCCAGTGATTGTTCTGGGTTCTGGCCAATCGAGGGCCAATTCAGCTCTTGGGAATGACAAGGGCACCTGGGGAAGGGGACGTTGGGGGCAGGCCTTGAACAGGGTGAGAGCAAAATATCCGCTGTATCTCCTGGGGCACTTTCTAGTTGAGATATAAAGGTGTCTACGCAGAAACGGAAACCCACCGTTCCAGTGACTGTGGGGAATGGATCCTTGCCTCCTTCCATGAAGGAGATCCCATGTCCTGCCCTGAGCAGTGCACCGTGGGTTCCCTTGAAAGGACTGTTGGTCATAAGATGAGCTTTGTTGTCAAAGGCCTTTACTGGGTGTCCACTATGTCAAGGGACTGTCCCAATAGACACCGGGACTCGGGATGGAAAAGCCCCCAGCCTCGCAGTTGGAATGCAGGCAAAAACAGAGGCACGCCAGTGTTCTCTGACGGCAGCTTCAGAGACTGGCCACTTCTCTCTGGTGACTGGGGGCGGCGTGGGGCGGGAAAGCAGAGTTCGCCCAGCCGACCAGGAGAGGATGCGTAAGAGCAGGCCTCTCTGGGGACAGTAGACAGTCCACGCAATGGCTCCGAGAGACACCGGGTGCATAGTGTCTGAGGAGCTATAAGGGGGCCCCACATTCATGAGGGAAAAAAATCAGGCAAGGAAAAGCAGATGACGGCAAAGAGGAAAGCAGGGGCAAGATGATGCCAGGCGCCAGGCCTCGGGGCCGGATTAGGTTTTGATCCTGTGGGTGCTCTGGGCCCACAGAGGACAGCAGAGGCCGTACAAGAAATTCCAAGAGAGACAGGAGAGTGGGAACACGGCTTCTTGGAGAGAAGTAATGAGACCATTTCTGTGAGTGGTTTCTTTGATCTAAAAATATGCATGCTGAAAACATTTCTTTTAATAAATGGAGTGGGAAAAAATGTTTAGTTCTTTAAAAAAGAGGATAAATAGGCTTTAAAAAAAATCAATAAACTGCAGGACAGGCTTTAATCGCAAACTGAGATTTGGCACATCCGCTCCCTTCGTAAGCAGTTCTTGTGCATTAGCTTGGCCGGCGCTCTCCCCCAGGACAGCGGTGAAACTGGGGAGGGGGAGCTGTAATTATTTCCATGTTACTGACGGGGAAACGAAGCCTGGGAAGAGTTGGTTACCTGCCGAGGCTCCTTTCGGTTTAGGGAGAAGCAGAACTTTGGAGGGAATAACGTTTAGCAAAACGATCTATAGGTGAAAGTTTCGCACGATGGGAATTCGGAGCAGAAAAATGTCCACAAAGGGATATTTGTCCAACCGTGTGCCTCGGTTTGGGGTTCCCGAAAGTAAAGTCTGAGGCAAGCATTCGGGTGCAGGGAGTGTATTTGGGAGTGGTCCCAGGGAGCAGGAGTGAGAGGGCTTGGGTGAGTGACGTGGAGGAGGACAGGTGACGCCAGGAGAAGGTCACCGCTGTGGGCAACGCTCGTTTACGGCCCCGGGGTCTTCGAGAAGCATATGGAGCCTCCCTCTATCCTCCTAGGGACACGGGGCCACAGCTGATGTGGGGCCCGGTGGACTCCTGGGATCAGAGAAGGGCAGAAGTGTGCAACACAAGCAGCACAGAATCTCGAGGGGACACTGCCAGCAGACGGGCGTGTGAAGCTCAGAGGACAGGTGGACCCAGCGGCTCTGCTCACCAAGCCCGTCTGCAACCCCAGGCAAGGGATATTTGGAAGGTGGGTCTAGGAGACTAAGTCAGGCCTTTCCCGGGCACTCTCAGCGGCACCTGTGTCTCGGCCCGGCGGGCCGGCTGTGGGCGTGTGCGGAACCACGAGCTCACAGGTGGGGGAGTCAGGCGCGGCGGCTCCTCGTCAAGGGCACGGACTGCTCAGCTGCTCCGCGGGCACAAGTCATCCAGGAAGGACGCATGGAGAAAGGTCTGCGGGGCGTAAAACACGCCATCCAAGAAAGTGGATTCGTGGAGGGAGAGAGGCGGCCGGGAGTAAACTTCAAGCTTTCCCAATGGGGTTCGGTCGGGGTGGTGGGATTAGGAGATGGGGGGATCCTCGGACTGCAAGGGAATGAACTGTGCTGGGAAAAAACACACAGCACCTCGACGAGGTCCGCTAAGTCGGTAGCATCAGCGGCTCATGTCCCGGAGCTTGTGCGGCTGAGCGACACCAGTGCTTTGAGCTAGGGCTGAGCGCGCTCTCTCTCTCGTTCATCGGCTCCATGTTTCAGAAGAAAGCTCTGGCCGGCGGGAAGGGTGGAGTTGGCCGGAGCTGGAAGCGGCTGCATCAGTCCCTGCGAGACGAGACGTGGTAGGTCCTGAGCAGGGCGACGGCACGGGGGATCGTG
Source organism: Eonycteris spelaea (assembly GCA_003508835.1). Lineage (NCBI taxonomy): Eukaryota > Metazoa > Chordata > Mammalia > Chiroptera > Pteropodidae > Eonycteris > Eonycteris spelaea. The sequence goes on from PUFA01000004.1 coordinate 4,037,668, forward strand.
ACGTCACGCCCCACACATTCTGGGGCTGGCGCCAAGGGATTCATTCCGGTGGACGTGTGACGTCCTCAAGTCCAACACATCTAATTTGTTCAGTTAGGACTTAAAAATATCAAAGCCGGTCATGGCCTCTGGGGCTTCCAAGCCATCCCTCTTCCCCCCTCATCAGACGGGACCGAAGCCAAGGTCGTGGAGGAGGCAGGCTGCCGTGGACCGCCCTGTCCACCCCCACCACTTTCAGGCCATATTTCTTAGAAGTGAGCTGCTTAAATCCATTAGTTTTAATGCACGTGTGCGTGCGCACACACACACACACACACGCACAGTGCTGTTACGCATTTTAAAAGTTTATCTTCAGGCAGGATTCTCTTCCATGACTGAAAGTCATCTTGGGGAAAAAAAAAAAACAAAGAAAAAAACATTCTATCTCCCCTCCGTACTAATTGGAAGAAAAACAAGTTATTATTTGCTCGGAGAGGAACATATGCTACCGTTTTAATTGGTTCTACTTTTCACAGATCAGCGTGGTATATTTATGTATATTGGAAATGGGTTCGGAGGCGTGCCAGCTCCCCAGCCTTCCGTGCGGTGTGAGCAACCACAGGACGCAGTTAGCTAAGCCTCAGCCCTCGCCTGCTCAAGCAGCTTTACATCCCAATCGCCACGTCACGTTTCCCACGCGAGGCAGCTAATAACCCTCCTCTGGGAAGGAAAACATCGCTGACAGCCGCGGTGTCCTACGAGGAAATGATGTGTTCTCCTAGGGATGCGTCAACCTTCTGACAAATTAACACTATCAGCTTACACGTTTAACTTCCCAGCGATCAATCTTCCCACTCGGCACGCGTGCCAGAGGCTGATTTACATTCTCGTTCCCAGCATGAGTCCTGGATTTAAGTCGTATCAGGCGACAGAAGAGTGATTCTAGGTGAGAGCAATGTGGCGTTCTTTCTAGGGGCGTCCTTCAGTGGCCCGCCATGAGGCATCGCCCTCCTGGAGGCCGAAGCTGCCGGAGACCTGGGGATTATGAGCACGAGGCCAGGTCGGCGTCATTTCTACGAACCCCCCATGCACTCCCTGAAAGGGGCGTCACCTGCCTGCGTCAGCAGCCCCCCCCCGCGCCCCGAGCCAGGCTGGTTCCTGAGGGGAGGTGCCATCTTGCGCTCTTTCAAGCCAAGGCCGGGGCTGGGGGCATCATCAGCATACAGGCCCAGCCCAGATTTACCAGCCACCGCATGGAAAGGTAACTCAATCCTACCGGATCTGCGGACTTTTCAAGAAAAGCCAGAAGTCAGGATTTTTATGGGATATAACATGCTGGTTGCTAATTCAAAAATAATGGCTATGGCCGGGTTCGGTTTGTGGGCCTGAGTGTGTGACTTCTGACCAGAATCAACTCCGTTAGTTTTTCCTTTCCTTTCCTTGTTACCTCCCCACCTGCCCCCAAAGAACTAGTGCACGTAACCTGGGCCTCCAAAATCATATCGACAACTCTGGAAAACAAGGGGCATCTTAATTTGAACTTTTAGACTCTGACTCCATCTTCTCCAAGGATTTAACTCAATTACAGCCTCAGCCAGTCGCCGCGATGTTGTCACCGGGGCATGTGGGCTCTCAGAGGAGGTGAGGTTACCGAGATCCCGATTAGGGTGATTTTTATTAACCTTTGGGAGAACAAGTCACATTTGTCTCCAGGCAATTCAGATAAAGAAACTTTTGTGTTCAGACTTCTTTGTGACAATGCCCACTGTCTACCAATACTCAGAGAAAAGCTGCAGTCCACATTTCTTGGGAATTTTTTTTTTCCTTTGCTGTCCTAGGAGAGCTCAATAAGATGAAGGGAAAAGAGGGGACGGGGGAGAGAGGGTCCCCGGGGCCAGAGTTGTGGTTCCTGGCCCCCAAAACGATTCTGAAGGAGAGGGACGGAGGTGAAGACGGCTACGTAGGATGGGCTGGCAGCGGAGAAGGACTTGGGACACCGGAGGCTGAGGTGAGGCGAGCTGGGGGAGGGAAGCGGCGTCGGTTACGGGGTGCAGATCAGAGGCGAGACCGTCACCTGGGAGTGGTCTGCTGTGAGCGGACAACGGGTCCCGTGGAGAGAAGAGACTCGAGTTGCGCCTCGGCTTCGTCGTCATGGGCCGCTCCACTCGGAGGGGCGTATAGCGTCATCTCGTTGCAGAAGTTACGGCTCTTTGCACTGCGAGCGATAGAAAAGCAACTGCGAGGGCTTCAGGGACCAGCGGGTTCCCTGACCGGTGCGAGCGGGAACGGGCGCGTCAGGCACGGCTGGCTCTGGGCACAGGCGGTGCGTCGGGAACCTCTGCTTCCCTGGGCTCCGTTTCCTCCCACATTGCTTCGTCGGGGAGGGTTAGAGACGAGTGTGTTCCTCCCACCGTCTTCACGTCGCTCGAGCGCAGGGCGCCTCCCTCCCGGTAACGCCAAGACAGCCTTGGTCTGACCGGGAGTCTCCACACCGGGCGGCATCTAGGAAAACGCGGTTTTCCTTTGCCCTCACGCTGAATCCTCCTGACGCCGGAGTGTGGGGCTTGTCCGTGCCAGCCCATACTCTGACGCCAGCCAGCTGTGCAGCAATTCAGTTCAGGTCCGTCAGACCCCACAAGGGAAGAGCGCAGTCCCGCAAGACCACCCCCCACTTCGGACGCGAAGTGGCGAGTTCCAAGTTGTCATCTGCCCTTCTGACTGACCAGCCGTCAATCACAACGCTCTCTTTGGGGCTCCTGGAATCCAGGGGACCAGTTACATTGATCAGTTTCGTACATAATAAAGGATACGATAAAAAATTACAGGTAAACGGCCGGGTGAGGAGATTCCCAGGGAGAGGTCTAGCCGGGTCAGGTCTAGTGGGGTCCCGAGCACAGGAGCTTCCGGCCCCATGGAGTTGGGCAGCACTGCCTCCGGCACGTGGATGTGCTCACCCAGAAGTGCTACGAGCCCTAGAGACTTCGTCACATAGGCATGGTCCGTTATTAACTCATTTTCCAGCTCCCTGCCCCTCCCTGGAGAACGCGCTGAAAGTCCCGAGCTTCTAGTCGTAGCTTGATCTTTCTGGAGACAAACCCCTATCTGGGAGCCCGCCCAGAGCGACCTCATAAAGACAAAAGATGCTCTTATTCAGGAAATTCCAAGGGATTCAGGAGCCCTGTGTCAGGAACCAGGGTCAAAGACCGGCTGTCTTCTTATTTCCCAGGTTGTGTGCCCGCCTCTGACCCTGTCTCTCTGCAGGGGCTGCGGTATCCCACGTGGCCAGGCCTGGGTCTCATGTCCCCCTCCAGGGCTGGAGGAAAGGGATCACTCTGCCCCTAAGGGTGGTTCTACGAAGGAAAACGAGGGTGTCATTTCCCCAAAAAAAGAGGTTGCTGGGCTGCGGGAGACGCGTAGAGCTCCACGAGGGCAGATCTCGCTGTCTTGCTGACCTCCCCGTGGAACGTGGTCCATCCGTCAACAGTGCACTTGACCGGGAGCAGGGGCACCTTGATCCGGCCATTCAGCATCAGGTTCTTGTAAGTGATCTCGATAAAAGCGTCTCGTATAACTGGGCCCCTCTGTTCCCTTCAGGCACTGAGATGGTCTTCGAGACAGATTCATAAGATTCCATGAGCCCCACAAGGAAGGTTGTCTCTCTCCCTGATGGGTGCGCCGCATGCCTGCACCCTAGATGGGGTGAGTGTGTGTGTGTGGGGGGGTGAATATGGAGTAACTACACTCTCTGAATTAGAACAGCCCCCTGTTGGGTCTGAGAAACAGCACCTGTGAGCAGATAGCCCCCTACATGTCTCTCTGCAGCGCACTGGTGGTCTGAAGAAAGCCCTCTCCCCTTTGACATTTACTGTCCCAGAAGGACAGGCTGGGGGGGGGGGTGCAGGGAGGACAGCAGGGACTCGGGGACGACTGGCTGTGAAGGGAGCAAGCTCGGATGACACATCTCTTTGGTTTCGGTCACGCTTGCAACCTTCATTCGCAGATGCCTCTTATTTGCGTGCATTTTCCAAGCCCCATCAATCTATTTCTGAGCCTTCGTCCTGCTGGTTGAGTGCCCTTCCCGAGTCTGCGCCTGAGAAAATGAGGGGAAGAGGAGAAATCCTTGAATGTGTAAAAGTCCATTTCTGCCATCTGAGCGCGGGCTGTGGGTTTTCTTTTTTAATTATGAATTTCTGCATAAAACAGTACTTTGCAATGTCAAGGTGGCTCTCGCTCTGGGTGGGGTACGGGAGGGCCTGAACAAGGACTTGGAAGGTCTAGTGAAGGGTAAAATCACGGTCACGAGCAGCACAGTAGGTCATTCTGTCCTCTGTCCACCTGCTGAATTTTCTTCCCATCTCCTGATCCGGATTTCGGAGGTGGAGACACACCAGCCCGCGGAGGTGTCTGGGCGGGGCTAAGGGATGCCTGGAGTCACTATTCTCGCAGGGAGAGCTGGGTACTTTGCTTTGGGACCAGCTGACCTCCAGCTGAGCCCGGGGCTCAGGCTGTTTTTGGTGACCGAAAAGACAGTCTGGGCGCATGTTTACCTTCAACAAAAACGAAGTCCAGGAAGGCTGGAGGAGACAGCCTACTGGCTAGAGTCCCAGGAGCGAATGAACCTAACTTGGGGTCCCCGGTCAGGAGAGTCGGACTGTCGCTGAGCCCCCAGAGGACATTTACCCCCTGCCGTGCCCGTGGCTGGCTTGAAATGACTACAGGAGAGAGACAGCCCACAGCTCTGCTGTCACCTGCCCTGACGCCCAGGCCCGGTGCAGGCCTGCATGACCAGACACCTGGAACCCCTTTGCTGTCCCCCAAGTTCCTGCTGCTGTCTTCCTGCAGAAGCCCCCCCCCCCACCACCAGCTCTCAGCCACCTCCACACCTCCACTGCCTTCCGACCCGTGGTCTCTTCGCATGAAGACACCCCCTTCTTCGGTGTTATTAGGGTGTGACTGCATGACTTCCTGGAGCCCTTGGCTCACACCAGCGACTTTTATCCCATTCATGACACAAACCCCCCTGAGGTGCTATGGGAATGACTAAACAATTTTAAACCAACCATAAAGTGTTGGTAAGGATGCGGAGGACCTAGAATTCTCAAATACCACCAGTGGGAATGTAAAATGGTGCAATTACTTTGGAAAATAATTTGGTCGCCTCTTAAGGAGTTAAGCTTAGACCTACTAAATAATCCAGCAATTTCAGCCAAGAGACACGAAAGCTGACGTTCATACAAGGATGCGGACGTGATTGATTGTTCATTGCAGTTTTGTTCGTAACAGCCAAAAGCCAGGAACAACCCAAATATTCGTCAAGTGAATAGGTTAAAAAAAAAATTGTGGTTCATTCATACCATGGAATACTACTTAGCAATAAAAAGGAATGAACTATTTTGATAACACACAACAAACTGGGTCAACCTCAAGGTCACTGTGTGAGTGAAATAAGGTCCCGTTCAAACAGTTACGTACTGTATGATTTCGTTCATATGCCAGTCATGAAAGGCCAGGCAGAGGCTTGATAAGCGCTTGCACGCTGGGGCTCATCCTTTGAGAACTCTTGCCCTTGGAGCTTTCCTGCTACACTGTGAAGCCACCTGAAGATGCTACGTCAAGGAGCATCTGGTCAGCAGCCCTGGCCAAGCACCCAGCCAACAGCCAGTTCCAACGGCCACCTGGATGGTCCAGCTCCCAGATGGCTGCAGCCCAACCATCACCCCATGGAGCAGAAGAACCTCCCAGCGGATCCCAATCAAGCCACAAACTTGTGAGAGGTAATAATAGTGTTGTTGCTTTAAGCCACTAAGTTTTGGAGTGGCTTGTTATACAGCAGCAGATAACCCAAATAAGTTCTTAGCAGTTCCGAGCCTATATCCCACTAGCTTGGCGGCTCTGGTGGGAAAACAAGGTCCATTTATAAGTATCTCCTGCAAACGTCCTGGAGTTGCCCCTTGAATTGACTTGGGCTATGTGTCCATCTGGGAACTAGTGTGACCATGGCCAAGGAAGGTGCCAGCCAGCCAGACCTGGGTCATACGTCCAGCCCTGGAATAGGGGTGGAGTCAGCCCTCAAACAGTGGCGCCCAGACAGAGAACGGGGCAGCTCTTCTCCCAGAGGAAGGTCAAGTGCAGTTAGCAGAAGGGTGTGATGTGTGCAGGCACAGCAGACCGCAGACTGGACAGCGGGGGACGAGAGGGTCAGAGCAGGCCGCAGACTGGACAGCGGGGGACGAGAGGGTCAGAGCAGGCCGCAGACTGGACAGCGGGGGCCCCCAGCAGGGGGAGAAAACTAGTAGATTTGGGATGTGAGGGTGTTTCTGTAGCTATAGCAAGGTTAATTTTTGTGCAGTTTACAGGGGATAATTTTCAGTAAAGCTTCACACCAGGGCCGGCACATAGTAAGGTCTCAACTGTTGATAGCTATTATTATTTCATTTTATTATTATTACTAAATAGTACTATACATATTAGTAATAGCTATTTCCTTCCTCTGCAGACTTTTAGCGTGTATCTGGTCCCCACACAGGCTATATTTACAAAGAGGTACATTTGCTCTGTTGGAAGGATTGTTCCCAGTCTACCTGCCCCAGTATTAGAGTTTTGAGAAGATGTCGTGCTGTCTATTTGTAAAGATGTGTGTCTTATTACTTTAGCCACAGGGACTGAACTCCGATTAAACTTCTGTCATTAGAGACAAATAACTCAGCCTGGCCTAGTCCTGTCTGGTTTCAGGGTTTCCATGGAGACAGGATGGATGCAGAGGTGGCTCTGAAAGCTTTGACACCTTCTCATTGCAGCCAGGAGACGGGCAGTCCTGGGGCTCTTCGTGAGTCAGAGGCAGCTGCGAGGAGGTGTGTTGTTGTGCATGTTTGTGTGTTGGATGTATTGTTACATACCTGCGTGTGCACAGGTGATCCTATCTATGAGAGACAACGTACTTCTGGAAATCACAGCGAAAAGCCACCACACGTGCCTGGACGATGTAGGAGAGGCCTCCAGGATGGCCGACCACAGATGTTCCTGTGAATGGGGCCTCGTGCCGGGCTACGGGGTGGCTGGTATTTGCTAACCTTTAAGGTCGGACAACTGCGTGTGAATGGCTTGGGTGCGAGCCCTCAGGGTGCGACTGAGGCGAAGGTGGGAGCTGTGGCTGTGGTCTCTCGGAGCCTGGACCAGGCACGCTTCGGGAGAAGAGATGAAACACGAGGTGTGTGCTAGACACCTCCAGCCCAGGTACTCCACCTGGGAGTCGAAGCCTCCTGTTTCACTGCAGAGCTTTCGCTGAGCACCTGGGGCTCACCGGGCACTGTCCTGCATGCAGCCCTTTCCTTAAGAAGCTCTCGGTCTACCTGGGGAGGCAGATAGGCAAGCCAGGAGTTAGAGCACCTGGGCCGCTCAGTGCCATGCAGCCCGGAGGATGGAGCCAGCCCCACGCCCCGGGTCAGGAGAGCCTTGCGCCATCTGGAGAGACACCCTTAGCCCCCTTTCTTCTTTCTGAACACACAGGGAGGGCATGGAGTATGCATCATCCTTCTGACCCCTGTCAGAGTGGACGGCCACGTGACCCGCCATCCTGGCCTGGCCTCTCTCCTCTCGCCTGTGGTTTAGTGACTGAGGCCAATAACGCCCCACCCCTCCCCCGGCACGCCTTTCTAACCTAGGTTGAGTCTGTTTCCTGTTACTCGTAGCCCCCTATCATTCACCCGATCCAGGAGGTGACTTGTGACCCGGTTTCTAAATGAGGTGGCACTTGTCAGTAGGTGAAGTGGGGAAGAGCTCATCAGAGAGAGGGATCTCACTGGAGAAACACACTCTCTGTCCAGCTACTCAGAAATCCCACAGAGAGAGATCAGCCCTCTGAGCCAGACGAGACAGCAAGTGAAACACAGACCGGCAATGACTTCGAATGATGAAATCCTCCGTTCCAGAACCGGAATGTATAGTCAGTTTGGTGAATATTCTTAAAGAAATGGGAGAGAATTGTAAACCTGAGCAAGAGACTATAAAAAGAACTATATGAGCAAGCAGAAGTTTTGGACATTGAAACTACAGTGATAGAAATTCAGGTCGAAATAGACAGGTTCAAGGTCAGGATCGACCTAGCAGAGAAGAGAGAGTTATGAATCGGAAAATAGATCTAAAGAATTTACCCAGAAACCAGGACAAAAAGAGATGGAAAAAATAGAAAAGGATGGATTGTTTCGGCGGCATGGAGGCACCTCTCAGTGTGTTTCTTGATCATTTTGATGGGGTATAGATGGTTCTTGTCTTGGATTTTTTCCTTTTTACAGATATTTGATGAGCACCTGTTAACTCCAAGCCTTGTCCTAAGTACTGGAGAGAGAAGCAGTAGTGACTAAATTACAGACACCATCCCTGCCCCTACGAGCCTTGCTCTAGGGCCGTGATTTTCAAATATTTCAACCACCGCGTACTAAGAAATACATTTTCCTTTGTGAGGCAAGTATAGACACGCCACACACTAACACAAGCGTGATACGTGTATGGTGCGCGTGATAGAATCTGCTGTGTGTTGTATTTTATTCTCTTTTCTTACAGACAAATGCCAGTTGCTGCCAACCAAATTGGTTTTATGACCCGTGACTGCTGGGATCCCTCCTGAGGTTTGAAAACCATCGATCTAGTACAAAGGTTCTGCCATGCATCCCTTAAAACTGGGTTTCAACGCATGAAACAACGTACGTAGGGTTACCACAGAAACGCATCGCCCCAGAACGCACTGCTAAGCATTTTCGAGAAACAAATGTGGGGTGTGGCCAAATACGTGCTTCGTTGCTAACGCATTGAACGGAAGATCAGGCGGCCATTGCATGTTTTGGAACTGAGGAGCAGAAAGCTCTTTTGGGAATGTCGCAGCCACTGTACTGTGACACGGACATACCTTGTGATTACCGTTGGTGACGAAGCCACAGGTGCTGAGATGACCCCGGAGTGTCACCTACATTCATAACTGTCAATTTTAGAAGTTAGTGAAAACAAAGCATCATTTCCCACTCAAGTGGGTAGAACCCAAGAGGTCCCGGGCCTTAGATGGGGATCCCTGGTCTAGGTGATCCACACTTTATCTCAATAATCTCAAGCATTTTATTGTAGCAGGGTCGAGGCACTGACAGGAAGAAGCAGGTAAATGGTGTTTGCTCCACAGCTGTCAGAATCAGCAAGAGGGGCTCTCCGCGGCCCATGGTGGGTCATTTTCCCCACCATCCATTGAGTCTTATTGGTCGGATAAAGAAACATTGATCCACACCCCAGGGAGACTTACAGACACAATTTGGGGCGGGGGCGGGGGGGAAAGGTGCTGGTCACTGTGGACAGCTGATTTAAAAGTTGGGGAAGGAGTGAGAGCTGCAGAGAGCGTTAAAGGCAGCAAGTATCCTGGCAAGGGGGAATAGGAGAGGACCCCAAAGCCCCCTCCTCTCCCCACCCCCTGTACCCCCTCTGTCCTGGTCTACAGCAGTGACTGCCCAGTGCAGGTGGGTCCTGCAATCCGATTCGTTTCCAGCCAGCTGTATTCTGCTGGGACGAAGAACATTTTTCAGAGGTGGCAGTGCGTGTATCTCAGGGCTGACTTGCTGCCCTTACGATCTAGATGTGAGGCCTCAAGGAACATCCACTCGGGCTGTTCATAAGTTGACATTAAAAGAAGGGAGAGAAAAAGCAACAAGCCAGCGCTCTGGATCAATTTAGTTGCTAAATACTCGCTAAGGACGGGTGTGGGAGGGAGCGTTTTATCAGCTCCCCGACTGTCATGGGAAAGGTGCCTGCTTGCTCACACATCTTGGAGAAAGTCACTTTGAGACTACAACTGTTGGGTAAATAAGATGTTTCCTTGTCTCTCAGAGGCCACGTTGGGGGCGGAGCGGGATTTGGAAGTTGCTGAAAATCGCCTGAGAAGGTGGAGTGGCAGCTCCTTCTGCTTTTTTTTTTATGATTTATTCAAGGGCCGTAAGAGGATCTCAAGTCCTTCTACTTTCCAATATTTTTTTAAACGACTATGACACTCTGTCATGGTCGAGCAGGAGCAGGAGGCTAGCCGCGCGCATGGCGCGGGGTTGTGTGAAGGTTAATTTTGTGTACCCACTTGGCCAGGTGAGAGCGCCCGTCACGTCATCCAACACCAAGTGCTGCTGGGAGGTTTCTGTAGACGTGGCGTCTACAGTCAACGGACCGTACGTAAAGGAGATTGCAGGATTGCCCTTAGTGGTGGGAGGGGGCGCTCATCTGATCGGTTGAAGGCCTTAAGACCAAAAATGGAGGTTTCCTGGCAAGAAATTCTGTCTCACGACTTCCTGAGCCTCCAGCCCACCAGCCCCATGAATTTCAGACTCATTAGCTGCCATAATCACATGGACCGATTCCTTAAAACACATCTCCCAATATTTTTGGTTCTATTTCCCTGGAGAACCCTGACCTGCCACATTTTCTCTCTTTCTTGAAACTTCCTCACTCCTTGGTTTGTCACTGTGACCCTTTGCCTCTCTTCTCCGTCTTCATCCTTCTCTCCTTCCACTTGCCCCATAAATGTTGGGGTTCTCCGGGTTTTCTGACCGAATGCACACTTTCTAGGGGATCACTTCACTCGTTTGGTTTCGACCTTCTCCTGGATCTTGATGGTTCCCAGATCCTCATCGTTATTCTAGAACTCTCCCTGCTTCTTCAACATTATCTAACCTCCCCGCCCGAGTCCCCACCTCTGCCCCGACACAGCCCCTGCTCTCTATCTCAGTCGGCGGGAGTCCCATCTGCTCGCCGCCCGCGGCAGCGTCTCCCCTGAGAACAAGACAGCCGTTTGCGTTCGCACCTGATTTCTTTAACAGCAGTTGAAGTGTTTTTTCTTTATTCGGATGAATGAAATCGGCCTCCTCTGAGGCATAATCATTATTCCAGGCACATGAGTTCTGTAATGAGATAATTGGCCGTCTCCGCCCTGCGTCACCTGAAGAAGTAATATGCGCACCTGCGTTTTTAATCAAAGTCGAAAATGATCACCAGGGCCAGTCGAGAGGCACGGCGAGGTTGATGGCAGTGATCGGAGCCCGTCCTGGAGAGGTGAGTTTGGGGAAACTGGCAGAGAACAGAACTCAGGGGCATTTGGGGCCTTCATAAGGACATATTCTTTGCCCTAAACACAATGGGAAGCCACTGGAAGGTTCTGGAGGAAGTTGTGAGATGATCAGATTGGCCTACTGCAATCATTCTGACCTCCTGGGGGCCAGAATCAGGCAGGAACGGAGCCCAGATTCTTGATTCTGACTCAGTTGCTCTACGATGGTATCAGTCGTCCAAAGCTTGAGGTCCCACTGTGACCCCTCAAGACAGATTCGCGCAGCCTTGGCCTCTGCGTCCACAGCCCAGCCGCCGTGGAGAGCCTGAAGCCCACGGGGGCAGCCTGGTCCTGCAGGGGCCTCTCCCGCCTGGGGAATTCTTCACTTCGAGGCCAATCTCCTCCATCGGTTCGATCTGTCCCTTTGCAGACAGCAAACGTTCCAGTTCTTCTAATGTGAGCTGGTTGCAGTGATCTCTGTTTCCTTCCTTTATCTTCCTTTCTTTACGCAGTGTGCAGGCGCACAGGACAGGAAAGTAAGAAAGGTAAGTTGAAGGGCAGATCGAACGCAGGGTGCCGGACCTCCAGGCCCCCGGATCCTCCAGACAACGGCATTTCCACCGTCTATCTTTTCAAAGGAATTTTATGCCTTTACGAAGTCTGCACAATTTCAAGACAAAAAACACCACATACACTTCTGCACCTTGCTTCTTTTAAACATAAAGATGTATCCAGGAGATTATTCGACCTCAGCATCTCAAGTGCCACCTGATTCTTTGAAAAGCTACATGTGCAATTTAATAAACTTGTGACTCCGCCACCGTGTGTGGCCAGTGCCCGATGGACAAATAATAGGTGGTTGTCAATCTTTTGCAATATCAGCGAAGCAGCCATTAATGCCCTTGCCTCATGTATATCTTTGTTTAGCTTTTCTGCGTGATAAATTTGTAATAACGCAGCTGCTAGATCAAAACTACGTGCATTGTAAATTGTCATACACGTTGCCAAATTGCCATCCGACGAGAAGGTGCATGCTCTCCCCAGCGAGCTATGAGAGTTACTGGTTTCCCATCACTTGTAGGAGACGGGCCAGTCCGTAATGCTGTGCCGAAGCCCCAAACCGAACCCCTGATTCTGTGCGACCCAAAGACCACAGTGAACGTGGGCCATCCCCTCTCCTCTTCTAGTCACTATGCATCTCGTAAAAAATGCCACACCGCAGCTGCCCTGGGGACCATGGTCACACGTCACAGGCGTTCAGACATCAGCTGCTGACCCACGTTTCTCCCAGTGCAAGCCTCGGCTGCTGGAGTTTTGTACGCGAATTGCAGCAGCTTCCGTTTAACTGGGAAATTAATTTCCTGCTGCTGCTGTACCAAATGACACAGATCGGGTGGCTTACCGTAACGGATTTATTACCTCACAGTTCTGTTGTTGACAAGTCCTAAATGCGCTAAAATCGAGGTGTCGGCAGCTCTGTCCCTTCTGAGTCTCTGGAGGAGAATCCAAGCCCTTGCCTTTTGCAGCCTCTAGAGGCTTCCTGCATGTTTGGCTCCTGGCCCCGTCCTCCAGCCCAGAGCCGGGACACGGTATCTCCCAGGCCGACTCTGACCCGACCCCTGCTTCCGTCATCACATCTTCTCCGACTCTCCCATCCGCCTTCCATCATTTAGGACCCTGTGGTTACATCGTCTCACTTAGACAATCCGGAGAATGTCCCTGTCTTAGGATCCTTAGCTCATCATGCCCGTAAAGTTCCTTTCGTCACAGTCACGGGTTCTGGGATTAGAACGTGGACATATTTACGGAGTCGTTTTTCTGTAGACCCCGTGCTGCGTGAAACATCATTTTATAAGGCGAATTGCTTCAAGTGCTGCTTGAATATAATGGGCTTTCGGTGAGTGCCTGGCCAGCTTCCCTTCTACGGGGACTGTAAATTAACTGCCAACCAGTGCCCAGTGTTGAGCTGAGCATCCTTGGGGCTGGAGCGAAGAATTACAGGACCAACCAACATGCGGACCTGTGCTCTACAATTTATAAAGAACACTTGCATCCATTATCACGATCTATTTCCCACTGTCAGGTGAGGAAGCTGCCCGAAGTCACGTGGCAGGTACGTGTCAGCAGGCTTCTTCTGGCTCTGAAACTGCCACTCTCTCCCCTGCACCACGTCCACCTGCACGAATGTCATGCTACCAGCCACATAGAGTCCCCAGTCAAAGTCCTTGAGACCTTTTTTCGTCTCTGGGTTTCTGGAGCTGCCTCTTTCCATTTTGAGTTGGAATAAGCGGTCCCTTTTACCAGTTTACATGCTTGTCCTCAAACTTTAACCACTCAGGACTCATGACGGTCTCATCACTGAGCAGGTCAGGCCTGGGACAGCCTGTCCAGGTCCCCGACAACCCAGGAGGCGTAGATCCTGAGGGACTGGGGACCTGGCCAAAGTCACAGGAGACTCAGAGCAATGGGGTCCCTCTCACCGACCCCCACCATGTCTTGTGGAGGTGCTGCCCTGGGAGCTGGAAGCTCTGAACACCCCCAAAGAGTCTGTCTGCCCATCCAGAGAACATGATGATTCTCATGATGAAAGTGGGGGTCGAGTCAGGAAGGGACGTCAGTGGAGTGCCTGCTGGGTGCCGGCGCTGTCTGGAGGGAGCTCACTCAGGGCCCCTAACAGCTTAGGTACCCTTATCGCCACTTCACTGATGGTGGCCCTTGGAGGTCAAGATCATGAGGACGGCAATGAATGGATTCTGTACCTGGTCATTCTAGTTCCCAAAGCCGTGACCTTTCTGCTCACCCACGCTGGAGGCTTTGCAGAGCGAGATTCCAGGTTGAAAAATAACATCTGTCACCTGCCGTGTGAGAGCAGAGTCAGGCACCCTCGTCACCCCCTCCCCCTCCCCCGCAAGTAGATTTGCAACTGGCTGGATTGAAGCGAGTGGAGCCGGCTGGAGAGGCAGGGAGGGAACGTGGAGGCTGACTGTCCCCTGGATGCTGTCCAGGGACATGGGAGCAGGTGCCAGCACCCTCTCCCAACCAAGACGGGAGACGGAGGTCCAGCTGAGCGCTGCGGGCAGCGGGAGCGAACCGTTCTCACGGTCAGCCACCAGACGAATAACTGCCCAGCCAGGGAGCTGGCGGCTTGTCCAGGACTGTCCTCGGGGCTGGCTCCAATCGCCCTTTCTTGGCGTTGAGCTTCGTTTCCAACTCCCCTTCCATTCAGACCCCATCTGCTCCTCTGTGCGCCTGATCCCACAGCCGGAGACGCAGGCACGCAATCACCCCGCGCCTACGCATCTGCCTTGTTCTCCTTCTCTCTGAGTTTCATTTCCATGAGAGGCTCTGCCTTGAGCTTGTTTAAAACCCTGCAATTATGAGGAGGCACCTAATGAGACCAAGAGCGAGCTTCTGCACTGCACAGCTATTTTTATTTTCTTTTTAATGAGATAAACAGAGGAAAATGTCAAACAGAAGGATCGCTACGTTTTTCTTTGATGGCTGAAAGGGTGCCCAGCACCGCCGAGAAACATGCTGCAATTCGCACGTGTGTCGGGGGGCGGGGGTGGGGATCCCTGGGACCCAGGGGCGTCTTGCCTTACCGCAGATGTGCCACTGGCTCTCGCCGGGCTGAAGACCCCACTGGCCAGTGCTCCCAGGTCACGGTCAACAGGGAAGTGGCCCTGAGAGGCTGTGCCTGCGTTTCTGAGAGAGGATCGTTTTCTCCCTGAGCTCATTATTATAGGGCAACAGCTGGAGTGCTAGAAACGGCAAACGGCACGCGTCATGAGGAGTGTTTTGACTTGGAAGACAGCGTTCTCAGCAACTCCTGTGTCTGCGGAAACTTAGAGGCGACAGAGAAGTCTGTCAGGGAAGTGCCACTCACACAGTGTGGCTAATCCCGGGAATTCAATCACAGAAGCATTTGTGTAGTGCCTGCTGTGTACCTGGCTCTGCGTGGAGCACTCGGCACACAGGCACGGGTCAGAGGAGCCCCTGCCCTGCTTAAGATACTGATGGAGAGAACCAGAGAGTCGAAAGGCAGGTGTGAGTCATGAAGTCCTCCCCACCCCCCTCAAGGCCACTCCTCCCCCAGGTTTAGATTCAGCAGCAGAAGAAAAGGACCGGATCAAGGCTTAAGTTTTTTCTTGAACCGACACCCCCTTCAGGCTGACTCTTCTTCCCCAAGGGGCAGCCCTGTCCTTGTCCTCTTCCCCTCCTTTCCGCCCCCAGCTGGAGCCCAGCACAGGCTCAGGGGTCCCAGGCCAGCCTCTCCCCAAGGCACACTCGGTTGGGGATGGCTCTGCGCATGGCCCCCAAACTTGGTCTCACGCTGGGGCTCCCTGTCTCGCTTCTCTGACAGTGCAGATGCCAGGCCCTTGGCACAGGTCTGATGTGCAGGGTTCGGTTGGTGTGTGTTCAGGGATCAGCCCAGGTGATTCCAATGCGTGGTCAGGTTTAGGAACGCGAAGCTAGGGCCAAAGGATGCCTTTCCCGCTGCAGCTGGGGGTGCTGGCACGTGCCTTTCCCCTCTCTGGGACATTTTTCCCCGTCTATAAATGTATGCTGGATGATGTCTGAGGTCCAAGGCCTCTAACTACCTGTGCGTGTACAAGGCAGACCACCTGGGCGCCCACCGACAATTCTGTCCTTCCTTCACGAGCCATCTAAGGAGAGGAGAGCAGGTGAGCCTAGATCTGGAGCTGGTTCCAGCCCTTTCACCTGCGTCCTGGTCGACCTAAGCCAGGTCCCCTCCCCTCTCTGGGCCCCAGTTCCGGGTAAATCCATGAGGGTTTCCGGCAGGTAAACCACTCTTTGTGTTTCTTTTTCTTTGGGGTTTTTGCAGGGCAGAGAGCAAAGCACCCTGGAGGCAAAATAAGGGCCCTGGGAGGAGGTTCCCTGTCCCCGCAGTGGGACCATAGGGACGGCTGTGTGATGGGGTCTGGGGACAGGCGCTGCCATCACCACGCAGCCTGTCTCGGGGCGCTGGAGCCGTGTGAGGGGCCGGAGGGAGGGTCTGCCCCGTCCGTGTCCAGCCTGGCCCCAGGAGAGCGGGGCCACTCACCGTGGTGGCTGCCTAAAACCTGGACGTGAGCCCAGGCCCACTCCAAACTCTGCCCATGCATCTCCCTCCAGCTCTCCGGTTAGCGTTTAAGGGTTGGGGGAGCCCATGAAATGTCCCACCTTTTGCACTCCACATCCGAAGAGCTATTTAAAGGAGGAGAGAGGTTAACCCCGCCCCCCCCATGAAACGCCAAGGTGACACTTCCCATTCCTTGCTCCCCTGCCCCTCTGCATCCATTTCTGAGCCCTGCAGACTCTGAGTTCCCCACCCCACCCTCCCCGACCTGTACTGCAAGCTCCCTTCTCCACCTTCCCGCAGGTGAGGAGATCATCCCGGGGGGACCAAAGACGCCCCTTTAAAAATTTCCACCAAGGTGTAACTGAGAAGATGACCACACTAAGGATTCTCAAACTAGTTCAGAGACAAAAGTCTGTCCGTAATGTCGGGTGGAACATCACCTCTTCATTTGCACTAACCTCTAACTGGATGCGGCATGACTTTTGATCATAAATGAGTGAGAGGCCACAGGAGCTTAGTCACCAGTAGAGATGGCAGGTACCGTTGCTACAGATTTTGAAATATCGTTTAGGCCCATCTTTTGGAAGGATGGCAATTCTTAGACTGTCTAGGTCTTAATGTTTAGAATGGTAGCAACGAAGCACATGTATTTCTTTTTTTTAATTTTTTATTATTAATTTTTTTTAGGCGAGGCAACCCTTGGTTGACTCACAGATTGCAACGACCTTGTCAGTTTACAATCCCTGATTTTTAAAAACCTATAGCACCTGATCTTCCTAGGTGGATTCCCATCCAAGTACTAACCAGGCCCGACCCTGCTTAGCTTCCGAGATCAGATGGACTCGGGCTTGTTCAGGGTGGCGTGGCCGTAGACACACATATATTTCTATATTGCAAAAAATATTTTAAAATATTTGGCAACTACATTTTAATATAACTGGTTTCTTCGGAGACCTTGTGGGTTTTACTTTATTTTTTTTAAGTGTCATTTTGGAGGACTCTATAGGGTTCGCAGGCTGCCAACAGGGCCTGGGCACATGAAAGATTAAAGACCCACCCTCCAAAGCAAGACTTGTTAGCGCAGATGAATTTCATCTCGTTGGACTGTGGGCAGGTAGAAAAGCGAAGAGTTTTTGATAATGGTGAGGGAAGGTGATTTTGAGTATTTGTTGAAACTTCCAGGAGCTAGAAGAGATCTAAATGATACAGAGCTCTATGTGTTAAATCAACTTTATTCAGCTTTAATTTATGTACAGTAAAATGCATGTGCTCTATATGCGCATTGTTCAAAAATTGTGGTAAAGAAACAAAAAACTTTATCATCTTAACCATTTTCAAGTGTAAAAGTTCAGTGGTGTTTATTTGCATCGTTATGTAAAACGCGCCCATTGAAGCACGCAGTTCGGCGAGTTCTCACGAGACGTTTGTCAACACATTTGTGTCACTGGCGGTACAATTAAATACACAGTGTTTCTACCATCCCCAAAGTTCCTTGGTGCCACTTCAGCATCTCTACTACCCCAAACCCCAGTAACCGTGACTTACTCTTTGCCTCTACAGCCCAGTTTTGTCTGTTTTCTTTTTAAAAAACCGTTTCATTACGTCATGCTATAGAATATACCCCAATGGTTTCTTCGCCTGTCGATGGACGTTTGGGGTTGTTTCCCACTTTCGATGATTACAAAGAAAGTCGCTGTGCACGTCCACGTACAGGTCCTCGGCGGACACACGTTTTTACGTCTTCGAGGAAAATCCCGAGGAGTGGAATGCGGGCTGCGCGGTCACCAGGTGAGCGCACGTTTACTTTTATACGGAAGTGCCGACCTGCTTTCCAAAACCACCTTGCCTCCCGCCAGCCACGGGTGGGCATTCGGGTGGTTTCGTGGTCCTCCCGGCATTTGGTATTGTTCATCTTTAATTTCAGCCGTCCCTGTGCAGCGGCTTCTCGTTGTGGTTCCATTTGTACTTCGCTGATGGCTAAGAACGTCGAGCACCTTTTCGGGCACTTGCTGGCCATGTGTCTGTCTTCTTTGGAAGCATCCGTCTAAGTCTTTGGCCTTTTCCTTTTTTTATTATTTGTCTTCTTAGATATTCTGGGAATAATTCTTCTGCCAGACACATGAATTGCAAATATTTCCCCCATTCTGTAGCTTGTCTTTTCCTTTTCTTGATGTTTTTAAGAGCAATAGTTTTCCATTTTGATGAGGTCCAGTCCATCCGTTTTCTATTTTATGGTCATGCGTTTTGCATTCTGTCAAAGACATCTTAGCCTGCCTCAAAGTTGAAAAGATTTGCTCCTGTGTTTTCTTCTGAAAGTTTTATATTTTCAGTCTTCATGTTTGGAGCTGAGATCCAAGTTCAGCTTAGTGTAGGGGGTGAAGCGTGGATCAGGTGTATTACTTCTCTTTGCACATGGCTATCCAGAGAGCCCAGCACCATTTGATGGAAAGGCCACTCTCCCCACTGAATTGCCTTAGCACCTTTGTGGGTCTTTTTTCCGGATGCTCTATTCTTTTCCATTGGTTTGTATGTCTGCTTACATCACAGCTTTATTTAAAAGAGAACTCTGGGGCTGGAAGAGTGAGGAGCTTTGTACTAGGTCAAAAAAAAATAAAGAAAGAAGTCAGAGGCCAGGACGGAATGTGACTCTTGTGACTATCTGCCTTTAGCTCTTGTTCAGGTCAGCAAATGGGTAAACAGCAGTGTGGATATTGACGCCGGGGGGAATTGAGTCACGCCAAGGAGAGCTGGCGGTGAAGTTCGATCAAGGCCCATAGCCCTGAGAACCAGGGGAGCTGATGCCCCAGCTCCCACCATCGGGCAGGAAGCGTGAGTTCTTCCTTCTCTGCCTTTGTATCTGGCGCAGCCCTCAACAGATCGGATGAGGCCCCCCCCCCACATCGGGGGCAAAGTGCTTTGCTGAGTCCACTGATTCAGACGCTAATTTCATCTGGAAACGTCCCCACAGACAACCCCGGAAATAACGTGAGGCCACATATCGGGCCACCCCGTGATGCCTCAATCTGGCATACAAAGTTTGCCATGGCAGTTCCTCACCTGTGAGACGGGGTGAGATCAGCACCAAGCACACAGGAGCGCTGTGGGATGGGACCTATTCAGCGCAGTACCTGGAACACAGTAGGTGCTCAGAAGACTAATTACTCAAACCCTTAGTCAGCAGTGGGTCCTTCCTCCTGGTGCCGGCCCCAGAGATGTCCCCTGGCGGCCGAGGGCCCCTGGTGATGGAGCCATTCCAACCCCAGGCACAGCCCTCCTGCTTCCTTGTTTCCCTTGGGGCTGGCCTGTGACCCACACGGAACTCCCCTGAAGACACTCTGGCCCTCCGTGAGGCAGCCGGGTGTCGGTGCAGCTCCACGCCACTGGAAAAGGCCACATCTGGTCAGTGGCTTGGGCCCCACGCAGAGAGGATATCTTTGGGGCCCTCCCCAGGCACCCCAAGGGCTGTGATGCCTCACATATATGGTCGTTCTTGAGGCCTCTGTGGGCCCAGCAAGGTCGGGACAAGGACTGCGGGTCCTGAGGGGACCCGGGGAGGCCGGGCACTGCCTGGTTCCCGGTTGCATCCTGCCTCAGTCTTCTTGCTAAGATCCTAGGATGGAGTGTCAGTATCCTAGGATACTGCCGTGATCAGACATGAATCCGGCCGCAGCAAGTGGGCATTGTAGACTGGGGTCAGACAAAGGAAACCCCGCTGAGCTCCCTCACACGTGATACCTCCCCACGGCCGTGTTTCCTAGGCGTCCTTCCTGGCGGGAGGGGGGCGCCCAAGACCCCCCTCTGCAGTGACACTGTGCCACCTGGGAAGACAGCGCCAATGCCGGCCTCTGACACTGACCCGTTGGCCCGCGTCGAGCACGGCGCTAGTGCTCGGAGCACGATGCTTCCACAGCGCTTCGGGGCAGACCTTGCACTTGTCTCCGGTTTTCATCCGAAGGACCCGAGGCACAGAGAGGTGCAGTCACCTGTCCCAGGTCACACAGCAAGTGAGTGCCACGCTCGCATTTCATCACACGTGCCCTGGCTGTCGGGCGCTCGTGGGAAGATGTTCATTCTAAAAGTTAGTTCTTCAGTTAGGCAGAGGGTAATATTCTAAAGAAGTAGCACCCGAGGCGTCATGGACCCCAGAATGACAATAACAATGTCGCGTTGCCGGGCGTTGCTAACTGGGAGGTGCTGTGTTCCATGCCCCGTGCGTGACGCTGGCTTACCCCTTGCAAACCTTTGAGGAATAAAATGTCCTTATCCCCAAGTGATTCTTGAAAGAATGAAGAAAGTGGCTGGCCTCATCACAGGACACTTGAGTTCCAAGGCCTGATGTTGGGCAGTCATTTCCTTCTCCAGGCCTGTCCCCCCACTGTAAAAAAGAAAGGCCTGGTTGAATCTTCTCAGAGTTTAGGAGGCATTTTCAAGAATTTAGTGAAAACCGGAGTTTGATGTCAGACACATTCGATTCGAATCTCGATGCCACGCTTCCCAGCTGTGTGATCCTGGGCGAGTCACTTAACCTCTCTGAGCTCAGTCTCTGTAGCTACTGAAATGAGAGAGCTCACTCTGGGACTTTTTAATGAAAAAATGTTGGTGGAGGCTCCGTCTCAGTCCGTTCAGGCTGTTATAACAAAAAACACCACAGACCGGTGGTGACTTAGAAACAGTAGAAGTTTACTTCTCACGTTGGGGACACTGGGAGGTCCGAGACCGAGGTGCCGGCAGAGGCCGCGTCTGGCTCAGAGCTGTTGTCACCTCGCTGTTTCCTCACACGGAGGAGAAGCAAGAGGGCTCTCGGGGTCTCCTCTTATCAGGGCGCAAATCCCCTTCACGAGGCTCCACCCTCACGGCCTAATCACCCCAAGGCCCCACCTCCTAACACCATCACATTAGGGGTTCTGTTTCGACGTATGAATCCTGGAGGGGGCACACAAGTTCGGTGGGGAGCAGGCCTCCAGCCCGATGCCCAGCACACAGCAGGTCACCAAACACGAGGCTCCTTCTGTTCCGAAGTCCCTCCTGCTCTCCCTGCGATCAGAGCAGCGAGTAGTCATCTCGCGAAGCCCAAGGAACCAGGCCCACGTGGCAGAAGTGCATGGTATTTGAGAGGGGTAAGGGACAGGCGGTCAGTCCCTGGGCGGGTGTGTTTGGGAGGAGGTGGCTGCTGTGGGCTTGGGCTAGTTGAGATAAAGGATGAATATCGACCTCTCTGAAGGCTGCATGAAGGTCAAGAGCATCTGAGCAATGGAAATGAGAGAGGAAATGGGGTGGAATATAGGAAGACAGGAGTTAAAAGAGATAGAAACTTAATGTCCCACCATGAAGTTATAGAACCTCAGCGTTTCTGACAATTATTTTGTATATCATAACAGCGTGTCATACCAAGTCATCAAAGCACATGGACAGGATTTTATAACAGGAGCCTTTACTGGACAGAATCACAATATATATATATTTCTCCTGTATTAATGATTAATTCCATCATAAAAATATATTACAACATCTGATATGTATTCGGGAAACAGAGCAGGCGACATTGGCCTTGGATGTAACAATGTTGAGTCTCATTGCAACAGAAAACAGCTGTTGGCAGGTATGTTACATGAAAGGAAACATTGGCACATTGGTAAGTTTTTTTAATGGAGCCATACTTCTGTTTAATAAGTTAGGAGAAAATACAGTTAAAGCTACAACATTAACAAACGTGGGAGGATGCTAAAATTTGATGTCACTTGTTTTACACAGTTTCTGTCTGTGAACATTCTCTCACATGTGTGTGCTCACGGGCACACACATCTGTGGGTGCCTTTGCTCCAGCATTAACATTCAGAAGTCCCACCCATTTTCCTAGGGGCTGACATTGGGGACAGAGCATTGTACAGGGGCCAGTCATTTGCAGATCACTTTGTGTCCAGGAATGAAATATCTTTTATTTCCCTAAATTGCAGTTTTCAAAAGTACTTTTGAAATGTCCAAATAGAACGTCGCCATGCAGAATGCTAACCCTGCTGACACGGACCTTAGGTCTCTGTAATGCGGCCCCGCCAACGCCCCCAGCTAAGGTGACATAAGTGCCTCCAACTCGCTTTGCATAGATGCCAAAAACTAACGAAATCTATGAAAACGGAAGGAATGGGAGAAATCGGACTTCGTGTTCTCATCCCTTGGAGCTTCCAGGAGTCCTAAGGGTGGCATCTAGCCACGTAAGGGCAGTGGTGGCTCTTCCCTGGGCCCTGGGCAGGGTTAGCGTGAGAGGTGGACGTGCTCCATTAGCGAGGATGGACGGGGCGGCGGAGCTGGCCTGCGGCCATCCACACCGCTCCACACTGCAGCAGAGGGAGAGATCTATGTCAGCTGGGAGCTGCCTCGCCCAAACTGGACCATGCGCATCCACATGGCAAGGGTATAAATTCCTTTCCCAAATCATCCTAAGTAAACAAAGCCTGGCCTCTTCCAAACGTGTAGGAAGATGCCCCATGCGGTGATGAGGGTGAGGAGAGGCGCCTTTGCGATTCGTCACTGGACTCTCACGGCTGTTGGTGATCTTGACTTAGCGAGGTTTTCCCTGGGGAAATTCCAACGGGGTTGATGACACGCCATACTCCTGAAGTGTCCCTTAACATTGCATAAGAGGCTCTGTTTACGTGCTTGTCAAACAAGAACTGTCGAGGTTTGGGATGATTTCGATTTGTCAGGGAACTTGGCATTCTGAGGTTTTTAGAGCATGGGGTTTGGTTACTAGCGATAATTCAAGCAAAGAAAGCCTTGGTGTTAAATGACTCGAATGCAAGGCCGTGGTGGCCTCCGACTTGGGGCCGGACGGTCGATGTTGCAGCCAGGCGTGGGCAGTCGCTCCGATCTGGTCGTTAGGGGACTGACCGGCTCAGGCCAACCAGCCGATCGCATGCCATAGTGATGGCATCACCGCTGCCTCCCAAAGCGTTCTCTGTGGGTAGCAGGGGCTGGTCCTGGGGCCTGAGCCTTGATGGCGATGACCCGACCCTCACAGTCCAAAGCGGGCTTCCTGCAGGTTTTAGACTGTTTGGAACCATGGACTTCAGTTTTCACTGAACACAAGTAACAACTCTTCTGCGCCGGGCAATCAGTCGCGGGGCCCGTGACCCTAAGAGCTCATGTTCCCGGGGTGTACTCAGGGTCCTTTGAGTCCGCAGTCTGAGTTATTTTAAAAGCCCCTGAATATGAGAATACGTGATGCACTCTAGCACTGCTAAGATTGCTTCGATTAATGATGTTTGACCTTGAAATGCTAGATACGTATTTACGTGACACATCGCGTGAGCAAATTGTACGTGGCCCGGGGGTGGGTGTGGGTGAAGACAGTGCGGTTGCATTACTACGCAGCGGGAGTTTAACTTAGTTGCACACACGGTTGTTTCTGCTGTGTGAACCCTTCCATTCGTCCTGGGGGTGTGTGGCAGCCCCCGCGTTGACCCCGCGTTGACATCGAATGCGGACACCCCCTACCGAAGACATACCTTAGGTCCCACTCAGGTACAGAGTCAGGGGACGTGGCCAAATGTGGTGGGCTTCTTAAGACCGAACTGGGTCTCTCCCCAGTCACGGTGCAATGTGCATGTCCCTCGAAGTAAAGAAATGCATTTCAGTCCTTCTCTCTCCTCCCTCCTTCCCTCTCTTCTCTCCCTCCCTCTTCCTCTTGTTTGATAGCTAACCATAGGCGGATTCGCCCCTGCATTTTCTTTTGAAAGAGATCTAATCTGACACTCCCACTTCAAGATCCAAGCCGCCTCCCCCCACCCCACCCTGGCCCAGACCACACAGGAAGCTCTGACCCCCTTAGGCCCCTCACAGGCAGGATCAATCACATCTCCTCTGTGTCCTGTCACACGCTTCCCTATTGGAAATTTGGCCAATGTCACCGCCTCTAGGAAGCCTTCTGGAACCCTCCTTCCCCACCAGCCAGGTGCTTAGCCCCCAGCACTGTGCACACACCTTCCGGGCAGCCTCCCCTCCACGCTGCAGGGTATTTCCTGGTCTCTCCTGGGGCCTGACGGCTGGGCTCAAAGGACTAGCCACGCTGGACGAAGATGGGAGCAACAAGAGACCCACACCTGGGGGTGGCATCCAGTACTCTCTCTCCCTCTGGCCCTGCCTCCACCTGGCTCTGTGTCAAGATATGAGGCAGGTGAGAAGGGGGCGGTAGTGACAGAGGGGCCCAATGCCACCTTCCATAGCTGCCGGCAGAGAGTTTGAATCGAGACCCCAGCAAGTGTCCCTCTGGGCCCCCCTGAGGGCCACGCTTCCTTCGTTCTCAAAAAGCCTAGACTTTAGGGGTGCTGGCAGAGGGGGGCTCTGAGGCAGCCAGTGTTGCCACCCTCTGCCAGCACCCCAATCCATCTCCTGCTTACTACCTGGAGACCCCACAGGAAAGAATGAGGCTGCTTTGCAAACGCCTTCGGCAGCGAGGGTAGACAGCTTCTGCCATTTCACCCGTCTTCTAAAAACAGGTTTTGATAATGTCTTGGTGTGATCAATTTTGTCCCTCTGAGAACAAAATGACTCAGCCCTTGAATAGTCCGGAGATTGAATTATTTGGAGACTTAGGGAAAGATAGGAGACAATTGAAATGTAGATATGTAGAAAGATCCAGTTTTCTGTAGAGTTTGTCCAGGTGTCTAAGATCCTTTTCCCCAGGGAGTAGTGTGAAGGTGACTGCAGCAGTCACCTGGGCACTGAGGTTTGAGAATGCAGAACCCCAGGTCCTGCCCAGACCTCCTCAAACTGCCCTCTGAGAAGGGGCACAGGAGCCTGCTTTCTAAACAACCTCCCTGGTGCTTCTTGTGGATAGCGAAGTTCAAGAGCCAGGGGCTCCATTCCAGAACTTCCAGAAAAGTAGCAGAAGCCCCAACTGGGTCAGGGACCTCTCTCTCCCCCTTGGTACTCACGGCCCAAAGGAGATGCGCTGATGCAAAGAATTTCTGATGCAATATCCTCAGGAAAACCGTAGGCAGATGCATTTCTCCAGCATTGTGTGAAATTCTAAAATACACAGCCTGTGCTCCCTGTCAGGGTCATGCCACGACCTCGAGGAAGCACCTTCCATCTGCCCCCGACTGTGTAAAAGGGTGGCAGCCAGCACGTGGCCATGGCCTATCCTTTCCATCTTCTCTCAGAAAGAAAGGCACCACAGAAAAGAAAACTGATTTCACAGACACAGGACAGAGGTTTATTGCTCATGGAGATGGAGCACTGAGCTGAATGCTAGAAGGAGCGTACAGTCGGCTGGAGATGACTCGAGTCAACAGGCCCCACCCCACCCCCCGGCTGATTTCTAAGTAAAACCAGACAGGCTCTTGGGGAAGTATCTTTGGGAAGTCAGCTGGCCGGGAGACATGCACACCCCAAGTGCCACAACACTCATCGGAGTTCACGGACCCTTCGTGGACCTCAGGGCTCCAAAGTCCCCTCCTTCAAGAAGAAGCATGAGGAAAATCTAGCGTGGTTGCAGAGTGACTGAAACGGGCGCTGTGGGAATGGGCTAAATCTGCGAATTCGCGTAGGGCTGGAAACGGCCCTCCCTGTGGTTCTGGGAATTTGATAGCCTCTCCATTCCAGACTTTATTTTCAAGCCTCTTAAAGTGTGTTCGTGTCATGCAGCTGTCCAGCAGAGTTTGGGCCGTAAACGTCGAATCTTGCACTTGACTGAAGTCAAGGAAGTAAACCCAGGCCCTGGGACACCGATGCTGATCCGGGTGTTTCTAAGTGCTTTACCTGAGATAACCATGTGACGCTTGATACATTAAATTACCAAATGAGGTAGATAATTCACCTGGGAGTAATGAAACGGGGTCAAATTTATAGGCTGTCTATAGATGAATGCAACCTTTCATCTAAAGGGAATTCTAGCCGAATTGGTGAATGCTGATCACTGATGCTATGGTTTTCTTCTTACTTCTCCTTGGGTTTTAATGCCTGTGTCTAAATAATAATGAAAACACCCCATCGACTGACTTGGCTGGGGCTTTGTCTACCTGATGCCAATAAGACTGGTCGTATTGGGTTTTTAGCAGTCCTAGGGGGTTAGTGAAAATCATGAAATGCATCTTTTCGAGACATGTGGCATTGTAGGTGACAGATCTGGTTTCTTAGCTAGAGAAGAGGTAAAGAGATCTAGTTGCTTTACTGCTTTGGTATGCCGTCTATACCGAGGGAGCAGGAAGAGGATTCAACACAGTTATTCCTCCAACCTGACTTTGAGGAAAACATATTTTACTGCTTGAACTTGACTGTCTACTGGCCTCATCCGTTGGGTCGCCACTCCTCTTTTGCCCCGTTCTAAGGGATTTGTGCATATTTTCTTGGTACCTTGCTCGTTTTCAAACTCATTGGTTCTTCTGGTGCAGGGACAGTGGAGGGCAAACAGCTGCTTGTCACTAGGAAATTGCCACAAAAATGAATGTCTGGTGCGATTCCAATGTGAGCAGCCCCATACTCTCTGAATGTGAGCAATTTTCTTTCTGTGACACTCGAAGTCACATCTGGGCAGGGGTGCGGTGATGGGTGTGTAATAACCAGCTCTTGGTGCAGAAAACACCCGACTTGTAGCATTTGCTGATTTTCCTGGTATAAATGTTACCAACATCATCACATCCTTAAACACGGAATTGGGAAAGAGTGTCCCCCTGGCTCCTCCAAGCAGGTGTGAGCACACCTCCCACTGCCCCGGAAGGCGTGGAGCCCTCCTGAGGCTACGTCTACCTGTTCTGGTCTCCATGGAAACCTTGAAACTAGACGAGACTAGGCCAGGCTCAGTTATTTGTTTTCTAAATGAGGAGCTGAGGTTAACAAGACATCTTCCCAAATAGACATGCACCACACTCACCTCTCTTTCGCTACTGGGGCCTCTTGGCAGTGAAAACCGACATGCTCTTCCGGGCTGGTCCCTGGCGGACTCTGTCCTCCCTTCTACATCTCCAAAGACAGGGTGTGCGGAGCTGGAAGGAGATGACGGGCCATCCCTCTCCCCATCCTTTCCACCCCGGAAGGACCGCTCAGGGGACTGAGAAATAATTGCTCTTAGCGTTCACGCGTTAATGTGAAATGCTGAACAAAGATGGGATGGCAGAGAGATGGCCCACTCCCCTGGGTTTCTATTAGTCAGGATGGGGACTACTAATGGATTGGCATATGTTATTAAAGTGATGGGCTTCAATGAAAACTTCACACTCCCATCATTAGCACAGGACGCTTTCTTGATCACCTTGGGCAGCCTCCACTTTCTGTTGACAGACTTATAGAAACCAGGATACTGAGTCACCAGGGTGATGGGCCTCTGTGCGTTAAAATCAAGGCTGACACTGTGCTCAGTCAGTGCTGGGCTCTGCATTTCCAAGGACGAGCCAGGGACACGAGGTCAAACGCTTCCTGCAAATTCAGGTGGCGGATCAGGAAGGGTCCTGCCAGCCTGCCTCTCCTCCACGCCAACACTTACGGCATGTAAATCAGAAAACGGTGACTTCAGGGTCAGACTTCAAAGGACATTAGTACATGTATTACCCGCCTATCTAAACCATTGTCATGCTAAGATTGTCTACACACACAAATGTTAGCTTTGGGGGGGGGCAGGGGAAGGAAGGACGGAAGTTGAATCCGATATAAGCATTTCTAAGACACCTGATCCGTGACGCTGAGGCGGCCACCAGCTGTTTGGCATTTTCCCCTTGGGGACAGGACCCCAGAATCGCAGCTGAGCACAAGTGCCACAGTGCCAGCTGCATGGTATTTGGGGTAAAGCAGCCACCACTACCACGCAGAGAAGAGCAGCCATGCTGGATGTGGGGCCGAGTGGCCACTGCCATCCTCGCTTTCGGCATGACCGGTGGCCCGTGGACACCACCACTCCTCTTCGGCGTGGACCTCACCACCCAGCAGTGAGGAAGCAGGTGGATGCCACACTTCCCCCCCCTGCCACCAGCACCGGACCCTTGATCCTCACGTCCTTGATCATGACTGAACTGAGCGTCGCCTCTGGTCAGTCCAGGAGCTCAAAGGAGCCTCCCAAAAAAGAAAAGCCAGAGCACACCCTCCGGTCATCCTTTGGTGACCAATAGGGACAGTTCGACATCTGCCCTTGAGGAACCGGGAGAAGCCTCCAGAACCCCTACAAGCCGGGCAACCGAATCGCGGGGCTAGCCAGGTGGGTGGCGGCTGCTGGTGTCCGCCCAGGAGCCCCCAGCCCGCCCTGCCGTCTCTCCAGCTGTCTCATTCCACACTCTCCAGCCGGGCGGCTTCACTCAGAGACCGGCAGAATGTTCTGGCTGTGGGCGTCGCTGGCAAGGCCCGAGGAGCGCGGAGCGGGTGCCTGTGGAGGACCCTGTTCAGCATCTCTTTGCAGCCGGTGCGGTACTGGTGCCGCAGCAGGGAGTACACGAAGGGGTCGGACGCGGCCTTGCCGTAGGCCAAGCACTTGGACAGCACGCCCCAGTGGGGGCCGATGGGCACCGCCGAGGACAGCTCCACCAGCCTGTGGAGAGACGGGGAGGTCGTGACTGAGGGCGCAGCGGGGCACTGCCTCGGGTCGGCCGCGGACCCGCGCACCAGTCCGCGCCCCGGACCCCAGCTTTCGGGCCAGGCCTCGGTGTCTCTGAGATTGCCCCTCGAGGAACAACAGCAGCGACAGCGGTTTACGGCGGTAACCACGGCGCCACGCGCATTCACCTGGCACTTGTTTTATTCCGTGTGCTGTGCCAACCACACGCGTGACACACGCGACCTCCCGGAACCTGGGGAGACGTGACAGTCTCCGTTTTCCACGCAGCACACAGGTGACCAAGGAGGGGAAAGAGTTGGCTCGAGGTCACATGCCCAGGAAACTCGGGGGTAGGATTCGAACGCAGGTGTCTGACCCTGGCCAAGGTCATCTAAGAAATGACCTAATAGCTGATACTGTCCCGGCCACTGGCTCCAACTCTGCTGCTGCTGTGCTGTGAGACCCTGGGCTAGTCATTTCCCTTCCCTGGGGCTTGGATGTTTTACATGGGACGTGGGAGCTGATAAGATCATCTCTATGACCAACGCGAGGAGAAAAGACTATTTTGCTTCGGATCCTGGCTGTGGGAGGCTGCAGGGGAAGAAGGGCTGAGTGTTTTGCAAACATCCTGCAAAGCTCAAAGTAGGTCCTGTGTCAGGAAAGAATCTGCGGCCGAGAGGAGGCTCTTTCCAGGGCTGGGATTCTGGTGCGCCCTGGCAACAGTGGCATTCAGGCACCCTAAAGTGACCCTCATATGGGGGGGGGCTTAAGAAGATGCAGCTCAGCTCATGTATCAAAGGGCACATGAGAGTCCTCCTGGGACCATCCGATGACCCCGTTCGGTGGTGCCAGTGCTGTGAGTAGTAGGGCTTCCCTCTGTGTAATGGAATTCCCCAAATCATGCGCTTTTATTCTCTCTCAAGTGTATCCAGCATGCTTGGCCATATTTGGACGTGATCCTGCATTAATTAACTAGAAAGGCCGCAGAGCTGGGAGGGGCTTAGAGAGCTTAGGAATCACAAGTCACCCTCGCCACACCACCGCCGACTGAGAAAATCGAGGGACGGAGCAGGAGCTGGTGGGCGGTGGCGCCTCTCGCCGAACAGATCCTAGGGAT
Organism: Eonycteris spelaea; assembly: GCA_003508835.1. Classification (NCBI taxonomy): domain Eukaryota; kingdom Metazoa; phylum Chordata; class Mammalia; order Chiroptera; family Pteropodidae; genus Eonycteris; species Eonycteris spelaea. The sequence continues at coordinate 4,067,426 of PUFA01000004.1, forward strand.
CCCGTTCTGAGCCCTCTATTCGGCTTCTTATTTCCAGCACCTGTGTCTGCCTTGCCTTCGACCCTGTGTGGGGGATGGGGCCACATTTCTGCTCATGTCCTTAGGAGCTTGAATGGGAAATAAAGCTGTTAGCGCTTGGGAAATCTGTCCTTCCAAAAAATCAATTTCATGAAATGATGAATTTAAGAAGACAAAAACCCTGGGTTTAGAATTCACCCTATTAATAACAATGAAGTAGCTGAATGGCAGCACATTGTTGCTAGGCGATGCCGAATGGCTTTGTCAAAGTATCTAGTCTTCCCTACGTCGCTAAATTCGGTCTTAGCATTTTGGCTCTTTCAAGAGGATTTACTAAGAAAGCCCGATATCAACCATCCAGCAAGGTCAAAATTATGATTGCAGGTTCTTCAGATTTCAGAAAAAATTACATTATAATTTAAAATTTTGCCACTTCCCTAATTAAGAGATACACTATTGCATTTGCTCCTCACAGACTTTCTATAAAGTCTGAATTTGCCTGTCTCAGTCATGATAATTCCCAGTTGAGTATCTCCTGTGGGCCAAATACTTGATATGCGTAATCTCTGATCTTACAATCATCCCACAGAATCGGTTCCCATTTTACAGAAGAGGAAGTCGACTCAGAGAGATTGAGCAGCGCACCACATCTCCTATGTGGGGGGCCCAGTTCCATCAACTGCACCCACGGCTGGGCTTAGGTCACACTGGATTCGCGCCTCCGCAATGGTCTCGGACAAGACGAGCTCTGGGGTCTGTTTGAGCCTCCAAACACCTTTTCCATGAAGTCTTATGACAAACACCCAGGATTCTTGTTACTTGCCAGTGCCCATGGTGCCATGACAATGGCTGCTCTGAAAAGCCAATGCCTGCTCTGTCAGGCTGCAGCAAAGAGATGCTTGGATCAGTTGGGCCCGGCCACTGCTCTGGTGGCCTGGCCAGGCTGAACTAGGATGCCCCTCCCGTTGCACATGTGGTCGCTGACCTGCTTTCTGCTTTTCCTGTCCCTGGACCCCCTGCGCCCCGCCATGCCCCTGCCGTGACTGGCTTTACTCTGCCCCAGCTCAGATGAGGGAAGAGGCTCATTCATCTGTCACGTTTTTCTCATGGGCAGGGTCACTGCGTGCTCAAGGGCTTGCCATGCTCTGCCATGTCCCTTTACTGCACGTGTGGGTTTACTGCTCCCCTCTTCTGCCCCACCCCTAGTCCTGACCCAAGACTCCATGTTCAGGGTTATTGACATCAGGTGTGAATAAGTGGGACTTTGTTTCCTCTGTCACAGCCCACGGTGCGAGTTGAATTGCATCTCCCTGAAGTCTGTATGTCGATCCTGAGCCCCCAGACCTTGATCGGACCCACTTGGAATAGGTCCTTGAGATGTGATTAGTTACAGTGAGGACACTGAGGTCCTACTCCAATATAATGGGTGTCCTTAAAAAGGGGACATTTACACAGATGCTCACAGAGAGAACATCGTGTGGACAAAAGCAGAGTGGTGAGCTTCTCCAAGCCAAAGATGCCGAAGATGCCAGGGAACCCCCAGAAGTGGAGAGACACCGAACAGATCCCCCCTCAGCCCAGAAGAAACCAACCCAGGTCGACACCTTAATTTTGAACTTTAGCCTCCAGAACTAGATGATTCTTTTACTGTTAAGCCACTGGGTTACTTGGTTGCCTGTTAAAGGGTGCGCGGAAAGGAGTACCCCCCACCCCCAGGAGGAGCCCCAGGGGACAGAGCGGGCAGATTTGGCTGTTCTGGTCCCTGCCAATAAACATAAAGATGCACCAAGCCCCCACCCATTCCTGGAGCCGGTGTGCAGCAAGGCCCACCCTGGGTTTGCAGAGGCTCAGCTGCCCCGAGCGGGTGCTGACTCCTCGTTGCCCTCCCTGCCCCCTCTCCAGCTTCCATAATACCAAGGTGCCGCCTGGGGCAGGAACTGGGAAAAACCTCTGCCATTAGGCTCCGTTCACGGAACGGGAAACGTTCAATGCTCTGTGCTCACAATGTGCCTGACACAGCTCCCCCTGCAAATCCCCTGGGGTGAGAACCTAGGGGTCAAAGGTCACATGGAGGGGGAGAAGAGGATGGGGAGGGAGAAGGGGCCAGGAGCCGGCTTTTTCAGGCTTTTTGGGTGATTGTGATGCAAGCAATTCAGAGACAGCTGCTGTGAGCCCTGGGGTATCTGGGCAGAGTGTGGGGGCGGTGCTGTGGGGTGCGGGCCTGTTAACTAACAGGAAGCAGAGCGCAGAGATGTGTTATTCTGACTCAGGGTGACACAGGATAGATACAGCACAGATCCCCAACCCCAGTCCTAGGCCCCTGGCCCCACCTCAGCGCCCGTTTGCTCTCTGTTGTGGGCCCTACTCCTCCAGGGAGCCACGCCCACCCCCCATTCCTGCAGAAAGCCCCCTGACCGGGGTCACTGTCAGGTCTCAGTGCTGGCTGTCACAGCAGAGGGCTCATGAGGCCAGGAAACCCACCCCCTTTGCCCCTCACCACATGGACTTCTCACCATGACCCAGCTGCTGGGCAGTCCTGGTCCCTGGAAGGAGGATGGGGGTGCATTTGCCAGAACTCCGAGGCATTCTCTGAACCCCCGGAAAGGCCGATGTCTCAATCCTGCGGGACAATGAGACTCTCCAGGATGCTAGATTTAGGGCGGGGGCAGGATCGGCCGGCGGCAGCGGCCCTACACCACGCCCTCCCTCTCCTCGTGCTTTGAGAAGCACATCGCAGGCTTTGTCTCAGGCCCCCCCCAGAAGGTGTCCTCCCTACTTGACAGAAGTGGGATCAAGGCAAAGTGACGTGCCAAGGCCACAAGTCCTGGACGTGGAAGAACTAGGATTTGAACCCTGGAATGGAGACACCAGAGACTGTGTGCCTTCCTGGCACCAGGCCGCCCCTCCCAGCTCCTCGGCTCGGTTCCGGGTCCAGCCAGAGATGTTCACTTCCAACTCTGAAGATCACAATGGTAAACCGGCGCCCTCTCTTTACCCCTTCCATGCCTCCATCATCTCTTCCCTCCCCTCTTCCCCCCTTCTCTTTCTCTTTTTCTCTCGTCTTCACAGCGAGATGCTGGGTCACAGGAAGCTGGATGGACAGGAAGTTGTACCTCTGTAGTCCCAGGCTTGGAGGTGTTTCATCGCAAGGCCAAAGAGACGTAAGCTGACCTTGAGCCTCGGTTTTGCCAGTTGCTACTCCTATGTCCGTGGCAACTCATCTTCCCCTGGAACCTTTGTAAGATGAGGATGCTAATACCTACCTTGCAGGAGAGCTGTACGCGTGCACTCAGGTACGTACTGGTACCTCCGAGGTGCATTACAGATGTCCAGGAAGTGACAGGTACAGTTACAAAGGTTTCCTGCTCTCTTATAATAAGGGGTAATAACAAGGAAAGCTTGAGAACCTGTTTGGAGACTTGAGTGGTTCTTGACCTAAGAAGATGCTTCCTCATCTGAGAATGTTGCCTGGAAGATTCTAATAGATGGGAGATAAAGAGAAGGGACCCCCTCCCAGCCAGCCCGATCTTCTTGATCAACTCAAAGGAGAAGCGGATGTCACAGCAGAAGCCCCTCCTCTTCCTCGGTGTCCCCATTCTGCCAGCTCCACGTTGCCCACAGCCATCCTGACATCATTAAGCCAGGCTCTTACGGCTCCATTTATAAGGTTCAGAAGGGAGGAAGTTGCAGGGCAGGCTGGGGCTGCTTGGGTAGAGACAGTCATTGTGAGTTGCGGGGAATATCAGTTTCTGTGCTGGCAGCTCAATGATGGGTTTGAGTGACACTTAGACTCGATCACACAACTTGATCTCAGTCATCTCAGAAACTGCAGCTTTCCGGTTCTGAGTGAGTCGTGGGCGCAAAGCACCTCCCCACATCCTTCCGAAAGGAAGGCGAGAACTTCACGGCTGTCAGAGGAGACGCAGAGCGAGGGGCCTGTGTGCAAGCCTGGTTCCAGGCAGAGCCAGGCTGGAGCCCTGGCTGAGTCACATACTGGATCGGACGAGACTGGCACCTATCTGAACGTCAGAATCCTCTTCTTTAAGATGAGCACGTTATCCAGCTACGGAGGGCGGCACAGGTCCAGGCATGGAGTAGGGACTTACAGGATCAGTTTAAGAGACAAGCTTGTTCTTACTTCTCCCCTCTGCATTCCCCAGGGTCAGCCTATTGCTGCCTCAGTGGCTTTGACTTGTATTTCTATGGGCAGGAAGGAGGCAGAGAATGATGAGTTGGGGCTGCATGCAGGGGAGTCCCCGGGGCTGCTTGGTGGCCGTCCAGGGATGCTCAGGCTGCTGGTCCCCTGCGCCTTGTTACCCAGGTGACTGTGCAATCCCTGTCCTCTCTGAGCCTCCGTTCCCTGTCTGAAAAGGCAGCTCACGCAGCTTGCTCAGCCCTTTTCTTGGGGGTGCTGTGGGGTCCAGGAGGATAGTTGAGCCACGTCAGGTCCAGCTACCTTTGCCAGAACACTTCTTAGCTCCACAAGGCCACCTCTGCCCCATTGCCTCTTGGCGCTCATGAACCCTAAGGCTGCCGGGAGCCCCACACCTCAGCGACGAAACCGTGAGGGTTTCTTTCCCCTCCAATGCGCAAAACTGATGGTGACACCATTTTTTTTTTCTCTTTTGCTGGCTAAAACGCACAGGGAAAATTCTGTAGCTGGAGCAGGTTTGCTTCTGGAATACATGGTCCTGAGGTCAGAGCACCGAAGCCTTGGCTGGCACGGGGTTGGGGACTGGGAGAGAACGTGACAAGCTCCCAACACCTGGGCTAACAGTGGGAGATCCCCGGGGCTGTAGGACGGGGAGGGGGACGGGGGGAACCTGGCTGGGCACAGCACATGCTCCCTGCTCCTTGCTCCCTGTGCAGTGGCATGTGGCCCCTGCTGTTGACCGGGGTGTCCAGGCCGAGGGTCCCCGGGGACTGGGCTGTACTGTAGTCAGTGGGCAGCAGGACCCCCGCCACCGCAGGCTGTCCTCCGCTATTTTTTAGCCTTTCCTTTCTTTTAGGGCCCTCTGGGGGGGCCAGGATAAAAGGTTATACCACGTGATTTGGCAATCAAGTGGGAGAGGGTCTTTTACATCCCTTTCAGTTCTTAGTTCAGTCCAAGGCTACAAAGAAAAAGCTGGACCCCCTTCTCAGCAAACCAGTCAAGTTCACTCTCACCCACCAACGCACTGCCTGGAGGGACGTGACGCCCAGAGAGGCCAGGGACCGCTGAAGTCACGTGGGCCCTGGTCGCCCTCCAAAGCCCGTGCTCAGCCCACCCGCCCCGCATCAGGCTCACCTGGTGATCACATAGGGCGCAAAGCACACCAGGAAGGTCCCTATGAAGGTGCTGATCTTCTTGGTGGCACGCTGCCGCCGCCTCTTCTGCTCCTCCAGACAGCGCTCCCGCACACTGCACGTGAGAGAGGGGGAGAGGTGACCCGCGGCTCGGCCGGCCCGCCCGCGCCGCAGCGCGCATTGCTGCCCGCCAGCACGGGCGGTGCAGGAGCCTGGCTGTGCAGCCCGAGAGGCCTGAGGTCGCGTCTGGGCCGTGGCTCTGTGACCCCGGGCACACCGCGTGGCATCGCTCAGCCTCGGGGCCATCGTCTGTAAAATGTGGATGGTAAGGTAATAAAACGCCACAGGGGCTCTTTTGAGAATTCAACGTGTAAAGAACACAGATGCATGAAACGAAGTGTGCTCACTGCATAAAGCGCAAGAAGCTGTTTTTTAGCACAGTGCCCGAGGAAGTGCAGATAACATATCACTCTTACTGTTATTACTCGTGTCAGTCACTGACCACCTGCTACGCCCCAGCCCACACTCCGAGTATCTCTAAACCTTATCTTTACCACAGTTGTTCCCGCCGGGCACATTCTTGCTGCCAGGTGACTTTTACCTGCCCCGTATTACGAAGACCATGAGCTCAGTGAGACCGAGTGCTTTGCTCAGCGGGGAAGTGGAGACAAGCGTTGACCCTGCATCTGGGTGACCCGAAGCTGGTCCTTTCCCCCGGGCTGGCCTGGACTCTGCGCGGTGTGCACAGTGCTTCCTTTCTCCACATGTCAGCCCTGCGTCTTCCGTCCAAAGCCTCAGCCCTGCCCAGAGCTACGGGGTCCCCGAAAGACAAGTCACTCGATTCCTTCGGAGACCAAGCCCGGCAAAGCTAAGAGACCGCCAAGTCCCTAGAGAATCAGGGACACGGCGTTGAGGACGGAATCAGGAGCTTGTCGCCCGTCCCTGGAACCACACCCCGCTCCTGTCTCTGCTTTGCTCTGGGACCGTTCGAGAACAGACATCTCATGCCAGCTGAGAGCTGGAGTTCTTGCCACCCGTTTCCCGCAGCCACAGGGAAATGCAGGAGCCACAAGCAGCGTGTCCGGCCGCGGGCACGGTCAAGTGCGGAAGCCAAGCTCCTGCTCCATCCTGTGGGGCCCGACGCAGTGTGTCTCCCCTGCTGGCTTTTAAAGTAAATCACGTGATTCCGAAAACGAACAGGGAGGAAGGCTGTCGACGGAGCTGCCCAGGAAGTGAGACACCTTGGCAGAGCCAGGCCTGGGCTGCAGCGGCCTGGCTCCAAAACCAGGCCGGTCTGTTCAGCGAAAGCAACGAGCGGAGGGCATGAATATTCATGAGCCGGTTCACGTGCAGCTTCAATGCCAAGGCTGCCTCCCCTTCCTTCCACAGGAATCATGATTTTAAGACTTTGTTGAAACTCTTCTTCATAAGATTTCTGAGCACAGGTGGCAAGGCCACATTTGTTCAGCTTGAAGCCCCTCCCCGCCAAAATTCCTACGGACTTTTTGTCCCTTGCTTTGTGTCTTTCCAGGAATTTAGAGAGCTGGGAACTGGTGTTCAGCTTCGTACAAAAGGACTTCGCACTGGCTGAAAACTTACCGCTCATGACTATATTACTAATTAATTTCTAATAACTGTATTAATACAAACCCACATTTCTCAAGACTTAAACACGTGCCATCTTAGGTGCTGTGATGGGTTCCTACGTAGGGAGGCAGCAGGGTCAGCCCATCTGGATAAGCTGAAGAATATCGTGGGGGCGGGACAGCGGGTGACTTGGCCTATGATCATGCAGCAAGAATTGATTTTAAATCCCCGACAGTCCATTTACACCCGGCTTCTGCCGCATTTTCTACCAAAACCCTTTGACTCAAGTGACGTGTGCAGGTTACGGACGTGGAGAGAAGGCGCGAGTCCCCGGCTGGAAGCCTGCATGCAGTGAGGCGACCAACTTGCTTCGGTTTCCCTGAGGCTGTCTTGGCTTTAGAGTTCCGAGTCCTGCATCTGGGGGCCTCTGGTCCCAAGCAAAGCAGGACAGTGGTGGTCCCTAGGGCATAGCATGTTTGCCACATTCTCCGCAATGCAGGACTGATGTTTTCATATTAAGATGTTTCTGACAAAGCTTTCAGTGCAATTGAAGTGAGAACTGCTGGAGATTTGGGACATGGGCCAGGGTCCTGAGCCATCACAGTACCCTCAGGACCCCATGAGAGGAGGAGAGCATTCTTCATCCCCGAAAAAATGAGCACCAAATTCACGTAGATGACTCATGAGGGATGCCAAGCTGGCGGGGCTCTGGCACCAGTCCTCCTCCCACCTGTGACCTTGACGATGTTGTCCACTCTGCAGATTCTCTAGAATCACTCAGAGGGCGCCTGGGGTGGACGCTGCCCAGGGTAGCATCCGCACAGGCCTGGTCACGTCTCTGCTCTGGACTGGCTGGCTGGACTCTGTCATATGCCACCTGTAGAATGAGAGATCCTCTCACCTACCCCACCCAGCTCACAGGTGGGAAAATTGGGCTCAAGGAAGAGAGATTCGCCCATCGAGAGAGAGGGTCGCATGCTGTCACTGACGTTCAGTCCGGCGTTCCTAGCGTGGGCCACGCAGCCATGTCCTTGAACTCTTGCAAAAGGTCGAATCCATCTTCTCTGCCCGGGGCTCCCTGATTTGCAGGCGAGAACAGATTGGCAGCAGGAATGAGGACGGCAGGGCAGTCCCCGGGCTCCGAGGGGAGCAGTGCAGCCCTCTTGCTTATCATTATTATTTAATGGGGTCCAAGAGATGCCCCCAGCAGGCTTCAGGAATGGGCAGAAGTGACGGAATGCTGGGAATATCTGCGAAGTCCACAGATGAATCGCAGCTAAAACCCACCAGCCCTAGACGTCCCCACACGTCACACCATGGCTGGGTCCTGACGGTCCCCAGATGGCTGTCATCTGTCTAGAGCCCAATGCTCAGAGGGACTCAGATTTGTTTTCTGGCTTTTAGGAGAATGAAATGAAAGCCAGGTAGTGAGCTGGCCATTCGGTGGCGGAGAAGAACCTTGAGTTTGGGCCAGGACACTGGTGTGAGCAGTCCTGGCAGAGGGGTCTGTGTCCTGGGCCCTGGACATAGCAGAGCTCATACCTCTCCCTACAAACCAAAGAGTTTGTGGGCTATGGGGCAGTGCCCACTCCACTCTAGACCACGCTCTAAGGACCCCAGGCATGGAGTCCTTGCCCACGTCCCTGCCCCTGCTTCCGGAGCATAGGCAGGCTTCCCCCCCCCGAGCCCGTCGTCCTGAGGGCAGCTGTGCCACTTGCTGCTCAGCCGGAGACTTGGAGGGCGGCATTGGTGAGTTACATGCGGCTGGGCAACCTGCACCGTCCACTCTGTGCAGGGGAGGCTCCTGCCGCTGCGGGGAGTGCGGGGCTGCGTGCTCAGGGCCGGCTCGGCGCTGCCCACCGTGCACGAGGCTGAACTCCAAGGAGCCTGAGAGTTCTAAATTTGCACCCAACCTTGCAAAGCGTTGCACATGAGTCTTTGTCAAGGTGGGAGGGTAGAACATATTTCATCTAACAGTTTCTCAACTAAATTTAGAACTTCTAAATATGTATAGGGATGGTGTACACGCCTCCATCTGCACCTCCTCCGTCCGTAAACCAGGACGGACTAGAGCACGGGTCATGACCACCCCAAGAGCTGCTAAATCAGGCAAGTCCCCCGCTTCCCAGGTCTCCCAGCGTCCGCGTCTGTAAAATCAAGGGCACGGTGAGCTTATCCCTGTGGTCCCTTCTGTCTGCTGTGCCACAGTCAGACACTGTCCAGGGCCAGCATGCAGCCGAGCCCAGCAAACCCTGCTCACGGGGTGGCGTGCACCACCATCCTACTCCGAGAAGTGATGCACCTCGCCAGTGAGCAGTGGTCCATGGTGGGGCTGCCTCTTCAACGCCCCGGTGCCCCACCTGCGTCCCCTGTCTCTGGCGGCACCAGGGGGAGGACCTGGTATAATTAGTCCTGAGCTGTGGTGTGGGGAGCTGGAGTGAGCCTCCTGAGCAGCTGGGGCCTCAGTGAATGCAAAACTCGGCCCCTTTTAATTAAGCCCAGGGAGGCCCTTGGCGTGGTGGCTGTGAAGTGCCAGACCTCCCGTGAGCAGACTCCGCTCGCTGGCCTGGCTGTCCAGACAGGAAGCCTCCCGGCTTCTGCTGATCTGGAACTGGCATAACACCCCCTCCCCCCCTCCGACCCCCAGTTCCCAGCACCAAACCGGCCCAGGAGGCTTGGCTGGGCTTCCTGGAGCCTCAGTGCCTAAGGTTTTGAAGGGTGCTAAGGGCAGCCTCCCCCACTGCCCCCGGCCACTGCTCCCCAAGCTAGCTCTATAGTTTTTCATTTGTGGGAGGGAGAGTTTGAGCCACCAAGAAGCAAGCCTGTGAATCAGCAGTCAGGGAGCTTGTGCCTGCCTCTGTGGCCCACTGCCTACCCTTTCTCTCTGGGATGGACCTCACAGAGAAAGGCAGGTTGTGTTCACCGAAGGGGAAACGCTGTCACATCTGCCCAGTATTCCATGATCTCAGCCAGCCCTTGGCCATTGGGACCTGCCACAGGCTATTGTCACCCTCACTCCAGAAGCCCTTCCTTCCCCAGGGCCGACTGGCACTGGCCCTCAGCCCTGGGCAGGAACACTGGAGAAAGGGCTCCTCGAAGCTTCCTGGGGCTTAGAAGAGGTCAAGGTACCCCTGAGGGAGTGGAGGAAGAAGACGAGATTAGAGGTGAGCAGAGCAGCAGCTGCCTCCTCTCCTGAGACCCCGGAGACTCTCTGCTGTGTCCGGCCAGCAGTCGGTGAGAATGGAGTCGGCCCTATATCTTAGATGGGGAGCCACGGCCCCCGCTTCTTATGACAGAGCAGAGATGGGGTGCGTACTGCTCTAAACAGGACCTTATTCCTTTCCCGGCTCAGCCCCTCCTCCGCCATCACACACACACAGTGAGAGGGCCCACTGTGGAAACCGCCCAGGCCCCAGGAGGTAAAACACACCGCCAACGACTTCCAGAGCAGTCCCAGCCCTAGGCCTGAAGAGGCGCTTTTCACAGTGAGCAGAGATCCCCGCCCCCCTGCCTGAGAAGAAGGTCCTGCAGTTGTGGCTTCGGAATATTTCCTTAGCGACGGTGAACCCCGTAGACACATGCAGTGAGTGTTGGTGTGCACGCAGGCCCCACCTGTGACCTGTGCACAGGTGGTGGTCATCTGTCACACATGGGATCGTGTGTGAAGCTCACACATTCGTATACCCTGACATCTGTGGACAGTCGGTCATCCGGAAGTACACATTGAATGTGGTTCTGTGAGGAAGATTCTGTGATGAATCTTTGCATATCCATTAGCATAATTAAGAAGGGCCACTCGGAGGGGGGCCATGAACACATGAATGCATGCTCTTGTACAGACATGGTGAAGTTCAAAGATTTTTTTTTTCAATTGCTCACGGGTAGGAAAAACTCAGGTTTGAAGGTGTCTTTGCTCAGACCGACACCTCTGGTCTCTCCCCCTCAGCCATGAGCTTGCTTCCTCCTGGGAGGGCGCATTTGTATCCTGGGACCGAGCCCCGTCGCTGCCCCTAGCCTCCCTCCATCGGCACTCCCTGCCTGCCTCACTGTCTGTGCCTCTGGAAGCCAAGGCTCCCTCCCCGGAAAGCCAGAGCCTGCCCTTCCCTGGGACAGTGGGTTACAAACAGCAGAGTCCACAGAAACACCACCGGCTGTTCCCCTTCTCCCGTCCCCCTTCCCGTACGAAAAGCCGAGGTGAGCTCAGGACGCCTCAGCGAAGGGTCTCCGCCTTCTCTCCAGGAGCAGCTCCAGGGGAGAGCAGGAGTCCCAGGTGGGCTGCCTATACCTGAACCGACCCCCCCCAGCCCCCTTCCTGAGAAACAGCCCCCAGATGAAAGTGGAGGTGGGTGGGAACTTCAGGGTGACACTCTCCCTCTGCAGGGGCTTCCGGGCTCCCAGTCCGGGAGACACGGGGCGGTGCTGTCTCGGAAGGACAGGAAGAGCCCCATCGCCATCCACATCCTCTCAGACCCCTTCAGACACTCCTTTAAGGGCCCAGAGAGGGAGGCGCAGCCCCAGGATACACACACACACACACACACACACACACACACACACACACACGCACACGGGCGCGCACACACGCAGGATCAGGAGACAGAGGCAGTGCACACTGGCAGAAATGACAGACCTGGGGAGCAGCAGGCAGCAGTTTGAGAGCGGGAAGGGGCCCCAGCTTCCAGGCCAGGCTCTCGGCCTGAGCACAGCCTTTGAAAGGCTTCCAGCAGGGAGCAGAGGTCCCCAGGTCCCCGCTTTCCTGCGCTGTTTAAAGTGAAATCCACAAACCAATAACGGAAGCGTGAGAAGCCCAACAAAGTTCTGCCTGTGGTTTCTACCCTGATGCTTCAAAAGGCGCAGGTATTGTTTCACCGGCCCTTCTGGTGGCTCCGCTTCGCTCACTCTCTAAGCGCGGGTCTTCAGACCAGTAACTCCGCCCCTCCCCCACCGCAGTGTTCCCAAGAGGAAGTGGCGACTAAGTGAAAAGGGGGCTTGTCCAAGGCCGCGCACCGACCCCCTCCCCTGCAAAGAACCCCGTCCCCTCGCTGAGCCCCAACCCTCCCGCGGCCGCCAGTCCCAGCGCCCTCGCCTGGGGCGCCCTCACCTGGGGTGGATGTCCACGAGCAGCACGAGCGTCTGCATGGTGATCACGTCGATGCGCTTGCAGTGGAAGCGGGCCACTTTGAGCACCTTGAGGTACGTGCAGCAGAGCACGACGAAGGACAGCAGGAAGCTGAGCGCGTGGAAGGCGCCGGTGAAGGCGGCGAAGCGCGGGCGCTCGTCGGGCCGCCAGCTGCACAGCGTGCAGGACGCGTACAGCGGGTGGAAGCCCAGCCAGGACAGGGCGAGCGCGGTGGCCGGGAAGGTGAGCGCGTGCAGCCACGTGTAGGCCACCATGAGCGCCGCGTCCCGCAGGCGCATCTTGGCGCGGTAGCTCAGCGGGAAGACCACGGCCACCCAGCGGTCGATGCTGAGCGCCGCCATGCTGAGCATGGAGTTGGTGGCCAGGAAGGTGTCGAGGAAGGCAGCCAGGCGGCACAGGCGGTCTCCGGCGGGCTGGCGCTGCGCCACGACGCCGGCCAGGGTGAGCGGCATGTTGACCACGGTGCACAGCAGGTTGCCGCACGTGAGGTTGAGGGTGAAGAGCGCCGGCGCCTGGCGGCGCATGTCGGCGCTGTGCAGCAGGCAGAGCAGCACCAGCGCGTTGGACAGCAGCGACACGGCCATCGTGCCCACCAGCAGCCCCGCCAGGCCCGCGTCCCACGAGTTCATGGTGCGCGCCGGCCGGCGCTCAGGGCCGGCCGCCCCGCGCCGCCGCGCCGCCGCCCCGCGCCCCGCGCCCCCCGGCCCCCGCCGCCATGGCCTCTGGGAGTGCGCGCGGCCACCCCGGAGCCCCGCGCCGCCGCCCGGGCGAGCGCCCGCTGCGCCGCCGGAGCCGGAGCTTAGCGCCCTCGGATCCCGGATCGCAGGCGCCTGCGCCCCCGCGCTCCCCGCTTCCTCCTGCCCTCACCCCATCCCCCGGCTCCGCTCCGTGCACCCTGCACCCGCCTGCTCCGGTCTGTCTGCCTCCCCTCCGCTCGTCTCCCGCACTCTCCCGTTCGCGCTCTCTCTCTCTCTTCTCTCTCTCCTCTCTCTCTCTCTCTCTCTCTCTCTCTCTCTCTCGTCGCGCTTCTCTCTCTGTCTCCCACTGCTGTTGTCTCGTCTGTCTCTCCCACCCCCAATTTTCTCCTCGCCTCTTGTTCTTCTCTCTCCTCTTCTCTCTCCCAAATCTGGCTGCCTTTCTCACAGAAATCCCCACGGATGCACGGGTTGCAGGCACACACACACACACACACACACACACACACACACACAGCCAGCCCTGAAGCCTTGTGTGCCGGGTGATCGGCTCCTTGTAGACCCCTCACCCCCACCCCAGGCTCCCCCATGTGTGTCCAAGCCAGGATGAGTGAAGGAGTCTTTCTGAGAAAAGGAAGGTACGCTTGGGCACCTTCCTGCCTCAGGGCCACCTGGCCCAGCCTGGGTGCCAGCCCAGCCCGACCTGGTCCTGGATGTCCTGCTCCAGCTGCCCCACCTGCCTCAGCCGAGCTGCCCAGGGCTGATGCTCTTCCCTCTGTGCTGGGCTGGGGGAGCTTAGGTAGCTCCTTCCGCTCTGCGTCTGGCATGACCAAGGCCTGGCTCAGGTGGCAGCTGCCCTGGGGTCTCTCGGTTCACAGGGCCCGCTTCCCATCACCCTTCAGCCCGAGCCTCAGCAGCAGCCTCCAGCCCGCTGGGGAGTGGGATGCTGAGAGTCACTGTGAGGTCCCCCCCCAGCTCCCTCAGCCGGAGAAGCCTTTATCTGGCCTTGACCCTTAGTTCTGCTGTGTCCGTCCACAGCCAGCTTCAGCAGAGCCCTGGTGTGGCTGACACTCGGCATGCCAGCCCGAGCTCCAGCCGCTGCCGGCCGTCAGCCCGCACGCGGTCTGCTCAGGGTCCGGTGAGGCGGCGAGTTCCAGTTTACGAGGGACCTGATGGTACAGTGTGCAGGAGGAGCTCTTTAGAAGAGAGCAGATGGTGGCTGGTGTGGCTGGGTGGCAATCCCAAGGTCGCTGGGCATGTAGGTCTCAGCTTCCCTCGGGAAAGTACACAGAGACTGTAGCCCTTCTGTCAAGACCCCTTTGTCCAGATCCTGAGCGACAGGCGTGTGGATCAGGGCTCCCCGCCCTCTCCAGGGCCTGTGTTTGAACACTCCACAGACTCCATGAGACCCACAGCAGGTGTCCGCACCTCGCTGAGCCTCAGTTTCCCTCTTTACATTTCAGGGCTCTGAGGAGCAAGGACTAAGACGACGTGTGTGCCCGGATTTGCCTCCCAGAGAAGGGCCTGGAACAGAATGTCCCCAGTTGCCTCACTGCTTGGCCCCTCAGGCGACCTAGGGATTTCAGGGTTGGATATACGTCTTCACTGGAGACCTGGCATGTGACATCAAAGTGAGGTGTGCCTCCCCTGCATCCGAAGTCTTTCATCCCACAGGTAGCCAGCCATGAGCAAAGTACCTACATCCTGTCTGTAGAGTAAATAACTAATACGCTTCCAGGACACGCGGGTCCATGATGCTCACAATTCAGTGTTTATCAGGATCACCTGGGGTGCTGGCTAAAGTTTTAGATTCCTTCATTCATACTTCGGGGTTTCCAAGTCAGAGAGAGGGTCTAGGGATCTGTGTTTTTAATGAGCCCCTCAGGTGACAGGGAGGAGGCTGGTCCATGGCTCCCACACCCTGGGAGCACCTTTATATAAATGGCAAGTGGGCCAGCTGGACGCCTACTCATTGCCTGGGCACATCCGCCAACAACAACCTGATGTCCTGCCCTAGAGACAGTCACTGAAGAGTCACCAGGGTGTTGTAGGAAGCACGGCATAAAGTGTTAACGAGTACTCTCTCAGCTCATTCAAACATTGTCACACTCCATTTAATCCCCGCGACAATGACAAGAGCTTTTCATATTTCACAATCCAGAGACGGGACACCTAGGCTGAAAGAGCTTGAGTGACTGAGGCGGTAAAGAATGGTCTCCAGTTTCTCTAGCTCCGGAGATTGGCCCCTTCGGCACACTCCAGAGTCCCCGTCACCTTCCAAGCAGTGTCCTGGCTCTGAAACTTGCAACATCGAAATGATACTGGTGACCCGGGCGCCAGGTGCAACGACAATACCCCGGTGAACAGACACACGTGCACGCGCACGCACACACGCACCGACGTCATTTTGAAGATCATTCGCTTTCGAAATTCTAAAAGGCAAGATTGAAAACTCAACGCCAGAGAGGCACTCAGAATATTCGAACTTAGTTTCCTAAAATGCAGAGGCTCATTTTTTGTTTTCTGATTGTAAACAACATGTCCTGCCCCAGTGGGGCCTGCGGGAAGGCTGACCTCCATCGTGTCAGGTCCTCAGGCCCCTGGGATTCAGCCAGGCTTGGCCTCCCTGAGCACAGGCACCTACACAGCCCCAGACACAGGCAGTGAGGTCACAGCCACCAAGCAAAGGAGATGCCCGTTCCCGTCCAGGTCTTGACACGGTTCCCACTGTCCCTTGCGAAAAGACTCCGATGCACTCGATTAGGGATGGTGAAGCACTGGAACTGGAGTCGGGACCACACTATGACCAGATCTGTATGTCATGTTTCTCCAAGCGGAGAGAAGTTATGGATGCTCATGACAGCATTGACGTGAATCACTAAATGCTGGGATGGCCCCAGAGAGGCTCAAAACAGACTGAGCCTTATGTTTAGATGGTTCATACAGTTCTACACAGAGCACACAGACACACGTTGCTGAGCTCCTACCGCAACCCACCCCGCGTAAATATCATGATCCATCTTGAACAAGTAAAGGAGCTGTGACCCAATAGCGTCATTAATTTCTCAAGGTCACTCCAGGTAGCATCAATAGAAAGGTAGAATGAACTGATTAAGATGGCAGAAATCATTCACGTGGATTGGAATCTGAATCTCTTGGACATTAAAATCCATGTTCTTTTCAGTGCATTTATCACACGTGAGTGTTGCATACGTGCGCACAACACACGTGCTCCTCACGAGAGCCCGAGGGCTGAAGCGCTTCTCTCCACGGCTATCTTTAGAAAGAGGTGAGAGATTTACATAAACTGAATAGAAACTGGAACCTCACCAGTGTCTCCCAAGCAAGGTCCCTCCAAAGTGTCGAAGGCTTGCTGTGGTCCAGACACTCTGCCTACCTAATCTCATTTCATCTTCACAGCGGCCTTATCTGAGAGAGGCTAACATTACCCCCAATCCACAGATTAGGGAACTGAGATTGGAAAGGTTAAGCGGTGTGCCCAGGGGGGCCAAGCTAATGGGGGAGGCGATGTGCGCCCAGGCCTGTCTGACTTGGCACCTATTCACGTGATAACTGTGACTCTGTTCTGGTGCCCAGATTTGGTGCGTCTTGTCTCTCCCATTGATGCCCGATCAAGCATCACTCCCTTTCTTCCCTCCTCTGCTTCTCCTCCCAAACTGGACCCTGGGCCGAAAGCCAGCTGAGTGGTGTAGGAAGTCAGTGTGTGATACGTGCAGAACTGAGAGCTCCCTGTGGACCCAGCCTTCCGCTGAGCACTTTATGTTTGCTTCCCAACTTACAGTTCCTAGGACAGGCATTGCCGTGCCACTTACGGATGGGGTGACGGAGGCCTGCAGCTGAGCAGCTTGCCACGGTCTCACAGATAGCCTGTGGCAGATGAGATCAGAATGCTGATCCTCCCCCAGCGCAGACCTCCATCACCTGAACCACAGTTCCCCCACCCCCTCCATAGCTGGGAAAACAGAAGGAGATACGGTGCAGCTGGAGTCTGCCTGGCCCGTATGTGGGGCCGTTTCTCCCCTCCGAGCTCACCAAGCCCACACAGCCAGCCAGTGAGTGAGGTTTGCACTTTGCCTTGAAAATCCATTAACCCTGCCCATGGCGGCGGCAGCTTCTTTATCTGCCACTCGTGCTGGCTCCGGGAGCACAGAGTGTGTGATTGATCTTCCCGAATGCTAGAACGTGAGGCACTGAACCGGCCGTGAACAATGGCTTCTCTGGGTTTGGACTGACTCCTCAGGATGTCTGGCCTCTGTTCATTTCCTGTCTCTGAGCAGCCGAGCTCATCTTGTATCCCCAGGAGTCGTCAGGGAGAGCTATGGCTCCCAGTTCCTTGTCCCGCTCCTGTCCCTGCTCCTCCACAAACACTGCCTGGCAGCTCATCACGGGTCCCGAGTGGTCGGAAGGCTCTGGGCGCCTGCACACGATTGAGTCCTGGACAGATCAGCACTGAGACAGTGGACAGCTCCTGCCTTTCCCCGTCCCTCTCCTCCCTCTCTGATTTCTTTCAAAACACACAGGCTGTGGAGGCCCCGGGCCGGCCTCAGGTGCCTCTGCTGAGGTCTTAAAAACAGAGCTAGCAACAGCCACCATTCATTGCGCAGATGCCGGGCTGTTCCTACCGTGGAGCAGACTCAGAAAGGAGCCCGGGCCGCACGTCCAGCCACGGGCGACGTCCAGGTCTGTCGGACTCCAAAGCTCACATTTTTAATCACTGAACTATGCTGCCCCATCATGTTGAAGAGCGGAGTGCTTCTACACCATGCCTGGCACTTCCTCGGCTTCTCCCTCAGCTCCTGGAACCCATGGGGCTCTGAGCACACGCAGGCTGCTCCCTGCTCTGCGTGTGGCCCGACCCGCTCTGATCCACTGGCGGCTGTTCCCGGGGTCTGTGCCTCTTTAGGTATGTCCCCAGTGGTCTGAAAGAGAGGCTCTCTTTACCGGTGATTCTGAAGTCACCCTAGTCGTGCCCCTGTCCCAGGCCCGGGGCTGCAGTCACATGATGCCCTCAGCAGCCGTGGCATGAGAACCTGGTCTGAGTACTTTCCAGTACTTTTGCAGTGGGAATGGGACCCTGGGCTGACAGTGCTGCACAGCAGACAGCCCTGGGCAGGAAGCCAGGAGTTCAGGGTTGACGCTGGTCTGGTTGCTGCCCCTCACTGGCCATATATGCCTTTGGGCATTTCTTTCCCCTCGAGTCACTCAGATTCCCCACCCGTGAAAAGAAGCGGGTGCATGAAGCAGTCTCACGTGCCCTTTCGGCTTTCTGAGGACGCCTTGCCAGGGACTTGATCAGGGGAGAGGGAGCAGGGAAGGGGGGCAGAGCCAGGCGTCCCGGGCCCCCCTTCCCACTCGGCGGGGATGCAGTCTCTTCCGCTGCCTTGGCAGCTGAAGCCACGCACCACTCCAGCTTGAGGTCTGCGTGGGTGGGTGCGGGGGGAGGTCCGGCTCCTCTCTGACTGCTCCCCGGTCCGAACAACCGCAAGGCTCGCTCTCAGCCTCACCCCACCTCACGGGCTGTGTGAGCCTGTCACGCCCTGCTCTGTATGTGCAGCAGGGAAAGCCTGCCTGTGGGTCTGCTGGGGACAGAGGCACTGTGTGTGTGTGTGTGTGCGTGTGTGTGTGTGCGCGTGTGTGTGTGCGTGTGTGTGTGCGTGTGTGTGTTATGCGCGTGTGTGTGTGCGTGTGTGTGTGTGCTGTGGTAGGGGAGAGGGAAGGAGGGAGAGGGAGAGAGAGAGAGGGAGAGTCAGTCAGACTGGCTAGGGACATCAAAGGACATTTTCTTATGGTTTGGGAACACAGGGAAACCGAGGCATAAATCCCTTACTAGATGACTCATGTCTTTCTGAGGCTTAGCAAGATTTAGAAAGAAGGAAAACTCATTTCTTTTTGCATGAATACTGAAGCGCACTTTACGAATACGCAAACGCTTTGCTCATGGCCAAGGTAAGGGAGAGGGGGTTACGGAGAGGGCAGCTCCTTGCCCAAACCCCAAGCTGACCACCACTCTCAAGTACCCACGTGTCGGCTGCAGAGGTCGGTCTCCAAGCCAGACGTCGTGGCTTCTTCGGCCCTCGGGGGTCCCACCAAAGGCTGGGTTGGGCTTGGTCCCTCACCCGTCCCCCATTGGTGAGGCTGTCTGATAGCCACTCAGATGTCACCCTTAGCCACACAGCAGTGTTGGGTCTTTGAATTCATGACATGACACGTTCTGTATTCGTATACATAGGTGATTTGTATGTTGACCGAAAACTTGCTAAACTCCTTTGTCATTTCTGGGGCTTCCCTGTGGCCACCCCCAAGGCTTTTCCACATGAGCAATCACGCCATCCACAACACGTGTGCCTTTTTGCTCACGTTGGGGGTTTTATTTCGCTGGAGTGGACTTGTGGTAGGAGTGGTGACAGTAAGCATTCTTGCTTAGTCCCCAATCTTAAGGGAAAACATCCAGCCTTTCACCTCGATTCTATTGAGCTATAACTAATTTGTAGATGCATCATCTCGGGTTAAAGAGGGTCCCTTTTGTTTCTAATTTACCTGCAGTTTGTATCATGAGGGAATGCTGAATGTTGTCAAATTTTGTCGCTGATCATGTTTTTTTTTTTTTTTCTTTAATCTCAACATGGTGAATTACATTGATTTTCCCAATGCTGAACCAGCCTTGCATTCCCAGAGGGGGGGAAAAACATCTTCTTTGTCTGGATATATTATCTTTTCTTATGTTTTGGTGAATTCTGTTTGCTCATGCCATGCTGGGAATTTTTGAATCTACGTTCATGAAGGGTATCAGTCTGTTTGCTTCCTTTGAATATTGTGCCTGGTTTTGGTACCAGAGTAACATCGGCAGGTCCGTCAGGAAGAGCTGCTTCCTCTTCCAGCTTCTGAAAGGTATCGTGTAGAAGGGGCGCCCCGCTGCATGGCAGAGCAGGCGGGAGGGGACGCGGCCCGGCTGGAATACCCCAGGCCCTGGGGGAGCCCACCTCGCAGCAGCCCAGGCTTAGGATGAGCTGCGGCTCCTTGTGGATGCCCCCACCCCATCCTATCCCCTACACGGCCGGCACTCAGAGCCCACGCCCCCTGCTTTGCTCAGAATGCAGAGGCCCTCCCAGGAGATGCACGGCTTCCCCCTTGCCCTTGACAACATGAAGTCAGAACAGAGGAAAGGGCCTGGAGACCACCTACTATGCGCCGGCAACATGCTGGGTGTTCCCATGCCATTTCATCATTCCACTTCGTCGTACATTATTACCCGTTTTACAGCAGGAGTTTGGGAGACATCAAGCAACTAGCCCACACTCTGCAGGTGCGGCTTTAGGGCTTAAGTCTCTGCCACCCCCAGGCAGCCTCCGGCCTGGGCCACTCTCTTCCGTCAACTGAAGAGGGAATGGGACCAGTCAGCATGGGCATCGGGAGAGCAGGCTCACTGCTGCTGGCCACTTTCCCCGTCCATTTCCGGGAGTTTTCCACGCACTCCGTCCGGGTTCAGGTGAGTTTGTCCAGGTGGACTCGAAGACAGTTTCAGACACAATAGGTTCTCCATCAGGGGGCACAGCACCCACGACAGGCCTACGGACCTCAATCCGATGGTCCTGAAATCCTGCAAAATGGCCCCGGGCTGGCCCTACACCATCACTGTAGCTGCTGGGTGCAGGACCAAACGCCTAACATCGAGCCACAGGATGCTCCAGGACCCGTGGCCCTGGTTCCCCTGGGCTGGGCTGCTTTGCAGGAGGGCTCGCTGTATAAAAACCCACGGGTGGCGGGGAAGGGTTTCACTTCTTTTTTTTTTCACATGGCACAAGCCCCCTCCCACCAGGTGACATCCTCACCGCTCCCCCATTCCTGGCATTTCTGGGGAGGTTCCACATCTGTTCATCATCAATCTTTTTCTCCGTAATACATAGTTACAAACATCCTGCAGCGCTGATAAGAACGCTGGATTTCGAGAACACCTGCCACCCACGAACACCTGAGAAATAAAACCCTGAGTGACGCGGCAGAGTGTTGCTTCTAAAGATTGGCTATTTCTGAATATTTAGCTGATGCAAACAGGATGCTGCTTTTGTCTGTGTTTCATCACACACGCGCGCACACACACACACACACACACACACACGCACGCACACGTGTCTTTCTTCGTTTTCTCTCCTGTAGGAACAAGCGAGCATGTCAAAACCCAAGGCACTGGCATCAAACCTTATGTCCCCAGTGTTTCTCGTTTGTATAACTCTAGTCGCAGAATTATTTGTTCCATTTTCTCTGTCCCATAAATAAAGCCGTTCCAAGAGGACAGGGACCACACCCCAAGTCCCAAGCGCATAGGCAGTTATTTTAAGAAGGGTGTTGTGTTTGTGATGGACATACACTCATTTTAACTCGTTCAGGCAAAAGAGATTTCTTGGGAGGAACCTGGGGTGTTCGAATGACCTGGAGCCAGGCGCAGCTGTGCCTCGCAGACCTGAGCTCTCTGCCCTGTCCTTACACCCACTCTCCACCACTCACCCCTGCCTCTCTCTCCATATCCGCTTCCTTCTCCATGGCTGTTTCGTTTTTTCCGGTAGACGAGGAGGTCACTAGAGACCGTGACCCTCGCATGTTATCAACTTATTCCCAATGGGAGCGCAAGCCTCTTCTGTGAGATAGACGTGAACGAAGCCCAGGACAGGGCTCTGATGGTTTGGGGTGGGGTGGGGGAGGGAGTCAGGGGTTGACCCCCGAGCCACCCGGCTCCACACTGCACGTCAGCAATGGCTGAGAGAAAGCTTAGGCTGCTTCTCTTGCTCGGCCGCTTCCACACCTGGAAGTGTACTTTCCCTTCTAACAAAACTTTTCTACTGTAAAAAAAAATAAAGAAAATAAAGAAGAAAGGTTAGTTCTAATTTGGAATTCGTCATCTTTGTGCTTCATACACATAAGGTGGACGAAACGACAAATGAGAGGTTTTCCAGGCACTGAGAGGAAATTCCAGAAGGTTAGGTGTATTTCCCTCGTATTTAGCTAAAAGTGGCTCAGGCGAAGGTGATTTTTATAACCAGGTCACCGACTGCCCCCAGGGCACGGTGACAGCAGGGCTGGAGAGGGCAGTGGAACATCTCTTCCTGGCCAGTGGTGACAGAGTGACCCTTGTTTCACTGTGGGGACCTGGTGCCGCTGAGCTCACTGGGAACTAAGACACCTGCGCTGGGGGCGGGCGGGACGGGGCGGTGAATGGCAACAGGAAGTGACGACATTTAAGCAGTAAGGGGCGTGGCCTGAGATGCTGGGTCATGTCCTTCTCTTTCATCCCGCCAAACCTCCCGTGTCTCCACTTCCTACTGAATCCAGAAAGCAGCTCAAGCTATTACGGAGCCTGAGGAGCGATCGAAAGCGGGGTGAAGATGATGGCCGCCCTAGGAGTGCACCTCATGGCGGTAAAACGGGGGGAATGCGCGCGACCGGACCGCTCTGGGCCTCGGTGGTTCTTTGGGCATAGGGCCTTGGCCGGCGTAATTTGTTAAGATGAGGTCGCGCTAGGGTAGGTAGGCCCCAAATCCAGGGCCTGGCGTTCTTGTAAGGAGAGGTAAATTTGGGCACAGAGACACAGACCAAGAGGGAAGATGACCGTGATGTTTCAAGCCACCCTGTTTGTGGTCATGTGCTAGAGCCACCCTAGGGAACAAATACAGCACCCCACAGAGGAGTAGGCCATGGCGCAGAGGGGTTCATTAAAACTCCTTGTCCAAAGCCGGCCGCCGGGAAGCGGCAGAGGCGGGAAGGAGCGGGGAGGCTGGCGCACGCCGCGGGGGTGGCAGGCTTGCAGTTCGGTCTTGCGTTCCAGGCCGCTCCAGGGGTCTGGGCAACCCGCGGGCCAGGTGGCCAGGTCTGCTTGGCACCACTCTGCCCAGGGCGCTTTGCCTCCGGCATAGGGCTGACGACAGTCAGACAGCCAGACAGCCAGACGCCCCTTCACCTCCCCGATGCTGCTCCCCGACTTCTGCTGCAAGTCCACCGTCCAGCCCGCGGCTTCCCGGGCCTGGCCTCCTTTCCCGTTATGCGCAGGGGCCCCTCCTGGGCGTGGAGGCTCCTGCCCGGCTCGCAGGCATCGGGAAGAACCACCCGCACGTGGGCAGCTGCCGTTCCTGCCCCTGGCCGGGGTGACTTTCCTGCGCTTGGAACTTTCCCAGCTCTCCCCAAACCCAGCGAGTCCTCATGATCAGCCTTTTAATTGTTTCCTAATTCCTCATTATGAAAATAATAGATGTTCATCAACATTGGGAAAAAGGGAGCTACGGGACAGAGCCTGCCACCGTCCTAGCTCCTCGAGGCGACGGGATCAGCACTTCTGTGCAGTCCTTTGCTTTCCTTTTTCCCTGCTGCTTTTGGCCCTGTTTTCCCCAGCTGGGATCCTATCGTGAATTTCTCTTTTAACCTAACGTGTAACACCTGTCCCCACACATTTCGGCTTCCTCAGGACACCACGTGAGTGGCTGCCTAGCCTGACGCTCAGTGGCTTTGTCACTGTCTGCCTGACCGCTCTCCAAATGCCAGACGCTCAGAGGAGTTATAATTTTTCAGAATTATAAATACCATTGTAGCGAGCATCCCATTTTTCACATAATAAGTTTCTTCCTTTAAGAAAGGAGTCACAGATGTAGAATCGCCAGGTGTGGACAGACATCTTCAAGGGTCTGCTGTCTGTGGACCGAGGTGTTCTTTTTCTTTCCAATGCTTATTAATTTGATGGGCAGAAACTTGGTTCCTCGTTCTCCTTTGCATTCCCTTGATTACTAATGAGGCTGAGCAATTTTCAAATGCACTAGTTATTTGCATTTCGTCGTTGGCGGATTTTTTTCTGTTTGCCCATTCCCATTACTCTGGGTGTTTACTTCTGAGTCCACAGAAATGCTTTCTTTGGGGCTATTAACCCTTTGTCTGCCGTGCTTAGTAATATTGCCAAATCGTTTGGTTTTTAAATAATCTTTCACTATTTCAGAAGCTCTTCAGGACCACTCAGAACGTATTGTTATGTCCCTAGCTCCCCCTTAACATAGCAAAGTGACACAGACTTGTCGAACAGACTGGGCCAGTTTTCTTGCATGTGCATTGTGGAAAATACAAAATACAGCCAAACAAAGAAAATGAAAGGTATCGCATCCTTACCACTCAGATTGTGGAAAATACAAAATACAGCCAAACAAAGTAAAAATGAAAGGTATCGCATCCCTACCACTCAGAGTTCTCCACCATTAACACCTCAGTACCATCCTTCTCTTTTGACTTCACTCCAGCGAGATCACTCAGCACATAATGTTTCATAATCTGATTTTTTTCAGTAAACAATCTCCACTCTGCCGTCAGTTTTAGAACATTTTAAAGCCATCTAATACGCAGACCATATTCTGATTTCCCCAACTGACCCAGCAATGTCCCCTAGAGCTGGCTTGTCCAAAGCAGCATTCAATGCAGGACCACTCAGGGCATACTTCTGGGTCCCTAGGTCCCTGTTAACTCGGCAAAGTTCCAATCAAGTGACAGACTTATCGAGAAGACCAGACCAGCCTTGTCTGGCCGCTTCCTTATTACGTCATTTCCTGTAACCAGTTCCCCTCCCCCGCCCTTTAATTTTGATTACTGTCTCTTGACAAATACAGTCATTTTATTTTGATTTCATCCCTCACTTTTGGACTTGGGGGCTTCCTCCTCTGAGATGTGACAGCCTTTCTCTGTGTCTTCTGGTTCCTTCTTATATGGGGTCCCCTTCTGGAATCAGAGGGATTTTTGCTTGCTCTAACATTTGAACTGCTTGTGAACAGTGGGCATTTGCTGCCCTGAAGTTCACTGCCCGTCCCCGGTGAGGTGCCGAGCTGGGCTGCAAGGGACTCGGACGTGGAGCAGCCCCGGCCAGGGAGTGTGTCGCTCCAGGAAGCCTGAAGCATACATTTTACACATCTCTTGAATTCAGCCACCTACCTCAAAAAAAAAAAAATACCCCAGTCCCTGGGCATTTAATCTGCTGTAGCCATGTGGACCCTTTCGCCAGGGCAGCAGGTCTCTTCCTGGGGACGGTGTGTTCCTGGGAACAGCTGCTGACAGGGTCTGTTCTGAGGAAGACGCTTGGTGTAGACGTGGCGGAGAAGGAGGGAGGAAGCTGGATCGGGGCCCAGGGGAAGGGAGCGAGGATGGAGCCTCTGGCGCTGTCTACACCCTCCGTGAGGGACCAGCGGCAAGGCCAGGAGACAGCGTGGGACCCCCGGGCCCGTGGCGTGCCGCTCATCTCCACGTTCCAGTTTCCGTCGTCCATTTGTGCAGTGGGGATACTCGGGACGACGTCTCAGGAACACGTCCCTGCAGGATCCCGTGAGACACGCACGCTGAGCATGCAGGCGCATCAAGCACCGGGCAGCAGACCCTCGGATGGTTCTGTCCGTGGATGGGCCAGTTAAGGCAGCAGGTCTGCTCTCTCAAGCCTCTGAAGGAGGATATGCCCCTGGGTGCTGGTCCTTGCAATACCAGGGGACAGAGAGATGCTCATCACGGCACCGCAACTTTGTCACATTGCCGGAGGGACCCGGCACACCGCCCCGCCTGTCACAAACGTCCCAGGTGTCCTGGCTCCAAACACAATGTGTCCTCAAAGAAGTCTGTGGCTCTCGCCCCCCGAGGGGGCCAGTGTCTGAAGACGTTTTCGCCTGTGGCCCTTCAGAGTACCTGGGGCCCTCCTCCCTTCATAGCTTCTCCTCCTGTTGACGGAAACTCTGGTCCTGTGGCTACGGCAGCGCAGAAATCAAAGCAGCTGAAGCGGCCGTGCGTCTGTGACTGTCCCAGGAAATTTTGTATTCAAAAGTACAAAAATGGAAACGGTCCAAATGTCCAACTGCTGAAATAGAGACCAGCCACACAGCGGATCACCACAAAGTCCCTAAAAATGAGGCGTCCATCCGATTTGGAAGGCTCCTCAGGACCTACTGTTGACACCGATTCTTAGAATAATATATGCCTGTGGCACCATCCGTATTAAAATATATACACACATCAACATGGAGGCAGCCTGGGTGAGGGGAGGTTTCAGCTGAGGGGACTGACAAGGGACCTTTCATGCGACACAGCGTGTTTCTTCTACAGCAAGGTACAATGATGTCATCTTCGTAAAAAGCAGAAAACAAACAAAACAAAATGAAGGAACACCCTTACTGCATGATGCTGAGGGCGTAAATTCAGCAGTAGGATGTGGGCTTTCAGCCCTGAGGGAAGGGCCAGGGGGCTAATGAGGGGTGGAGCATGGAGGGTGACGGCTGCTCCCCACCCCCACATCCAGCAGGTAACGGCAGAGCGCGCAGGACCCTGACTCAGAATCAGTGAGCCTGGGCTATGGCATCCGGCTCTGTGACCTGTGCCAAGCGACCTAAACTTTTCAGAGTCTCAGTTTCCTTATCAGTTATACAGAAATAATAAACTGCGAGTCCCCAGTTTGGGGGCGTATCCGATGAGGTAACCTGGATGCAAATGCACCAGCCAGGAATTCTCATCACGCTGGGGTGTTGGACAAGTAGAAAGGTCACTATCACTGAGGCAGGAGGCGGTGAGGAGTATGCATGCCTGGGGGTCGGGGGTGGAGAGGGCAGGGAGGAGGTGACCCTGGTCACTCATTGTCACCGAGAGACTCGTTATTGATTGTCACAATCTCATTATTGGGTGTGTTATCTTCATTTCATGGATAAAAAAGGTTGGTAAACTAGGGGTTGCACAGCTAGTAAGTGGCAGGATGTTACCCAGGGGGCTAGTGGACCCCTCCCCTCTGCGCATCCATGGCAGGTGGATGGCACGTTTGCAGACTGATGGATGACAGGCCTGCATGCCAGGGTCCTGGGGTTGCCCACATTCGGGGACCTCCACCAGGGGGTACGTGTCCTCCTCGGGCACAGCAGCACCCTTGTACTGCCTCCAGGCCCTGAGCCAGGGGCTGGGACACAAAAGGGCTGACTCACCGGGATAGAAAATTCTTTCCACTGACTCTGCCCCACTTGCCAAACCCCAATCCAAACTCGCCCCTGAAGCATCTACACTCGGCACCTGCCTTTTAAAAGCAAAATACGTGTTCTCACATGTGCAAGACATGAAAGAATGTTCTGGCTCTCTGGGTCCTTACCCAAGGGGGCTTTGCACTTAGCCAAGAGGGTTTGGGTTTATACAGGAAGGTCGCTGGGCCAAGAGGGGTTCATGGACAGGTCGTTGGCCGCAGAAAGTGGACGCACGCCGGCTCCACCCCTTCATTTAGGTTGCTTAGGAGGGGGAGTGATTTCTCTTTATCTGGAATGGGATAAACGTTCTACTTATCTAGAATGTGAATCAGTGGCCCAGCATCCCCTTAATTGATTTGGTTTTTCTCCCTTCCACCTCCAGGGACCAAAGAAGGTGAGGAAGCAGCAGGCCGAGGCCTTGGCTGCGGGCCAGCCCCTCTGGACAGCTCTGCCGCTGGGCCGTGGGCTCGTCCTTCCACCGGCTCTGTGTGTCTGGTTTTCTTCTTTTTACCTGAAAATGGCTGGAAATCTCCGTGTAGAAGAGCAAAAAGGCCCCAGGCTGTCTCTAGGGTCCATTAATGCGGAGTGAATAGGAGCAAAGGGTGAGTGACATTCTAACATTACTTAAACTCTCCTTTTCAGATGCTTCTGGCATCTAAAGCTTGTCTCCTTCCCGCCCACAGCACCTCATTCTGGTCCATCACCCCCAAGTGCTTATTTCCTTATCCACGCCTTGGACCGAGCCCCAGCCCTCCTCCCCAGGGACGCGCACACCCATTTTCTCCCAGGCAGCTTTGCTTGTTCTCAGTCACTCCCTGTCACACTGCAGGCTCTGTAACCTCTCGACGGTGCTTGTTTACTCAGGTGTGAGATTTCGCTACAATAAGGGTGCTTATGTGTGTGTGCGACCACCACACACACACACACACACACACAATTTCTAGGATGGCCATCAAATAACCTATTTCCACCCTGGAATTTCCATGTCGCCACATGTGTCTACAATCACATTTGGGTCAAGCGAACACCACCAGCTGTCAGTGTGCCCTGCACAGGTTTTGAGGGTAGAAACAGGCGGGACGTCCCATGGCACCCACTCGTGAAGGTGCTTACCTGAGCACCGGGCTCTGTCCGGTCCGGGGGAGACGGCGTTGCCGGGGACGCCCCTGCAGACTGAGGCACCTTCCCCGGGCACCAGCTCGCAACTGCAGTAGTAAACAAGCCGCGAGAAAACGTTCTGTTCCCAGTTCCAGCGCAAGTGAAGCCATTTCATTAAGAGTTAAATCATGCCCCAGCGCTAACCACCTTCAACGGCGTAAGGAAGCTGGTTGGCGTTATCAAGGGACATGAAAAGACCGTGAAAATGCCATGAAAAGCTTGTTCGTGGAAAGTTTCCGTTCCATGCCAGGGTCTCAATATCCAGCTCTAGAAAACTGTCTGGGTGTAACTAGTACCACTGGGCACAGCATCTTTACTTTTGCAGGGATCTGGGCGTGTGGTTTTTTTTTTTTTTTTTTAAAAAACAGTTTTATTGAGATATAATTAACATACCAGACAATTCGCCGATTTAAAGTGTATAATTTAATTTATTTTGGGTATATCCAGGGTTGTACAACTATCATATCTGATTTTAGAAGCAGTTTTACATTTGAATATATTTAAATAACATTATAATAAGAATAACATAAATCAACATTTTCCTTTAAAAGGTGGCCCCTGCCCCCTCCGACACAGTTAGGAAACCCCATACTCATTAATAGCTACTCTCGCCTCCACTCCACCTGCAAGACCCCAAAAACTAGGCTTTCACTAATCTGCTTTTTATCTATGGATTTGCCTACTCTGGACACTTCATATAAATGGAATCAGGCAATATGTGGTCTTTTGTAACCAATTCTTTTGCTCAACGTAATGTTTTCCAGAACTTTCTTTTTTATTACCAAATAACATTCCATTACATGGATATAACATTGTATGGATAAACGTGTTTCGCTGATCAGGTCATCAGCTGAGAGATACATGCACACTTCCATTTTGGGGCCTGTTATAAATAATGATGCTATAAACATTTGTGTACAAATTTTTGTAAGAACGTAGGCTTTCAATTTTCTTGGTTATCTACCTACGAGTGGAATTGCTGAGTCACATGATAATTCTATTTTTAACGTTTTTAGGATCTGGCAAACTATCTTCCAAAGTGGCCACACCATCTAAAATTCCCACCAGTGCTATGAGGATTCCAGTTTCTCCACAACTTGGCCAACCCTTGCTACCATCTGACTTTTTGATTATAGTCATCCTGGTGCACGTGAGGTACAATCTCACTCTGCTTTCAATTTTCATTTCCCTGTCATTGAGCATCTTTTCTTGCGCGTGTTGGCCATTTGTACTTTTTCCTTGAGAAATGTCAATTCGAATTGTCTGTTTTTTGTTTTGTTTTTAATTGAGTTATTTGGCTTTTCGTTATTGGGTTATAAGAGTTCTTTACATATTCTAGATACAAATGCCTTACCAGATAGATGATTTGCAAATATTTTCTACCATTCTGTGGATGCATGCATTTTATTAAAGTAGAAATTTAGATAAATATAGAGCTAGACACGAGGCAACATCTTTCTACTTTTAAATCCCAAATCGGACACTTAGCTTCAGCAAAACGGCATCATCTTCGCATCAAACTGTGATAATTGAAATGTTATTGGTTTTATACTCTTATTTATATTTTTCTTGCAAACTTGCTTTATTGCTTTAGTTGTGTAAAATAGACCTACAACATGCATAGCTTTATATGTGAATATATTTCAAGAACACTATAATAAGAATAACATAAATCAAGAGTTTCCTTTAAGAGGGAGCCCTGTGTTTGGCAAACACCGTCTCAGCCTGTAAATCACATGAGACGAGGCGGCTTCTGTCTTGCTCAGCATTGCATTCCCCGAGCTGCCATCTTAATTGGCACAGAAAAAGCACTCGCCGAAACAAGGGCTGAGTGAATCGATGAGTGTACCTTATTTCCAAGGCTTGACCCTGAGGCCCGTGGAGCTGCTCACTGCACTGGGTGGCAGTCACCACTCCCTGTGATATTGGTTTGGCCCGTCTTTCTTTCCCAGCACTTTGGGTAAGAACACCACGGTCCAGCCCACATGGAGCTGGCTCCCAGTTCTGACCCAGGCTCTGCCAGGGGAGAACAGAACCAACCTTAACTAATCCCTCCCTAGAGTCCATGGCTTCCATTCATCCCCTCCAAGACTCTGCAGGAGAATTATTAGCCCCTCACTTTGCTGATGAGAAAACTGAGATTGGGAGAGGTAAAGTCTCCTGCCCAAGGTCATTCGCGCTACTGAGGGCTGACCCGGTTTTACGAGAGAAAATGACTCAGAAGCCCCACTCTCGTCTCTTGGTCTTGCTGCTCCCAGACAGCGGTTGGTCTGTTTATTCATTTGAGCTATTTGCAAGTTTACTCTGGGTGAGTCAGAGGGAATGAGTCAATGACACAGGACTATCTGCCTTGCCTCCGGCAGAGAGTCTGTTTCCTTCTCTTTTTAAAGAAGGGCTGACTTTCCAGTAGGAATGGAGGGGCATGGGAGCCTTGGCAACGTCCCCAATTATGCTACCATGTGTCCAGCTGCTTGAGCACAGTGGGAACGCAGGGTGACAGCGGCCTCCGTGGGGCTCGTGTTTTCCTCGTTGTGCCCGGGCTTGCTGGCGAATCACAGCGCCACCGGTTCCTCAGGCACGGGACCGTCCCAAGGAGCCACCTCGACTGCACTTCCATGTTCCCCAAGAGAGCTTTCTCCACCGTTGGAAGGCATCCGATCCAGTAGCTGCGTGTCAGACTAGAGATCAAGGAAACCCAGAGAAAACCTCCTAATATTTAATGCCGGCCCATCCTGTGTCCCCAACAACCTGAGGGTGTGAGTTGGACGGACTGCATGGCCAGCCCAATTAAATTTATAGAATTGGCTTTTAAAGCAGCTGAATGTCCCTCATTAGGGGCAAAAAATTCAACAACTTGATCCCTGAGTTTTGTGTGGGCCCAATCTCTACTAAAAAAAAAAAAAATGAGAACTCGGCTTCACTTCTGAGAGGAGCCTGTCAGGAGCAAACGTCACTCTCTCTTTCTCCTGACAGGCAAAGCCACTGAAGGCTCAAATCACGGTGACAAAGCCCTATGCAAGGACATCGGCCTCCACCGTGGCTGGTGACAGCATCCTACCTCGCATCTCCTTGGACAGTTGGTTCTCCAACTTTAGCAAGTACAGCAACAGACGGGGAGCTGATTGCGTGTGTCAGTCCTGGTCCCGAGGGCCGGGCCTGGCCTGCAGCCCCAGGGAAGATGCTGACGTGAGTGCTTCTCACACCTCCTAGGGAGGCACCAGGCTTCTGGTCTGAGAAGGAGGAAAAAGTAAACCAGGGAAAAAGACCTTGCATTTGTAGCTGCTGTGAACATCCTCTGTATTTTTCTGGTGGACTGAAGCGCTAGATTCTAATCTTTGCCCAGTGCAGCAAATGCTCTCTTTTTTTTTCTGGTTATCAATCATTTTCTATTTTTCATGCAAAGGAAAATACCACCTTTGTGCATGTTTGGCCTCCTCAAATACTGTGTTTGATTTGTGCCCAATATTACCATAGCTCCCGAGACAGAAAACATTTGGTTAGACCTGTAAAAATTCAGCCAATTGTGTTTTCGAATACTTAGGCAAATTTCAAAGTGCAGACAATTGGCAGACTGTTTCTATTTTCATGAGGCTGTTTGTTTTTGTCATTAGAAGCAAAAGCCCCGGAGCATGTAGGGTGAAGTTTGCGCAGAGCCAGTCTCGGCCCGAAGGTATTCTCGGAGACCTTCATGCGGTATTTATTTCCCTGGAGTGTATATCGTCTTTAAGTGGGTTTTTCATCACATGAAAAGAAAAATGAATTTTTCATAAACTGAAAGGACAGTCTGTTTGATAGTATTTTTTTTTAAAGGAATTTTCAAGTCTGTGCCTGTGTATAAATAATGCAGTCTGCTCCTGACCATATTGGTACACCCATCGTAGCTTTGGAGGGAGCTGTCCGCAGATGCCTGTCCTTAATAGAACATTCCAGGTTCCAGAAGGATCCAAGGCGTGTGGTGGGGATGTTAGGCATCATGACACGTTTTTGCCATCATTCTCAATGGAGTACCTACTATGTGCTAGACGCCAGGCTTGGGGGTAGAGGTATCCATTTGCATAAGATGCCATTAATGATCACGAGAAGCATATGGTATAGGAGATGCAGGGCATTTATCTGTGTCACCATAACACGGGCAGAGGTCCCATTGCGTCACTGCAGGTAGAACATGCTTTCAGAGTTCCAGAGAAAGCTTCGTTTCCACCAAGGAGGAGGAAAAGGCTTCACGGAAGAGGTGGCATTCCCAATGGGCTTTGAGAGATGGGGGCGGGACTGGGGACTCAGGGCAAAGAAAGCAAAAGTGTGAATGTCAGGATGTGTTAGGGGACAGGAGGCAAGCTCTGAGGAGCTGGGTGGGTAGGAAATTAACGTGCCAAGGAGGCCAGGTCTTAGGGGCTGGGGGCGGGGTGCAGGGCTGGGGGTGCTGGGGAAGGAACAACAGGAGAAGACAGTGTAGGTTACGTAGCATGGTCGAGGGCCAAGCATGGCGACCGCGCTGAGGTGATGAGGCAGCTCCCACCGACTCTGCTTCTAGCATGAGGATCACTAGCGTGTCCCTATCAGCTGAGGATGAGGACAGATGTCAAGCTGCCCTCAGTGCCCTGCCCCCCCCAAGAGTTGGGAGATAGTTGACTCGCTAGATGTGGACCAGAAAGCCAGCATGAGAGTTCTGAGAACTGCCTGAACAAATCACGACAGTCATGCTCTACGTGAGTCCCACTGTGGGGGCCAGAAAATAGGGATCCCCAGGCAAGCCAGCCTTCCCCAGGCAGGCAGGGAATCTTGATGCTCCCTCACTTGGCTTCCACGTGGTTTTAGTCAAAACAACCCAAAGCCTCTCTCCTCTGTGTAGAGGCATCGCCCAAGGAATGGAGGGGAACAGCCATGCCCCACATCGAGCCGGTGCTGTCCCAGATTCCCCAAGCCCCAGCGAGACTGCCATCCTCTTTTAGAAAAGAATGACGCATGAGGGATGCTGAAAAAGGCGAGACGATGTCAAAAGTGGCACCGAGGAAACCGAAGCCATCCTTAACGAACTCTCCCCTGCCTGGGTCCTCCCCCGGGGCGTGACGAGTGTATCTCATCCTTGAGTTCCTAGGGCTTAAAAAGATATTTCACTACGATGAGTCACCAGCAGCCCTGGTTTTCACTTGGAAGCTGTCCACACGCAGAGTCTTATCACACAGATGAAACTCGATTAGAAACTCAACACTGCCCTATAGCTGTGAGTGAAAGTCTTCAGAACAAGGGCCCATCAAGGGCAGGCTTTTTTCTGACCATCTATCTGGACACTCAGAATCAGGGAATATTAAACGTTAGAGTTCATCCAGTTTAGCCTCACCTGGTGGGAAAAAGCTCTCACGTGTTCCTCATACTACCGGCCATCATTTTCGCTCAAACGCTTCCAGCCATGAGTAGCGTACTGAATTAATCATCATCTTGAGGCCAATCTGATGCCACAGAAACCCACAGTTCATGCTCACGTGTTTCCAAAGCAACCTCTACATCTAAGTACCATTGACCTTTGAACAACATGAGGACTGGGGCGCTGACCTCCCACACAGTGGAAAATCCACGTGTAACTTTTGATTCCCCAAAAACTTAACTATAGTCCCTTGGTGTCTGTGGGGATTTGTCCCAGGACCCCCCATGGATACCCAAATCTGCAGATGTTCAATATATAAAAATACTTTAGGGAAAATGGCAAAGAACAGTGCAGACAGGTGGCCCTCCCAACCAGGGACTGAAGATGCTTGGAGAGCCTTAGTGACATCCATACGCTTTCTCTCTCTTTCTCTCTCTCTCTCTCTCTCTCTCTCTCTCTCTCTCTCTCTCTCTCTCTCTCTCTCTCTTGCCTCATTTAAGTCTCACAAAGATCAGGGAGGGAGTATAGTAGTAT
This sequence comes from Eonycteris spelaea, assembly GCA_003508835.1. NCBI lineage: Eukaryota > Metazoa > Chordata > Mammalia > Chiroptera > Pteropodidae > Eonycteris > Eonycteris spelaea. Next base: position 4,101,224 of record PUFA01000004.1, read on the forward strand.
TATATCCACTTTGCAAAGAAGCCACAAGTAACTACAGCAAAAGCCTTCCCCATCCAGGGGGAGAGCGCCGTTCCCCCAAGTCACCTTACTTCCGATGCTCCTTACTTCCGATGTGCCCTGAGTACCAGTTGGGGCCAAGCACTCTGAAAGGTGCCAAGAGTTCAGGCCCCCATGGGACCTGGCCCCTACCCTGGAGGGAGACCGAGCTCAGAGTGACACATGCGGGAGCAGCAATGCCTCCCCCGAATGCCATCTGGGCCTCGCCCGACACTGAAGCAGACAGGTGTCTCCCTCTCGTTCTTTCGCATGACCTTACGAGGGGACTTGTGGTCGGACAGTTACACGCGACTCCTGTGAACGCTCCTCTCTTACCAGCTGCGCTGCAGACTCCTTGAGGGTGGGCTGACGGGATCGTGCAGATCAGTGTGCGTGTCCCTGGACTTGTGCAACAGCCACTTAGTGCGTGACGTAGCTCTGTCACGGTGGTGAGAGGACTTCGGATTCCAGCCGAGGAGGCTGTGAGGGCAGTTCCGCCACTCACTCACCGTGTGACTGCAGGGCAGCCGTGCCAGCTCTCTGGATCTGCGTGCCTTCATCTGTAAAAATGGAGATCACTGTCTCGTCTCAAAGAGGAGAAGATGCGCAGAGAAAACCCGGGGTTCGAGAGCAGTGAGTTTTCACTCACAGCCTCTTCACCTTCAACAGGAGGGTTGCAGGAAGGTGGCTTTAGGGCAGTGATCACCCACTGGGGTGCCAACCACTCTCCTCCCCAACCTTCACCGCTCATCTCCTCCTTGTTGAAAAGGGCTGTCACCATGGGCCACAAGCACTGATGTCACGGCTCCAGGAGTATTGGTGGGATGGTGGTGGACTGCAAGCTTGACATCCACAGACTGAGGAAGAAATGAGTGAATGTCCTTCTGCTTGGGAAATACTAGGATTCAGCTAACATATGTCAGGCTTCGATGGACCTAGAGGCAAGCCGCCATCAGTCACACACCTGCACCCACAAACTCTGGCCCGGTGGTTAGGTCAGAGCTGTCAAGTCACTGAAACCCTGGTTAAATGTCCTCAGTGGGGAAGACCAACCAAGAGGACTTTCTAGGGGAGAGGCAGCCAGGTCCCCTGGAGCCTGCACACACCCTGGCCTGGCAGGGTGATAGGCAGGTGGATTTCAGGGGTTCACCAAGACGCTAATATGGCTGAGCTGGAGGCAGCTGTCCAGCCCTGTTGGTCAATGGCCCGAAGAATTCCTAAATTTCAGAGAAATTACAAGTACTTCTGAGTTAGCACAGAACAGCGTTGGCTTCTGCTAGGATTTTGCTCAGTCATGTTTTTCCGGATGCCGCCATCCGAAATGAAAATAACATATCTCCAGGTGTCCCCTGCCACGCCAGCGTGCCCTAAGATCTCTCAGAGATTTGCTGTTCCCAGCGGCCCTGGGTACATGCCTTGCTGTTAGAAACCTCGTCCTTGAGTGGGCAGGTGGTGGCACAGGCTCTCGGCCCTGGCCTTGGTTTACCGCCTGTCTGCCTGACCCCCGGTGCCACCCATCAAGCTCCTCCACCATTTCGGCAGGGCCCCGAGGCTGCAATGCCCAGAGCTGTGGGATCAGAGAAAGTGTGGGCAATGGGGAGCCATTGGGTCACAGATGACCCTGTCCCAGTGACAATCATGGACCAGACTCCAAGGGAGACAAAGACACTCCCCGAACCACTCTGCCAGCCGTGGCACAGGTGAGGGGACGTGGTTCGAGGACGCAGGAGGACACTGAGACCGTGATTCTGACGGCTTCCCTGCGGGGCTCCTTCTGCCCACTCATTGCCTGGATTGACCTGCAAACAGGTTGGGTTCATTCGTACTCTCCCCACCTGCCATGCTGCTCCGCCCTCCTCCCCCACCTTCCTCACCTGATAACACCTCAGTGCAAGGGCGACCAGGTGTTCTGAATTCTTTGTTCAACACCCCAGCTCTGGGGGCGGGGGAGAGCTCACCGCTCTCTCCTTACCCTGGAGAGGCCCCCGCCACACCTGCTTCGTCCGCAGTACCTGCGGCTCTCCGGTCGGTCGGGAGAAAGGACAGAGGGATGGGGGCCTCTGCTTCGCCCCATGTGGGATGTGCCCCAGAACTGGGCCCCCTCCCCTGCCTGACCGTGAGCACCCACACGAGCTCGCCTGCACCTGCTGGCCTCGGAGGGGATCCTCTCCAAGCCTCTTCCTCCGCGTGCAGAACGAGGGTAGGAGCGCTAGGTGGGTTCGGTGGTCTCTTCCAGACCGCGAGCCTCCGGAGAGGACGGTCACCAGGAGCCGACTTGGACTTCTCCAGCAGAGCCCCTCCTCCCGGGCGGCCGTGCTCGGGGCTCTGCGCCCCGCCGACAGCATCATCGTCTCTCCAGAGGACACTCTGCGAACGTCCACGTGTGCCCACGCGCCCGGGGCCGGCTCACACCACCCGGAGGAAACGTCACCCCGGGAAGCGCCACAACCGACTCCCACAGCTTTTCGTCGTGGTTCATCATCACGTCGCAATTCCTCCGTCTCGTTACGTGCAGCTTCGTTCAGTCGTTTTAGCTGCTGGCTGTTGTCCGGCCGCACGAAGATTCTAGTCGACCCTTTCTCCCACCAAGCGCCTCGTAGGCACGTTTTCCACTGTCACCCATTTCAAGGAGGTTCAGAGAACGCCCGGCCTGGAGCGTGCGCATGCGCAGAGGCTGCAGCGCCTCCGTGGGGAGCCGGGAGGGCACAGGACTGCGGGTTGGCGCTAGGTCAGCTTTGTTAAATAGTTTTCTTTCTCAAACTTAGTGCAACTTAAACTTCGTTCAGCCATGCTGCACATATTAAAAAAAAAAAGAAAGAAAACTTGTGCCAAACTGATGGATGGTTTCTAATTCTTTCATTTTTTGTTTTATTATATTTGAGACTATATGACTGGATACATGCCAATTTAGAATTGTTATTTCTCAGGAAACATTTTCTTTTACCATTATGAATTGATCTTCTGTATCCTTAATGCTTTTTTTTGGTCTTAAAGTTAATTTTGTTTAAAACTGATATAGCTACTCCAGCTCTCTTTGTTAATATTTCTCTGATATATGTTTTTTCTTATTTTATTACTTTCACCTTTTTTGTAACCTTATGTTTTATTTCCACTGAAGATTCCTTAAAGTTAAAACAAAGTTTTAGAAATCTCATTAAATAATTCTACTCAGTCACAACACTCAGCTGATACAGAGGAAAACCTTACATATTCTTTTTCCATTTAGCTTATGTAAGCAGTTTGGCTATACAATGTTTTCCTAAAGTAATTTTTCTGTACACAGGGGAAAAAAGCTTTATAAAAAAGTCCATCTTTCTAAAATGGAGGTGACTCTGAAAAAGTACCCTATAAGAGATAAAGAGAAATATGGGAACAATTAAGCCTTAATTACTATTGGTACCAAAACTCCACAATTATAGAACATTTAAATGGAAAAATTATAGAACTAGAAATAAATGCCTATAACAAAAGCATCTTTTCTACTTTGCTAATATTTGTGAAATTAAAAAATCTAAATCAAGATTTCTATAATTTCAGATGTATATTTATTTAAAAAATCAATTGCATTTATGTTACCATATAATATACACATTCAGAATTATGAAAACAATTAATGAAAAGATTCAAATTCCTTAATAGTTTGAAGATTTAAGCAATTTATCTTTAAATCAACCATTTTTAGAAAAACGTAATGTTTGCTTTTCAAATCAGTGTGTTGACTCATCTCCTTTTTTTTTGATAAAAGAGTTTTTAAAATCCCCAAAGAGTAAGTATTATATTCACACCAACTACAAAATAAAGTTCCAAATTAACCAACGTGCAACAATCTAAAAAACACATGATTCTAAGACCTTGTAGGAAAATAGAATAGAAAAGCATAGTAGGAATTATAACTATATCACAGAAAATATATTTTCTATTGAGTAAATGAATATTTAAAACTATAGGAATTTAAAGTTTAAAATGTAAAAATAGGAAACATTTTTACTTTTTAAATGTACATTTTTCTATATCTTAGGAAAGCAGCAGGGCCAACATCTCTTAAAAACCAAAAACAAACAAAACAATACTGCAGCATATACATGGAAAAAGATCTTGTCTTATATACATATTTTTAACTTTTATTTACATTCACATTTTCCATTCTTATTTAAAACATACAGTTCTAAAAGCTCTTCTATAAATGGAAAAATATGAGGTAAATGTCCCAAAGTTCTATGGAAATGCTTAATATTACTTAGATATTCCCCATGCCTAGGGCAATGCTTAAATAAGTCCTCCACAAATGGTGATTATTGTAAAAAACAGTGGAACCCTGCAATGAAAGCAGGTATCATAATTCTCCAAAAATGGCAATGATTCTTTAGTATTATTACAAAACAATCATGGCTTCCTTTTCTGTAGAAAATGTTTTGCCAGCGATATAGCTCCATTACAAATTATATGAGGCACTAACCTACAGAAAACGCATCAGCAATCCGTTCAAAATTGCCATGGTGCAGCTCATGTGGAAATAACGTATAATCAGTCTCTATTTCTGCTGCCCCATCCGTTTCTGTAGGACCATTCTTCCATCTGAGCTCATTTTGTCATAGCCTGAAGAACTCCCATTAGCATTTCTTGAATTCTCTCAGCTTTTTCTTTGTCTGAAAACATCCTTTTCCCCTTTATGTTTGAAGGATTTTTCACAGAATGTAAAATTACAGATGGCTAGATTTTTCCCTCCAACACCATAAGGGTGTCATTCCATTGCCTTGTGGCTTTCCTGTTTAGTGCTGAAAAGTTAGTCATTGTTGTTATTTTTCCTTCTTTGAAGGTAATCTTTTTTCTCTAGCTGATTTTAATATTTTCTCTTTGTCTTCATTTTTCAGCAGTCGTACCATAATGTGCTTAATAAGTTTTTCTTTGTATTTATTCGTTTGGAGTTCGTCGAGCTTCTTGGACATATAATTTAATGTCTTATGTCAATTTGGGGCTCATCTCAGAAATAATCTCTAGAAATTGCTTCTACCTCATTTCTTCTTCATCTTCTTGGATTTGAATTACATGTATATTAGAGCATGTCTCTCATGCTCTGTTTTTTATTATTTATTTATTTATTTATTATTACATTTAGTATAAGTGTATTATAATTTCTATTGGTAATATGCCAGATATTTAGAAATTAACCAACATATTTCTAAACAACCTATTGTTTGAAGAATAAATGACAAGGAAAGTTAGTAAATATTTTGAATATGAAGATTAGAACTATCATTGTGGGCTTTAACTAAAGCAGTGTTTATGGGGAAATTTATAGCATTAAATACTTATAATAGAAAAAAATAAATATCTAAAATCCATAATCTAAGGTTCTATTTTAAGGACCTAGGGGGAAAAAGTAAACCCAAAGTAAGTCTGAGGAAGAAAACAAAGTCAAAGAGAGAAATCAATATAATAGAAAACAGATTAGCAATAGCAAAAATCAATGAAACACAAGATAGTCTTTTAAAAAACGTAAAATATCTATAAACTGCTACTTAAACTGATCAGAAAGAAAAGAGAGAAGACCAAATTTTCGACATCAGAAAGTAATGGTTGGACATCACTGCAGAGGTCCTACTAAGGGACAACTAAGGGAATTTTAAAACAACTTTATGCCAATATATTAATAATATAGATGGTATGGAAATGTTCCTTGAAAGGCAGAAATTACCAAAAGAGAGTCAAGAAGAAATAGAAAATCTGAGTGGGTCAGTATCTAGTAAACAAATGAAATTCATAATTTAAAATCTTTCCACTAAGGAACTTCCAACTGCAGCTGTCTTCACTAATGATTGTTTTTAACAGTTTAGGAAGAAATAATGCCAACTCTATACAAACATTTTTAAAAAATAGAGTGGAGGAAGCACCGCGCCGCCAATTGATAAAGGCTAGATCACCCCGATGCCAAAGAAGAAACAAAGATATAAGAACACTACGGACCAATACCTCTTTGCATCTGTCAGACACAAAAGTCTTTGACAAATACTAACAAATCAAATCCAGCGATATGTGAAAAAAGGACAATACATGATGACTAAATGTAGTTTATCCAAGGAAGCAAGGTTAGTTTAACATTTGGAAATCAATCGATGTAATTTACCATGTTAACAAACCACAAAAATAAAACAATATGATTATCTCAACGAATGTTCAAAAATCATTTGTGAAGATCCATCATCTATTTGTAATTTAAAAAAAAAAAAACTTGCAGCAAACTAGGACCAGAGGGGAATTTTCTTAACTTGATAAATTCTTTTTCTATACCCAGTTAACATCACTCTGAATGGTGAAGAACTGAACGCTTTCCCTCTGAGACTAGAAACAATGCAAGATTCACTGTTCTCATACCATTTATTTAACATCAAACCAGTGGCCCTAGACAGTACAATAGGCAAGAAAAAAAGCCCTAAATATTAGAAATAAAATTATCTTTATTTATCAATGATACGATCATGTTTATTCAAAGTCCAGTATATCTTTCTCTATGACTATAATTCATAAAATAGTCATAGAATACGAGGTCAACATTTGTAAAAAGTCAATTCTATTTCTGTGTACTAGCAGCAAAGCAGTATTCTATACACTAGCAACAAATAGCTGAAAATTAAAAAATTTACCATTTACACGGTATTAGCCTCAAAAAATATAAAATACTCTAGGATAAGTTTATGAAAATCCATGCATGACCTGCACACTAAAAACTATAAAACATCACCGAGGCAAATTACATAACCTAAATAAGTGGAGAAATGTACCACATTTATGGATCAGATAACTCAAGGTTGTTAAAATGTCAGTTCTCCAAAAGTTAATCTTTAGATGCACCATAATCCCAACCAAAATCTGAGCAGCATTTTTGTAGAAATTACAAATATAGACCAATATCGATTAAAGAAGTTTAATTTGTAATTAAAAGTATCTTCACAAAGAGAACTCCAGACCCAGTTATCTTTGATGATGATGTTCTTAAATATTAAAAGAATTTCAATTCACTTGGAAAAGTAAAGAACCTGGAATAGCCAAAACAATTTTGAAAAATAAAACAAAGTTAGAGATCATGCCTCACTATAAAGCTACGATAATCCAGTATCAAGATACTGTGATATTGGCATACGCATGAATGAGTACCCAGATAAGTAAAATAGAGATTCCAGAAATGTGTGTGTGTGTGTGTAATCCATTGAAGTTTCACAAAATTTCCAATGGGGAAAGGAGAGTCTTTTCCATACATTGTGTAGTGGGGAAAAAACCTAGATATAAATGGAGAAAAATGAACTTTGACTTTTAGTGCATGCCACACACAAATATTATTCTTGAAAAAAGTCATTGACCTAGATTTAAAGCGAATATTATACACAAAGTACACTTCTACAAAAAACAGAAGATAAAATATTCACCACCTTGAAGTAGGTTAAAAATTCTTAAACAGAACACAGGGAAAAGCACAAACTATTAAAAAAAATGGATGAAGTGAAATTCATCAAAATGAAAAACTCTTTTTCTAAAGACATCTTTAAAAAAATAAAGAAAGCAAGACACACACAGAGAGAAAAATTTTGCAGTTATGTTTCTGACAAAGTTCTTGTATCTAGAACACTTATAACTTTGTAATAAAACACACCCCCAAATATTAAAAAATGGACATAAGATTAAAAGAGATGTTTCCTAAGAAAAGACATACAAATGGCTAATATGCCATGAAAAAATGATCGATAGCATTTATTATCGGGGAAGCAAAAATTAAGCCACACTGAAAGACCGCTTACACTGTTAGGATGGAAGGGGTGAAAGGCTGCCGGTGTCAAGTGCGGACAAGGATACGGAAGCAGCCGGCACGCTCATGCATCGCAGGTGGGAATGTAAAATGATACATCCACTTTGGGACACAATCTAGCCGTTTCCCAAAAAAGTTAAAAAATATACTTATCCTGTGACCCCATTGTTCTACTCTTAAGTATTTACCCAAAAGAAAGGAAAGCCGACGTCTGTCCACATGGAGATTTTTACGCAACTTTATTTATAACAGCCCCAAACCAGAAACATTGCAAAAGTCCATCAACCAGGTAGATGGATAAGCAAATTGCGATATATTCATTCAATGGTCTATTACCAAGGAATAAAAAGGAATTAACTACTAATGCACAGCAACATGGATGCATCTCAAAAACATGAAATAAGACAGAGAGTAAAAGTATATGATTCTCTATATGAAACTAGAAAAAAACAAATTGAATCTAGAGCGACAAAAAAGCAGATTGGTGGTTGGCCAGGGCTGGGTTTGGGATTGAAATGGACTGAAAAGAATCACAAGGAACCTTTCTGAGGATGGAGTTTCTATATATTGATTGTGGTGGCAGTTATGTGGGTATATACGCATTTGTCAAAATCACAGAACTTTGCACTTAAAGTGGATGCATTTGTTGCACGCAAGTTATACCTCAGTAAAATTGATTTCAAAATATGCGGTATGAATCCCATGCTATTAAAAATAAATTAGTTCAATTTTACCAATGAGATACTGAGGTACAGAGAGGTCGCTGAAATGCACAAGGTCACGGAGCTAATGACTGAAAAAGCTGGGACTAATAGCTACATTTGTCTCTCTGTAAAGCCTGGAGTTTTTGTCCGTAAGTTTTTATTGCCTGCTTACATAAACGCCCTATCAAAATAATAATACACCAAAATAATAATAATACACCAATTCCTTATAGCTCTGGAGTGATTTTTAATTGTTCCAGTTCCTTTCACACTGATACTCGTAGGATCAGTGAGATGCAGGTCTCAGTGTGTAGGTTTTATAGGGAAGCTTTAATTATACCCCAATTAAACCTTCTCTTATACATGAGAAAACTCTAAAGGCCACAGAGCCAGAGCAGAGCTGGTCGTCTGGGGCCAGAGCGCAGAGCTTCTGGCAGAAGTCTGCTCCTTTTCCTACCGGCCTTCACCTTGGCCTATAGCCTCAGCCAGCCCCAGGCAGCGGGGCATTCTGGTCGCTCCCTCCTTGTTATCACGCCCATCTGACCAATGGGTGAACCCACCTCTTGTCCTCAGCCCTTTCTGACCTGGTGGTCCCCACTGTGCCTGGCACATGACATCTCAATTCTCCAGGCATTGACGGATGGGTTGACACATTCCCCCAACTCTGGCTTTTGGGGCCTTTCTCTCAGTAGGAAAATGATGCTAAGTCATAAAAGAGGGCAGGTTTTAATTTTTTAAAAATATTTCAAAAACACTATAATTACTTAAATAATCTGTCTGCATTATAGAAAAAAAAATCAATTACATGATCAAGAGAATAAGAATCCCACCCCACCACCCCTGTCCCGAACGGATGTCTGTGGCTGGGTCGTCACAAATGCTCTGTCAGAACTCCTTCTGCACCCTTGCACGATCTACATAGATAACAAAAGTGACACCCCACTGAGCCTTGTCCCTTGTGAGGGTCTGTAACAGGAAAGACACAGCGGGGAAGACAGGCTGGGAGGGGTGCAGGGCGCTAGAGGGGAGAAGGAAAAGAAAGGAAGTCAGAAGTGGAGGAAGCTGAGGTCCTGCCTCCTGTCAACCACCCGGTAAGTGGAGCCTCCGCCTGCCCAAAGTTGGAGCAGAGACGAGAGGGGCGGGGACAGACCGAGAAGGAAAAGTATTGGAGGAGGAAGGGGATTTGGAAAAAGGTCAAGGGAGACTTTCCTGGATTTGGACTACTGATATTTTTACAACAAAAATCTGTTTACGAAGTAGTGCTTAAAAATAAATAAATAAATAAATAAAAGGGAAAGGAGGCTGAAGTGCCCTCACAGACACCCATCTCTCCTTCTCCCGGAGAAGCCATGGGTGTGGGCTGGGACCCTGGGGCCGCCCGCTGTCACAGCCACAAGCTACAGTCACCCTGCGTCCAGACCTGGGCGCAGGGCGGCCTCTGCGGGGCTTTAGCCCCGCTTGCTTACAGCTTCCTAGGGGCGCCAGGCCCTCTGCCCTGGAGCGTTTGCGACCATGTGAGCAAAGAAGCAAAGAGAAAGCAAGGGGCCCCAGAAGCCCTGAGGAGAGCCAGACGAGGGGGTCCCCGGCCTTTGCCCCAGCCTGGGGCCGATTCCTGAGTCAGGGGCATGTTGCTTTTTTTTTTTTTTCTTTTCCACCGATAAAGCAAACATGTGGAAGACAAAACGAAATTCTTGATAAGGAACTGGGTGGGCTGCAGGTAAAGGGTCCATTTAAGTCGAGTCTGGTCACACGTGCACCGGAATGATTTAGGCGGTTTCTATTTGAGACTCCAGAATAACTGTTCCCATCGTTCGGGGCTTTCAGAGCCTCCCTCTGCAGGCCCGTCAGGCGCGTCAGCTGAAGGCGGCATTCCGGAGCGTGGAGAAAGACTAAATCGGCGGTTTCCCCTTCCTCGAGCAGCCCGCGTCTTCATTCGTGCAGCAAATGTGTCTTGGGCGCCTCCCGCGAACAATGAAGGAACAGACGCGGTCTTGGGTCCTACGCTGCACGCCGCCCCGGGTCGGAAAAGCACGTGAATGGGGCGCCCAGGGGTCAGCGGAAGGCGTCTGGGGCCACGGCCCAGGGCAGCTTCCCACGAGCAGTGGGAGCCCAGAGCGAGGGGTGTGTACGTGGAGATGAGCCCTGCGGCGCGCGTGGACGTTTGGGGGTGCAGAGTGGAGCGAGGAGAGACCGCTGTAGGCAGGCGACAGTGGGTGGACAGGCCCTGAGGCAGGGGAGGGAGGAAGGCCTCAGGAACCACAGGGAGCTCAGCACAGGTCTCGGGACTGGAGCCCCCTGGCTTGTCCCTGGCTGGGTGAGGGACTCTCATGAGGTCCCCCAGCAGGTCAGAGGCAGAGCCCAAATCACAGCAGCTCTGACAGCTCCTTGCATGCTTACCTGCCCCGGGGAGACCGGGAGCTCCCGCAGGCAGCCTCTGCTGTGAGTCAGCTCCATCTCCTGCATGGATCCCAGAAGACGGGCGATGGCAGAGGTAGGGCGGTGTCGCGTTATGATTGGTTTAGTTCCCACTGAGGCCGTTGCCCTCCAGGTGTAGTACCTGGATCAGCAGACTCAGCATCACCTGACAGCTAATTAGACACGCACTCTCAGGCCTCACCTCTGAACCCCTGAGTGAAGACCTGCCTGCGTTTTAACGAAATCCTCAGGTGATCCGTGTGCACATGAATATTTGAGAGCCTTCTTGGGTTAGGGCCAGTCAAAGCACTTTGTGTCTTCATTCCTGGGAGCTGGGCAGGGGGATTGCTACATAAGGGAAATAAAGTAGACCCCCAGTTTAGGGCAGTGGTTCTCAACAGGGGGTGATTTTGCTCTCTAGGGGTATTTTGGCCATCACAAGTTGGGAAGGGGTGTTACTGGCTTTAGTGGTAGAGTCCAGGGATGCCGCTTGCAATGCACAGACAACCCCCATAGCAAAGAAGCTCCTGGCCCCAAGTGTCAATTAGACCATGGTTGAAAACCCCCAACTTATGACTGAGAGGTACAGAGGCCAAATCGGAGGATATCTCTGAGCTCTGACGATTTATGGTCAGAAAGATCAAATTAGAATCCAGTTCGGCCACTCAGTTGCTAGATGACAGTTAACCCTGAGACTCAGTGTCCCTCTCTACATAATGGGATGATATCCAGCACTGCAGTGGAGAAAGACACGGGCTCATCGACCTGACGGAGCAGGCTGCCTCTGCTCTGAGCGCTCCCATCTGTGAAATGGGCCAGCATCCACTGCTTCCGAAGAGGATTCAGGGTGACCGTGAGGCATCAGAGTAGTTCCATCAATTGTAACAAATATATCGCTGTGGCGGGGGATGTAGATAGTGGAGGAGGCTGTGTGTGTGGCGGGGGCGGTGGGGGGGGTGTAGGGGCCTATGGGGACTCTGTGAACCTCCCACTCGATTTTGCTAAGAGCCTAAAATGCTCTAAAAAAAATCAAGTCTATTAAAAAAAAAGAAATATTATATAAAGGACTTAGCAAAACACAGGATGCAGAGTAAGCGCTTGATAAATGCCAGTTCTTATCACTCAAATGACTGAGAGGATGAAGGAAGATCTCACGTGCAAAGCACAGTGCCTGGAATGTGCCAGGAACGCAATGAATGTTTGCTGGTGGAATGGTGGGATGGACACAGGGAATGAGGAAGAGTATTAGTGAAAAACAGACAGAATTTAGGGAAATGCTCTACCCTGGGCCGACCTCTTTGCTGAGGCATTGTCCCGGGATCTCTTCGGACAGAGAACCGGGACAGCTCCCTGGTTAAAGAAGCCCACTCATCCTGGTGGACAGAAGTCCTCAGGAAGGGAAAACGGCAAATGCCAGGCTTGTATACATGTGTGCGCACACCTGCGTGCCCCGGTGTGCGAAACACCCCCATGGAGCCCCGTCATCAGCTCCGGATGCACAGTCCTGACATCTGGATGTGCTCAGGCTCTGTCCCATGCATTCAGGTGGGCCCAGTCAGTGATGGACATGGACTCAGAGCAGGAAGGATTGCCAGGGAAAGGCACAGGGTGGGCAAATTCGAAGGGGCCAGCTAGGACAGAAAGAACTTGCCAGAACAGGGCAGTAGCCCAGGGGGCTCTGGGCCTGAAGGGTTTGCCATTTTACAAAAGACCCCTTTCCCCCCCCCACCCCACCCCACCCCCACCCACATTCATCTCCACCTCTCACACTTGACACTTAGGATCATCATACTTTATCCCTTCTCTAGGAGTCATCATGAATGCAAAAGGCATTCTAATTGCACAGATTTACAAACTGAATCATAGGATTCTTAAACCACTTGGATTCAACTCTCCAAGTAAATCAGTTGTTTTGCTATTGTGTAGACACACAGGCCGGAGTGAAGACAGGTTTAAGAAAGAGCAATGCTTGACCTTGTTGGACTGTATTTTGGTTTGTCATTCTTTTTAAATTTAATTTTTGAAAGGTGATATACACACACACTTTGTAAAAAAATTCAAACAGCGAAAAGGGTATCCAGTAGAAAGAATCCCTCTCCTGTCTGCTTGACAAGACGTACCACTATTTCTTTAAGGGGGACCCCAGCCCCCACGGGCTTGCAGGCTTTGTCAGTCCTTTGCTTTGTGAACAATGGCTGCAGTGTTTTTAGCTGTGGGCACAATGCTGATGCTACCCTAGCCCTCCTGTCTGCCGGTCCCAGGTACTAAAGCAGTTGTGTTTCGGGTCCAAGCCACCGGGGCAGCCGTGAATCCCAGCCAGCGCGCTGCTCTCCTGTCCGCCCCGCGTGTTCTGGGCGCTGCGGGGCGTTGTAGCCGGGTTCACGGAGGAAGCCAGGCGGACGTCGTGTCTGTTACTCCGCTCGGCTCACTGCTGCTCTGACCCTACACGGCGTACATCCTTAGTCAACATGGATGATATTTCAAGCAGCACCAGGCCTCCCCGGGGCAGAACGGGGTGGGGTGGGGGGAGTTCTCATCATTTCCCTCAGCGTCTCACCTTTGGGCCTAAATACAATACAGGTGCCCGGGTATCTCCTGTGACATTTCACAAAGGCTCGGCATTCGCTTGGATTTGGTAATTTGACATTTGCATGTTCTTCTGCCGCTTCATCTTAAATTGATCAGCCAGATGAAACTCAAGCTCGTTGGTCCTGTTTCAATATTTAATCATTTGGCTCGGTCTGGAATGTCATTAAGCTAAAATAGGAAACTTATTTTCAAAGAGCACTTGGAAGAGGACCCATTACTTTGCTAAGGCCATCTCTTTTCTCTCCAGGCACAGAAATAGACATTTTCCCCTTCTCCTTTTCTTTTTAAACCTTTTTTAGACCTTTACAGCTTACAGGTTAGCTGGAAACTGTGATTTCTTGGATGTGGCTTCTTCACATCCCCCATCTGTCCAGCTTGGTGAAAATGTCTTGGAGAGACAGGCATGGGCTTTCTCGTGTCTGTATCCAGCTAGTGAGGCTGGGACAGGCCAGGTACATAGGACTGCTAACAATAGCAGCAATAATAGTAATGGCTGCTCTACCGGCAGCAGGATGTATTAAGTTCCTAGTATGCATCAGTCACTGGAGTCGATGCTTTACATACAGCATCTTAAAGTGCATTAAGTATTGACTGATTGATTGATAAGAAGACTGAAGCATAGTTAACATGCCACATGGTATAGGGGCGAGGGAGTCCCAGAGGCTGGTTGAGCAAGAGTGGCATTAACCAGGGGTCACAGTGAATCCAGGTGTCCTGGCCTTTCCAAGGGGACCCTGCCAGGGGCACAGCCCGCGTCTCGATTTTCTTCCACATCAATATATCTACAACAACTGTCTTGCCCAAGCTGTCCCTTCAGGGAGCTCAAAAAGCCAGTTCATGCAGTGGAAAAATCCAAAAAGCCAGTATTGCACTTATTTAGGGCTGTCTGGAAATGCTGGGCCTCAGGAACCAATTTCATCCAGCTTTAATATGCACGCTCCAAGCACCTGTCAGTGCGTGACTCAGACAGCAAGAGAAATTATGGGGCGAACGACATTGCTTCCAGCTGGAGTTCTGGCTAAACACCGAGTGGTAAATTACCTTTTTACCTAAAGACTTTAAATTGAACTAATTTGCTCTGTAATAATCGTAAGTGATGCCACAATCTAAACATAGTCTCTGAAGCCCCCTCCTTACTTTGTGTGTGTGATGAGCGATGTGTTTGTGTTATGTGTGGTGTGTGTGTGGCAGTGTATGTAAGCGTTGTGTGATATGTGATGTGTGTGTGTGATGTCTGGGGTGTGCACGTGTGTGCATGTGTGCGGTGTGCAGAGGGAGTATATATGATGTGGTTGTGTGTGTATTAGTGTTGCTCTTTCATTAGGCAAAGCCTGGTTGGGTTTTGATGTCTGAGCTCCATCTGCCTTATAGATAGAGAATGGAAGATTTCCCCCTGTTTGCATATCATCAATCTTAGGTTTTACGACTGGTTGCCTTTTTTGAAACTTTGTGAGTATTTGAGGGAGAGGTTTGGGATGCTGTTTAAGGAGCTATAGCCCAATGCTACTTTTCAGTTTGGGGAATTGAAAGACATTTTGTTTTTCAACTCACCTTTTCTATCAAAATTTAACATGTCCCAGGAGCACCTGACCCTATATGCACAAAGATCTTGGCTAAGCGGCTGTCAGTCGTGATTGCTGCCTGGACCAAGGGTGGTCTGGGCCCTGGAGGGAGTGCACAGCAGTGTGTGGGAGCATCTCCACCGCCTGCAGGATTCCAGCGAGGCCCCATGCCCACGATCAGCTCTTCGCTACAGATGACATCACCAGCCTTGGGTGATGCTTGATCAATTCACTTCCCAGGAAGCCTGGAGCTGGCTTTCCAGACTTGTCTTTTTAATTGGAGCCCACTCAGGGCAGTTATCTGGAAGGGCTGGAGCTGGCCAGGATCTGGAGACTGCAACCTTTCCAGGGTCCCTTAGCGGGAGGCTCTGGCTGGAGCTGTCCGTGGTGCTGACAGAGCCTCGCCCTGTTACTGCTTCTCTGATTCAAATGAGACCCGCCCTCTCAGCGAGCTTGCTGCGAGTTTGTTTAAGTCTTGGTCCTCATTCCTGGTATCAGCTTTGCCTTGTTTCCTTCTCTGCCTGGCCTACCCCTGCTCTGAACTGTGGGTCAGTTAATCAAACAGCCAGTGCCGGTCCCACACTGAAGGTACGGTCAAGTCTCTTGAGCCGCATCAGTACTGGTCTGCTACTTCCTATCTGTGTGACCTTGGATACACTGCTTGGCTTTCTGAAACTCTGGTTTCTTTATCTGAAGAATTTGAATAACATGGGTATATTTTGGAATGACAAATGTGAAAGAAATTGGCACATATAGTGCTCAAAACAGAGTAGAAAATCAATCAATATGCATTTTCTCCCTCTTTCCTGATCTTTTCCAAATTAAGAATAACCTTGGGTCTGCCCAACCACTTCTCAGAAAAAGAAAAGTGGAGGTAAGGCCCATGGGAAGCTTTCATTTTGAGTGCCAGCAACCAGATGTGCTTGCAGTGAGAGTAAAGAATTTAGGATCGGTCCTGGGATTTCTGTGGAGAAGGCACACCTGCTGTGTTAAAGAGCAGATAAGGGCATCTTTTCTCACCTTCATTATTATGTGATAATTCATTTCCTTTTATTTAAAAAACTGTCGCTGTGCGCATAACGAAAAGCAACGGATACTGTGTTGTAGGGTGGACGCAGCGTTCGTAAGCTGTGGTCTGTGCTTCAAGGTGATCCATCACAACCCCGAAGTGATGACCGACGTGTATTGGGCATCTACTATGCGCCCTTCCACGTTCTAAGTCCTCACGAGCATAATTATATCGTTCGCCCTCACAGCAGCCCTAGGGAGTTAGTAGTCTCATGATCCCTGTGCATCAGTCAGCTCCAGCTGCTATAACAAAGAACCACTGACGTGGTGGCTTGAACAACAGAAATTTGATTCCCATGGTTTTGGAGGCTGGAGGTTCCAAGATCCAGATGCTGCCTGATTCAGTTCCTGGTGAAAAATCCTGGCTTGCAGATGGCTACCTTCTTGCTGTGTGCTCACAGCAGGGAGAGAAAGTGAGCTAAGTCTCTGGACTCTTCTTATAAAGGTGCTAATACCACCTTGGGGCTCCATACTCATTTAAATGTACATACCTACCAAAGACCCCACCTGCTAACAATGTGATGACATTGGTGGTTAGGGCTTCAACATATGAATTTTGGGAGGACACAAATATTTAGTTCATAACACTTCATTTCATGGAAAATGTAACTGAGACACAAAATAAAATTATACACAAAATCCACAGTCACTATTATAAGAGACAGGATTTTAAACCAGATCTGTCTAACTGCAAAATGACTTCGATGCTTGTAAATAATAAGTTAATCTATAATTCTAGTAGGAAATATACAACCTATATACAGGAAAACTGTGATGGAGTTGTTAGATGTAATAAATAAAAAGTGACCACCAGTTAAATTTGGATTTCAGAGAGGGAGCTGGGGAGAGAGACAGGAGAGAGAGAGAGGGGGGGGGGGGCGGGGTGGGAGGGAGGGAGGGAGAGAGATTGAATGATTGTTTATAGGAGTTCAAAGGAAAAAAATATAATTCCTCCATAGAGCAATCACATATGGTCGGGAGATTTCCTGGGAGAACTCACCTAGTCACACGCATCTGGCTTGGAAACTTATGTAGTCTGGGAGAGAACACTCCCCAAATATTCCAGGCAAAGGAATCACTGAGTCAAGAGCAGCCCCTGAGGATGATGGAGGAATCAGAAGCAAAGGTCAGAGGGTGTATGGGGATCTTGAAGGCCTAGATAATGAGGCTGGCTCTACTAAGAAGGTGCTGGGGAGCTCGTGGGGTTGATTCTATACACACCCCCAAAGATCTGGTTTTGGGAACGTCTCTTTGTTTCACTAAGATCTTAGGTGACTAGGTCCGGTTTTTCCCAAATTTCCCTGTATTAAAATATCCTAGCTGTCCCTTTCCAGCTC
The DNA here is from genome assembly GCA_003508835.1 of Eonycteris spelaea. Classification (NCBI taxonomy): domain Eukaryota; kingdom Metazoa; phylum Chordata; class Mammalia; order Chiroptera; family Pteropodidae; genus Eonycteris; species Eonycteris spelaea. The sequence continues at coordinate 4,118,733 of PUFA01000004.1, forward strand.
TTCAGGCAGCTGACCATCCCTCAGTAGCCAACTGGGGAAGAGAGAAAGCTTTCCTGCTGTGCCCTGACCCCTGTCCCCCACTGATGCGGCCTGGACACAAGGCGTGGACACAGGGACCAACGCTCCAGCCACCACTGACCTGGCCATTCCCCAGCCTGGGGCAGGGCACCGCACTACACTCTGGACCTGTGCTGTCCTCCAAGACAACCAGCCTGTGGGGTGATCAAGCACAGCCTCTGCCCAGGTAAAGCGTCACGTAGAGAATGTCCCCTGACCCACGTGACAGAATTCAGAGCACAGGGACAAGTTAGCCAAAACCAGGCAAACATCTGCATTAGTGTCATCTAATGATGCCAGTACATCAGCAATTACTTTTACTTTTAAACCTCCCACTCCACGTAAAGTTTGTAAAATGATTCAAGCAAAGTCCCGGACCTCCTTGAACTCCAGGAGCATGGCCTCATTTAGATCAAGAAGATTCTTTTTCTGTTTTCACAAACATGACTTCAGGCAATTACTGGTTTGGGGTTTTACTTGGCTGTTAAAAAAAAATGTATACATCTCAACAGCAAATAAACAAAACTTCATAAATGGATTTAAATGTCTCCCTGTTGCCATGATTCACCTTCGTATTCAGTGGAGCAGAACTTAAAATCCTTCTGAGCGGATCGCATTTTCTAAACATGTAAAAACTGGAGACTTAATGAGGTTGGTTATGTTTCCCCATTCTTGTCAAAGGCTGACAGGTAATCACAGATAATATTTTGGGTAAGTAATAAAACTCACAGTTGGAGGTAGGTATAAAAGGGCAATACCTCGACAAAGAAGGTGCGAAAACAGAGCCGACCTTCACAAGCACTAGATGCTAGGGGAGCGTGCCCTTCTGCAAAAGTCCATGCTCAGGGCCCCTCCTGAAGCCCGTTTCCTGCTGGGCCGGGTGGCCTCATGCTGCTGAGTCATCCGTCTGATGTTGGGTACCTTGTGGGGATGGGCGGGAGAAAATGCAAAGGATGACCCATGAACATCTCCCAGGGCCATTCTCAGCCAAAATCGGGGAACAAAATCAGGCATGTTGCTGGCTCACTGTTCCACAGGCATGTCCTTGGCATCCAGGGGACAACCCCAAAGCTTCCTTCCTGAGGGGACATTGTTGAGAAGAATCTCTTCTGACCAGGGGCTGGGCAGGTCTGGTGGCTAAGTGACATTGGTTGGGTCTCTGTGGACATCTGCCATGTCTGTTTCCAGAAGGGTGACTCTTATCAGCATCTGCCACTCATACACGTAGCTGCTTTTTTGACCTAGAATTATTGCTGTATAATCCTCAACACCAACAGCCAGATGAAGGTGGAAAAGAATGGTGAGCCACGTGCAACCTACTCAACTAGCTTCTCGGCAAGCTTGTCCGATACCTGGATACCTGGGCTCCAGGTGACCCTACTGGGAGACGTCTACTCACTAAGCTTCCCTCATGGAGGACTTGCGTCCCACCAATCAAGTTACTGCTGGCTGAGGGAGAGCGAGACGAGACTGCCCGGGAGCCCGTCGGCAGGCCTGGAGGATCAAGCTTTGAAAGCTTGAATTTTCTGACGGTGAGGTGGGTAGTGCCGGTTTGGCAGGAGCCCAAGGAGTTAGAAGTGGCGTTAATGGGTTTGCAGAGTCCTAGAAGGCAGGAACCATGGACTCTCAAGTGGGTGGGGGTTTTTTTTTCCCAGCCCCGTGAGGGCGAGTTTATTTTCCCCAACATTTTATAAATTAGAGACATACAGAAAAGTTGTAAAAATAGAATACAAGAACAGTACAACAAGCACCTGCATATCTCTCTTCATCTATATTCACAGTTGTTAGGATTTTCCACATTTCATTCCTCTCTCCCTCTTGCATTCATTATATATAACATATAGACATATCTTTCATTATATATATCTTTCATTTTATAGATATCTCAGTATATACACATATACAAATATATGTAGACCTTTAAATTCTTTTACTGAGGTATAATTGACATCTAACATTATAATGTACGCTTTTTAAAATAGCACATTTATCTCACTGTTTCACTTATAACAGGCTTTTTGAGATATAATTCATGACCACAAAATTCACCATCAGTAGTGTACAGTTCAGTAGTTTTCAGCATATTGTTGTGCAGCCATCCATACAATCTAATTTTAGAATAGTTCATCACCCCAAAAAAAAATCCTGTGGCATTCGCAGTCACTCCCCGGTCCACAGAGGGAGGAAGTTGCAGGAACTGATCTGCCTGCTCCTATCCTATGAGTCAAGACTTGCCCCTCATGGCGATTACTCCCCCATATTCCCGGAGAATGTCATCCAGCCCCTTGGGAGCCATCCCAAGCCCCACAGTCTGTTCTTCCATCCAAATCCAGAAGTGGAAATCCATTTGGTGTGGTTAAAGCTCAGCGTGTGGGGCTTAAAGCCATGTGCGGCCCTGAGGCTTCACATGGGACCCCAACAATGTCGGGAGTCACCTGGTAACCACGACTGCGAGGGTCTGGCCCTGTGCTTTCATTGCCAAGCCCTGTGGCTCTCCAGTCAAAGCTCCGTTTGGAAGTGGGGGAGGAGCTACCGATGGGCAGAGCCCAGCTGCAAATCCCAAAGCGCAGGCCCCAGGCGGTCCAGAACCCTACACAGAGCCTGCCCTGGGTCCAAAAGGCCCAGGGGGAAGTCTCGGTTGCAGCGAGGAGGAGGAGGCAGGGCTGGTAAGGCAGTGAGTGCTCTTCAACTGTCCCTTCCCACCCTGCCCCCACCTGCCTAGTACCTGCCCTCTAACCAGAGACTCTAACAGCAGTGATGATGATGATGATGCTGATAGTGTGAAGATGACGGTGGTGATGATGGTCTGACGTGGCAATAACTGAGATTTGCTGAGCACTAAGTCTGCACCAGGCGAATCCATTTTTATGCATTCTTTCATTTGAGCCTTACAACACCACTCGAGGCAAGTCCTTTTATTATCCCTATTTTACAGAGAAGAAAACTGAGGTTTATAATATTTAAATAATATGCCCAAGGTAATACAGCCAGAAATGGGTGGAATAGACTTGAATTAGGCGGTCTGAGTCCCGTCCTTCTGTTTGTTTGTTTGATTTTTGTTTGTTTGTTTGTTTATGTGGTTCTCCAGGAAGAAATATCTGTAGAACTGCTATTGAATTTAAAACTTAGAGTGCGGTGTACTGCCTTAGTTTTCTACTGATGCTGCCATAAGCTACCATAAATTTAGTGGCTTAAATGGTACACATTGATTATCTTGTAGTTTTGGAGATCAGAAGTCCAATATGGGTCCCACTGGTCTACAATCAAGATGCCGGCAGGCTGCGTTCCTTCTGAAGGCCCTAGGGGAGATTCTGTTTCCCCGCTTCTCCAGCTTCTGAAGCCACCTGCATTCCTAGCTCGTGATCCTCTTCCTCCATCGCCGAAGCCAGCCCCGGCGCATCGAGTCCTTCTCAAGCTGCCGTCATCTCTCCAGTCCTCTCTCTTCCGCCTCCCTCATCCACTTACGAGGACCCCTGTGAGCACGTCAGGCCCACCTGGGTGATCCGAGATCCCTCCCATCGCCAACCTTAAATGCACCTGCCACCGCCATCCCCTTTACCACGCAAACTAATATCTTCAGAAGTTCCAGGGAGGAGGGTGTGGGCACCCTTGGGAGGCCATTATTCTGCCTCCCACATGTAATAGCTTGGAAAAGAAAAATTTGAGCTTGACTCTCAACTTGGGCACATGGCTTCACTGCTCTGAACTTCCTCTTGTTTATCTCTAAGCCGGGTGATGACATCTGGTTTACAGAGATGTCATGAGAGTTGGCTGCTGGGCGAGAAGCCTCTGCCAACCTCAGGTGCATGGCTGGGGCTCCAGACGTGAGCTGCCTGCAGTTTACCCTTCATGTCCTCCTTCCAAGAGTCTTCCATGTAGATCATATTTTATGCCTTTCATCTTTGGTAGTGGGTCCTGTCTGGTCCCCCGCCCAGCACTCCAGGGACTCCTTGGAGATGCCCTAAAGCCCATCATTCCTGTGTCCCTCTAGCAGCTGACAGATGCCTGGCCCAAAGTCGGCCCTCAGAACAAACTGTCAGAATTCCTGAACTTAAAGTGAGAAACCTGGACAATACCATTTTTTAATTTAAATGGCTGTTTCTTTCCCCTCTCTCTTTCCCTCTCCTTCTCTCTCCTCTCCTCTCTCAATTCACCATGACTGTTTCTGGCTGAACACAGCAGTCGTACAGAACAAATATCATACTGGAAAAAAGCTATACCTGATTTCACTTCAGACACAATGCATTTCAAAGGGGCTTGTTTAGGAATTTTCTTTCTGGTGCTACTATAACCCAAAAGAAGGACAAAGTATCGTAATCACCTCCTATAAATCGAATGAGTGTGTGTGGCTTTTCACCAGAGGGAAAATGGACTCATTTTTGATGATGAAATCATGCCAGTTTTATAGCTGAAATATTTGACTGAGGTGAACAGCAGACTGGGAACAATGGGTTTTGGAGAAAGAGAGATGGGGAAAGAAAAGATGTCTTTTTTTTTTGTTGTCTCGGGGACCTCTGACAAAGTTCAAGGGGAGAGTGACAGATGGTATCCTCTTTATCAAACTTCCAAAGATAGAATTTTCTTATCAGTTACCCCAGCAGTGAAAATCTTTTTTTTTTTTTACAGCATGAAATAGGAGGTTGCTTTGTAGTCATGGTGAGGTGCAAGTCACAGAAAATTGCCACATTTTTGTTACATTTTTGTGACAAAGTGCTGGCTATTTCTCAGAGAAGTAGGTTTATTGCTATTTTGCACTTTCGAATCCCTTCATTTCATGAACCTTTATCTTTGGGACATAATGAAGAGTTAAAAGAAGCTTGACCAGGTCCCAGTTAGATGTTTAAAGGTCTCTCTTTGGATTTACCTTGATGACTTTCGCAGCAGAAAAGCCAGTCCGTCCACCGAACAGACATTTCTCGAACATGTTCTCTGCTGCACGAGCGTGAAGAAGGTAAGGTTCAGAAGACGTGATTCCTGCCGATGAGAAGTCAAAGCATTTCCATACTTCCCTGTACCTGTGCAGCATCCTCACGAGACAGAAAGTCAGGCCCCATCACTGGCTCGTCCCCATCCCTTCATTTCCATTAAAGTCACCTCTGGGTGTGTCCATATCGCCGCTTAGACACCCTCCAATTTAGCCACCTCCCTCCCTGCCACTGCCTCGATGCAGGTCCCTATCACCCCAGGCTCCCAAATGCGCACCTCACCTCTTCTAAAATGAATCGAATCCTATCGCTCTTCTTCTTGAAACCGTCCAGTGTTCCAAACTCCTTCGAGACCTTGTCTAGAGTCACTGTTGTGCCTTTCAAGACTCCTCGTAGCCTGGTTACTGCTCAGCTAATTCTTGAGGGGCCGTCACTATGGACAGGCTCTGTGGCAAGTGTCTTCCATCCTGCGACATGTTCAGCCTCTCACAAACCTGCTGCATTTTTCTTTCATGGATGAGAAAATCGAGGACCAGAGAAGTTAAACGAGCAGACGCTGAGCGGCAGGGCTAGGACGCAGACTCAGCTGCCCGGCTGGCTCCAGAAGCCCCATTCTTGACCCCTGCAGGAATCTGCCTGCTTGGCATGCCAGACGACTCACTCCAAGTTGCTGGTAGCCTCACTCATGCCTCCGTCACGTGAACAGCACTCCTCACCAACACGCCCAGCACACTCACCCCGGCCAGTGTCACATGCGTCTCAGACGTCACTCCCTTTGGGAAGCTTTCCTCAACAACCCCTGTCCCCTTGCTGGACTATTCTGCCCACGGCACCTTGTTCACCCTCAAGGGACTTCCAGCGCATTGTTTGACAAATAACTGTGGGTCTCTCTCCTCACTAGACTAAACTCCTCCGTAGCAACCAACTTCTCTTAATTTACTATTCGATCTCTAGTACCTAGCTCAGGACCTGGCTCAAAGCAGGATTCAATAATGAATGAATGAATGAATGAATGAATGAACGAATGACAAAGTAATATTCTAGCTGACCTCACCGTCCCTTCTCTTTTTATTCTAGGTAAGAACCAGGGTTCAAGTTCACATGCTTAAATTTCTGCCTGCAGGACGTCCGGCTTCCACAGAGGACGAAGAGAGCTGGGAAGACGGGCGCCTCACTTTTACGACGACCACAGCAGCGGCTTGGGCAGCCTGCAAAGCCACGCCCTTTCCCAAAAGTGTCAGATGGCTGAGGTCACAGGGCAGCCCACGAAGCGGACAGCTGAGGGCAGGCTGGCACCTCCACGTGCAGACGGCCCGTGAGCACTTGTAACTGGGGCCGATGCCGCTGGACACCGGCCAGGAGAATTCGCCGGAATTGCAATAAGTCGTTGGGCGCTTACTGTCAGTCAATGAGAGACGACAAAAGCCATGGGTGCCACAGACACAGGGGGAGTCATACCCACATGGGGTGCTCTCTGGGGACATTCCAGGATGCTAACACAAAAGACACCGGAGACCTGCCCACGCCCCTCTGGTGGGGTCCCCGGGGAAGGAGCTACGGTGCTCTGCCTGGACCCCACCCCCGCCCCCCAACCCTCCTCTGAAACAATGGCCTGAAACCCCAGAAAGCAGTGTGGCATTTCCTTATGAGGTTAAACGTACACTTACCCTGTGACTCCGCCATCCACTCCCAGCTATTAGCCAAGTGCTTTGCCACGTATGTTCACGCGAAAACCCGTTCTAATGTTTATAGCGTGTTTTCTTTAAAGTCTCCAAAAACTGAGAACAATCCACATGTCCTTCAACTGGTGGATGGATAAATAGTGAGCATGGCCCCTCCCTATGAGGGAATAGTGCTCGCAGTGAAAACAATGAACCCTTGGCCCATGCGGCAGCCTGGACGAACCTCATAAACATCATTCAGAGTCAAGGAGCCAGACTCAAAAGGCGACATCTGTGTTTCCATTTGTGTGATAACCTAGAAAGGCAACACGGCAGGGACAAGCACCAGATCAGGGGGTGCCGGGGCCAGGGGTGGGGGAAGGGTTGGTCCCGAGGGGGCGTACAAGGGAATCTGGGGGAACTGTTCTGCATTCTGATCGTGATGATGGTCACACAACTCTTAGATTTGTCAAACATGGAAGAAACGGACATAAAGAAGGGGAATTTTACTGCATGTAAATAATAACTTAAAATGGAAAAAAACATACATGCACAGAATGCAAGGGGACATTTTTTTCCCACCAGCCCACACATCTGGAACACCAGTTTATCCTCCTGAGGGCCCTCAGTGATTAGCCTGCAGCCCCTCCCACTGGGACCTTCCATCCACCCCGTACCCATGGCCTCTGTCCCTCGCATAAAGAGCTATGTGCAAAAGTCCATGCAGATTTCACGCCCAAAAATAATTTCCTCTTCTCGACACTGCAGCCTTCCTGTCTGCTTTAAGACCAACGCTCCCCAGACTGGGGTTCTGGAAAGCGACACTCCAGACTCAGGATGCTTCACAGTGACGAGGAGATCTTTAATGTTTAAAACTGATTGGAGAGGGGGCCCGCAGCGCACCCCCTCGTCTCTCATCGTCCTCTCCCTCACTGAACAGCCGATGGGCATTGGAGAGAACGTTTGGTAAAACACGATTTTAACAAAATTCTGTAAACAGCTTGAGTAAGATCCCTTTATCCTTGGGGAGTCAGGAATCCCAGCAACAAATGCGCGCTAGATCGCAATAATCTTTGGTTCCGATAAATCGACTTCTTCTTTTCATCGCTATAAATTATTCCCACGGAGTTAATGCTCGTCTTAGCATCTGTGTTTTATATATCATTGCATCATATTCTTGTGGAGGGAGGGGTAGGGTAGAACCAATACATTTTGGGTAAAAGTTTCTATCAGCAGAGACAGCTGTGGTGATGTAAAGGGAAGACAGAGAAACAATTATAATTCAGATAATTATTTGGAAGATGACACCGGTGACTGCCGCTCTACTTAGAATTCTTCAGGGATGCTCACTGCTGCAGGAAAAGTCTAAACACCATTATGAGTCATATATGATTCATCATGATATTTATGATTACCCTCAATCTTAAAATAATAACACATTAAACATTTTACTTTAACTTAAAAACCTATGAGTTTTGTGGAGTGCCAACAGCTTTTCTTTATTTGGAGTTTCCAGTCTTTTTCTTTCTTCCTTTCTTTCTTTCTTTTTTTTTAAAACATAAACCCACCCCAAAACATGGTCTATAATTTCCAATTTGGGTTCCTTTAAAGTAAGTGAGAACTTAAGATAAAGTCTCTTAAGAGCAGGTATTTTTAGATTTATACAATTCTCTTCAATCTTTTAAAGTCACCTCGCCCACACCTAATTCAATTGCAGTTATTTTTAGTGATTTCCCTTTATAGAAAGATCCTTCCCAAAGAATTAAACTCCATTTTTGTGGAAATAACTCATTCTTGGCACTCCTACTTCGCTGGGTTTTGTAAAGCGGGGATCACAATAACAAGCAGGGCTGACACTAAGGGCATTCAGCTCGACCAGAAGCAGAGGGGCAGGTCCCAGCGTTGGGGGTGGGGAGGGGTGTCTGGGACCTGGCTGGAGGTGACTGGGAGAGCTGTTATTTGGGGATTCTCAGATGGAACAGGTGCTCTGATACCTGAATTCTGCTTGACTAACTCCCCAGGTGAACCAACGCCCCTTTCTCTCTATAAACATACAACTTGAGACCCCCCCCAAGCCAACGCTTCCCTCTGGAGCAGTCTTTTGATTAACCCATCAGCCACCTGCCTCTCTACTCCCAGGAGCTCGGCTGCTCCCCCTTCTCTGAGAAGCCAATTTTCATTCACACCTCTGGCTCCTCGACTCTCCTCCTGCAACCCGAATGTTCAGATTGCGATTCACCATCGCGTGCATTGAAAGCCTCAGCCAAGAGCAGGGCATTGGGAGGCCCAGGGACACTTGACCGAATCGCTTTAGGGAGGCCAAGCACCCTCTGTTCTCACACTTGCTTCCTGGGATGAGCGCTGGCTGGCCCAGGAACTGAGTGAGCCGCCACACCTTTCCACGTCCTGACGCTGCAGGGGGCTGCCTCTAGGATGACAGCGAAGACTGCGACTCAGCTTACTTTTTCCAGAACCTTCTTTAAGGCTCATTCCTTGCCTTGGGAGGTGCTGTGATGCCTCAGATCCTCCCCTCCCACACCCCATACTTTCGCATATCACATCAGTTTGGCTTACATAGCATTTCTTTCCAAAATTAAAATGTTCTCTAGATATGGAAGTAAAAGAGAAGACAGGGGAGGGGTGGAGAAAAGAAGGAATGAAAAAGACAGGAAGGAAAGAAAGGAGAAAAAAATGCAAAATAGGTAGCTTCCCCACGTCCAGACAATTTCACTTTTCTGTAAAGGTTTTTCTAAACATCAGTTTGCATTAGCTAATTCTCAGTTGCAAGTGCTCTTAGCAACATAGTGGTATTAAAATTGGATTTGGGCAATGGGCAGTCCCTGAAGCACTTAACTTTGAGCGTATCTGCTTCCCTTGGAGCTGCTTAGAAGCGAGGATCTGGCCCTCTGGGGTCTGGTGAGTGGGAGGCGAAAATGACAGGAGCCCGAGCTGCCTAGCACCCAAGGCCGGCAACCCACAACCCAGCCCGTGGCTGGGCAGGGGCAGAGGGGCTTTAGTAGCTCTGATTTTCACTAATGGCTAATTGTCCCTTACAGATTCTCCTGAAGTCAAAACAGTCCGTCACAGTGATTTTCGCATGTGCTGGGTCTTAGAACCTTTTGGATTATTTAGTAGGGAAAAACAGGTGATCTCATCTGAAGCCTTCCAAACCAGAATGGAGAGCAAAGGCAGGTGTCTGTGTTCTTAGCAGGCTGCATGCTGTGGCTTTCAAAGTCCTTCCTCAGAGCACTTTCTGCAAGCTCCTCATTGTCCAGATAGGGAAACTGAGGCTCCTCTTTCTTTGGCAAGGTGGGGTGTTCAGTTCCCCACAGCTTCCAGAGACTTCTGGGACAGAGATGTTTTGACATTCATCTGACCCTGAGACCAGTAAAGGTGCTGAAGTCTGCTGGAGGCAGAGGACATGTGAGGGATGCTTTCCTTTCCTCAAGATTCCAATGAGAGGCTCCATCATTGGTGGGTGTAGGAACCTGCTCAACCCATAGGGCTAATCAAGCATCCTGCCTGCTCACAACTGGACCTTCTACTTTGGGATAGAGCCAAGTTTGCTGAGAAGAGATATTAATAGATGATTGTAGAGCAAGAAAGAGAGAGGAGAGAAAGAAAGAGAGAGAGAGAAAGGGAGAGAGAGAGGGAAAGAGCAGATGATTTCATAACAGAACATTTGGTCTAGATAATTCTGGACCAATCCGTCATGAAAAAGCTGTGAGTCTTAACTCAGTCTCTTTGCCTCTCTGAGCCTCACATTGGTTATCTGTGAGCTGAATTCATCCTGGAATCCTGTGTCCCTCTGTCTGAAAGTGTCCTGGGCAGTTAGAATGCAGGTCCCTCTGAACTGCACACATCATGTCTGCATTGTGGAGGCGGTGGAGGTAAAAAGAGGCGGGGACATGGAAGTAAACAAGTGTCGTGGAGGCTGAAATGAGAACGGAATTCTAAGGGGAAAGAATTTCCATATGAAGAAAGTGGACAATATAGAGCTGGCTTTTGCTGAACAAGGACATGTCATGCCTGGGGTTGGAGGCCGTTTTAAGTGGAAGCACGCACACATACAATGATGGGGTTTGTCAAAGGGACACAGGAGCCAACTGAAAGAGCTCCCAATTTGAATGACAAAATAAATATAGTAGTATTGGATTAGGACCCAAGTATAAAAGAAGTATTCACGAGTCCATACAGCTATAACTAAAATATTGAATGAATCAATGAATCAATGAATAAGAGAGAGAGATGAATCTCTTGTGTAGAATTTCAAATAATTTCTGCAGATGCTCTCTCCTCACAGAGAGGGAGCATAACTCCCCACTCCTTAAGGGCGATCCTCATGTAGTGACTTTCTTTCAAAGAGAAAGTAGGAAAAGGAAGTTAAAAAAAAAAAAGAGTATTTTATAATGGAGAAATCTTACAAACACCACCTTGGGCAGGTGTTTAAGATCGACAGCCATAGTGATGTCATGTTGATAGTATGTGCCCTCGATATTATGTGATGGAAACAACCCTTTCCCTCTGTGGTCTTCCTTCCCAAAATCCATACCACCAGCCTACGCCTGAGAACAACATCAGACAAATCCCCACGGAGGGCCATTCTATGGAATATCTGATCACCACCCTCAAGACTGTCGAGGTTATCGAAGACAAGGCAAGTCTAAGAAACTGTCACAACCAAGAGGCGCCCAAGGGGACAGGACAACAAATGCAATGTGGGATCCTGGGACATAAAAGAGGGTGTTAGCGAAAGGCTAAGGAAATCTGAATAAAATATGGGGTTTCGTCACTAACATTGGTTCATTAGTGTGACAAGGGTATCGCACTTCCGTTAAGGTGGTGGTAACAGGAAGATGGGATTGCAGTATGCGCAAACTCTGCACCATCTTCACCACTTTTGTAAGAATCCAGATCTATCCTAAGATCAAAGTTTTCATGACAAGAACAACAAAAGGAGGAGGGGGAGCCCCAATAACATAGCCCCCGCATGACTTCGACATGTGCTGCAGGAGCTGTGCTCATTTAGCACTCACAGGGCTTTGGGAATTAATCATGCATAATGAATAGATTTAAAATTAGCCCGAGCCTTTTGGTAACAGCTGGTCCCCCAACCCCCCCAGAATCCATAACATACAATCTATTTCGATGGGCTGCTCTGGGAACCCTGGTAAGGAGGCACAGAAGATCTGCCGGCCCTCAGAGGTGGTTCTCTGGACCCCAGCTGAGGGCCTGTCTGGTGGAGCTGGAAACCTGGCCCTACACCCCCATTCCCGCCATCAAAGCCATGGCCAGATCCTCTTGCTTCCCACGGATGGGCATGTATGGCCACCTCTACTAGAGCAAGAGAAATGTGCTCAGATGCTGACCAAATGCAACGGTCAGCAATGCAACGACGGGGCTCTGACTTCTGACCAAAGGACACGCCAGCCTCCCCCTCCCACAGGTCCTGGGTGCCATCTCAGGCTGAGTGAGGGATGATGCTGAGGACAACAGGTGGCCAACAGGTGAGCTTGGCTGAAGGCTGGGGCTGGAGGTGAAGTGGGATGTGATAGCCCAGCTCCCAGTTAGGATCAGAAAGGCTTAGGTCAGGGCTCTGCCCCTAAGTAGCCAAAGGCCCTTGGGAAATTTATCTTGTTTTCCTGGGCCTCAGTCCCTCCCTCTGGGGGTGGGGGGACATGTGACATATCAGATGAGAAGCACAAGTGCCCTACTGCCTCATGGAAAAGACTCTCATAACCTTAGCCTGTAAGTGACTAGGGATCAGCATGAATAGTGAGCACAGGCCCCCCCACCTCCATCTGTCACAATTTATTTGAATACTTCAATTGTGCTTCTCAAGTTTCTGCAATGTAATAAAATCAATATCTAGATGGTTTTTAAATGTATCCTGTTTTATAAAATAAATGTTACTGAATTTTCAAAAAAAAAGTTTTAATGAAATCATCTTTACAAAGGTATGAAGTGGGTCCACGAAGAACTGTCTCTACTGCTGGATACTGCTCTAAGTGGAGGTTCTACCAGCCTCCCCGGGCTCAGGGTCTACACCTGAGGAGTGGGGACACTCACTGTGCCGAGTCAGTCAGTAATTGTGCACAGGTGAGAGTCACAGAGAGGACCCTGAGCTCCAGATGATAACACGGCAGCCAAGGCTTGGATTTCCGCCAGCAGAGAGCCAACAAGGCCGTGTCTGGACTTATGACATAAGAAATGGTGTTCTTCTGAGCTGCTAAGGTTGTAGTAATTTGTTTCACAGCAATAGCGGACCACTGCATCTACCACAAGCAACAGAGAAATGGCCCAGATGGCAGGCAACCACAGCAGAGGTGGGCACGAGGCTCTGGGTGCAGGGTGGCCTCCCAGAAGGAGACAGGAGAGAAGCAAGGGTTTGGAGGCCAGGACGTGGGCTCACATTCTGGCCCTCCTCTAATCTCCCATGTGTTCTTGGGCCAGTAACTTCCCATGTCTGAGGCTTAATCCCGACCTCTATAAGTTGGGGATCATCAAAATGAGGGCTTATCTAAGCATTTTGTGAGTTATGATATGGTGGGCCCGATTCATGGCCACCTTTGATATTTGATGGTGGGATGGGAAGCAGCGTTGGGCTTTGGGAAGTAGACAGAAGGGAGTCAGGGGGCTGTCTCCTCAGCATCGGTCTCCTGTGGCCCATGCACGGTCCCCAGATTTTGCTTTGGGAAAGCTATATCGAGAGAAACTGGCCTGAACTAGTGTGTCCCATTCCTCTGACCACAGCAGTTGGTTCCAAGATATCATGGCAGCAGCAATGAGACAGAACGGGGTCATTGACTGACCTAGGGAACAGATATTCCCCTCTTCCCCTCGGTGATGTTGGATGAGAATGTGGGGCCTGCACTGACATGGTCTTTCTGTTAACATGTGAGATGAGGGTGGTGGCTGAGGCTGTGTCTAACACCATGAAACAGCCAGGAGGACCCATCTGGGTGGGCAAGCCAGCTGGGCTGCTCTGCGCACGCGCGCGCACACACACACACACACCGCACACACACACTCCAGCCATTTGTTTGGCCTCCTTACAGCTTTACAAAGCAGGTTCCAGCAAAGCCCAAATCTTCCTCTGATCCACACTGATATGAAGACTGACTTTGAATTCACTCTGACCAGAGAGATTTTTGACGCAAATATATCAAAGAGCGTCAGCTGGGTTTCCGGGCAAGATGGCGGATAGGCAAATGCTGTGCTTGCCTCCTCTCATGACCACATCAAAATTACAACTAAACCACAGAACAAGCATTACTGAAAATCAACTGAAACCTAGATGAACAGAGTCCCACGACTGGGGACACACAAACGATGCCACCTCGAGACTGGTAGGAGGAGCGGAGATGCGGAACGGGCAGGCCCACACCCATGTGTGGTAGTGGGAGTGATATCTCGGCTGTGGAAGTCCCCCTGGAAAAGCAAGGGGTCCATGCCCCACTCTGGACTCCCCAGCCCAGGGTTCCAGTGCCAGGAAGAGAAGTCCCCACAACTCCTGGCTGTGAAAACGAGTGGAGATTATGGTTGAGAGGGACAAAGGGCTACTGGAGTCACAGACATTCCTTTTAAGGGATTCGCATGCGGATTTACCACTGACAAACTTACTCTGAGCTCCAGCGCTGGGGCAGCTGCTTGAAAGGCACCAGGGACACACGGGGAGGGGCTGAGCTGTCTGGCTTCAGGGCGAAGGCTGATCTTCTACCAGGCAGAAGTGCTGGCAGAGGCCACTGTTCTTTTGTTGAGCCCTCCCCCTCCCAGTGCGCAGATGCAGGCGGCCGCCATACTGAATCTCCATCAACCTGCTTAACGCTGGTTGCCCCACACTGATGATTCCCTGAGACCCCACCCTCCCTAACTTGCAGGCCCACCTAAGCCCCCTCCAGTGGCTTTTCCATACCTGTCTTGGTTCATGCTGCGGACTTCCCTAAAATCCCTCAAAGGTTCACAAAACCTAAACAAGCAGCATCTGGCCTCAGGGTGTCCCGTACCTCTTGCTGAGCAGCCCCAAGCCTAGAACTCACAGCAGCTGGCCTCGGTTTGCAGCTCAGCCTCTTGAGGCACATCCAAGCCCAGTGTGGGTGGCAGCCATCTGCAGATTGCTTGGTGGCTCATGCCAGGTGGCCCCAACAGGGCACAGACAGCTGGACTTGGCCTATGGTGGGGCCCCTCCCAGGAGGTTCTGACCTGCAGTCCGGTGGCCGGCTTCCAGCTGAGCCGCAGCAGCACCTGGGGCCACATCTGAGGATGACACACCCAAAGGCAGACAAAGCAGGCACAAGAGCTCTGCTGAAGTGAATCCTGCTCTGTAGGGTCAGCCTGGCACAGCAGCTCATTCATTGTAGCCACAGCCAGTCCGAACCAGTTGGGCCCAAGGGTTAATCCCTCCCATTGATGTGCAAACAGCAACTGAGGCTCAACTACAGTAGGAGAGCACACACCACCCATACAAGGGACACACCTGAAGCGCCGGCTCAGGTGACTGCGTCGCTGGGTCCTACAGGACACTTACTACATGAAGCCACTCTACCGTGACTGAGGGACATAGCTAATACGTAGAAACAGCCCCATCTGATACATAGACAACACAGGGAGGCAGCCAAAATGGGAAGGCAAAGAAACACGTCCCACATTGAAAGAACAGAACAAAGCTCCAGAAAACAAACAAACAAACAAAACAAATAAAATGGGAACAAAGCAATCTACAAGATGCAGAGTGTAAAACAGTAATTGTGAGGATGCTCAATGAACTTAGGGGAAGAGTAGATGAACGCAAGAAGAACTTTAACAAAGAGAAAACATAAAAATGGAAATTTAAAAAATTTTAAAAACAGTCAGAAATGAAGAATACAATAACTGAAATAAATAAGTAGATCAGATGAAGCAGAGGACTGAATCTGTGATTTAGAATATAAGGTAACAGAAAACATCTAAGTAGAACAACAGAAAAAAAAGAATTAAAAAAAAAAAGAATAGTTTAAGGGGCCTCTGGAGTAACATTCACATCAGAGGGGTACCAGAAAGAGGAGAGAGAGCAAGAAATTGAAAACCTATTTCAAGAAGCAATGATGGAAAACTTCCCTAATCTGGTGAAGGAAGTAGACTAGACATATAAGCCCAAGAAGCACATAGAATCCCAAACAAGATAAATCCAAAGAGTCCCACAACAAGACACATCATAATTAACATGCCAGTGGTTAAAAAACAAAAATCTTAAAAGCAGTAAGAGAAAAGCAGTTAGTTACCTACAAGGGAGCTCCCAGAAGACTATCGGCTGATTTCTAAACAGAAACTTTGCAGGCTGGAAGGGATTAGTAGGAAATATTCAAAGTGATGAAAAGTGAGAAACTATAACCAAGATTATTCTATTCAGCAAAGCTATCATTTAGAATCGAAGGACAGGTAAAGAGCTTCCCAAACAAGAAAAAGCTGAAGGAGTTTATCATCACCAAGCTAATATTACAGGAAATATTAGAAAAACTTCTTTAAGAAGAAGAAGAAGAAAGGGGGAAAAAGATTTAAAAATATGAATAATAAAATGGCAAATAATTACATATCTATCAACAATTATTTTAAATGTTAATGGATTAAATGTTCCAATCAAAAAACACAGGGTGGCTGAATGGGTAAGAAAACAAAACCCTCACATATGCTGCCTGCAAGAGATTCACTTCAGATCAAAAGACACACACAGACTGAAAATAAAGGAATGGCAAAGGATGTTTCATGAAAATAGAAACAAACAAAAAAGCTAGGGCAGCAATACTTACATCAGACAAAATAGACTTTAAAACAAAGGCTATACCAAGAGACAAAGAAGGACCCAGTTATCTCAATTCTAGGCGTTTTCCAAAGAAGCCCAGCACTATACTGAAGGGACATGAGAATCCACAGGTTCACTGCAGTATTATTTACAGGAGTCGAGATACGGAGGCCGCCTGGGTGTCCAGCAATGGAAGAATGAATGAAGACGAGGCGATACATATGTACAATGGAATATTACTCACCCATAAAAAGGAATGAGATCTTGCCATTCGTAACAACATAAATGAACCTGGAGGGTATGGTGCCGAGTGGAGTAAGTCAGACAGAGAAAGACAGATGCCATATGATGTCATGCATCCATGGAAACTGAAGAACAAACTAAATGAACAAAACAGAAACAAACTCATAGATACAGAGAGCAGTCTGAGGGTTGCCAGATGAGAGAGGGATTGAGGGTTACATGAAAAGGGGCAGGGATTAAGAACTACAAATTTATAGTTGCAAAATAGTTACGGGGATGTAAAAATTCCAACTGTAATTAAAAATAAATTATTAAGAACGAAAAAAGGGATATCAGCTGTCATGCATTTCCTCCATATTTTGTTCGTATTTAAAAACACACGAACCCCAAAAGTAGAAGTCACAGAGCCACTCTTTACAAAGAATGGAAACCATGGTTAGACATTCTCGGGTGATAAGCGTCACTTTTTAGAACTTTGGCAGCATGAATCTCGCAGTGAGGGTGTGCCGTGCTCAGGAGAGAACGGGAAAGCAGTCAGGCTGGGCGCGTGTTTTCCTCTACTTCCTATAACAAGTGGAACACGTCAGGCCATGTTAACATTCCATCATTCTGTCATTTAGGAGTCTAGTTCTACTGATTAGTTTGCTTCCTGATTCTATTTTGGTTTCCTGATTCTTTGAAAGCCTGATAATACTTTGTTGTTTTGTTTGCTGGGTTTGTTGTGTTCTTTTACATTGTGTTGGGCAGCCTCTTCACCCAGGCCAGGAGGCTCAGGCCTCCTAGGGCACCTCAGCTGCTTCCTGTGTGGGCATAGCCCTGACAGTTCTGTCTGCATCTGGTCCTAGGGGAATCCCAGGAGGCTTCCCAGAGGAGGTGACACCGGAGCTGATCTCTGTGGGATGAGCCGGAGCTTCCCAGAGGATGAAGAGAAAAACCAGCAGGTGCTAAAGAGCGTGGTGCAGAGAGAACAGGGCAGAGTCCCCTGGCGGTTGGGCTCTGCCGGTGGGGTGGGGGAGTCATGTTGCAGACCCGGGCTCGGCAGGGAACCATGGAAGCCATATGGCCCTGGACCAATTTGCTGGGCTGGGGCTGAAGGCAGGGGATGGGCCGGGAGGCTGTAGCAGAGGTTTAAAAAAAAGAAGGCAAGTAGCAGAATGAGAGAAAGGACAGCATCCTATTCATATAGGAAAAGGATGCGCCAGGAGGCACGTGTGCATGTGTGTTACGTGCATGTGGTGGTGGTGGAGGGGTGGAGGCCGCACCTGCCTGCTGTCCAGGGCGAACGCAGCACGAATTCACTCACTTCTCCTTTCATTCCTGGCGTCTATTCTGGGTGTGAGCTAGGCAGGGGGACCCAGAGGATGAGGACTCAGATGTGGCTTCTTATCTCAAAAGAGAAAGGGAGTCAGGGTGGGCTTCTTGGAGGAGGTGACTTTTTCAGCAGGTGATACAAAACCTAAGGTAGAATAAGATGAAAGGTGGGCTCCACGGGAATCATATCTGCCAAGGCGCCCTCCTCCCTGCCGTCCCCTGGCCCTCTGAGTCACCGGGTAGCGGGTGACTGGGCTTCAGGAGTGAATCACTGAGGAGAGGAGCTGCTGCCTCTGAGTGACATCTCCCTCCTCCCAGAAGTGGCCTGGAGCCTCCCCGCTGGCGTTCTAGCCTGATGCCCCCTTCACAGGGGGTGTTGCCAAAAAGAGGTGCCCCTTCGTTCCCCAAGCGGCAGGGCTGAGGGGCTCCTTCTGGCCCTGGGAGAGGTGTTAGCTGAGCCAGACCTGTGTTGTAGGGATGGATGGGCTGCTGTCTTTCTCCTAGTGACCCCATCTGAACCTCAAGGGCCTCTGGCCATGTTGAAAAGAGAGAGGAGGAGGTGTCAGACTCCGGCCAGAGGCAAAACCAGGGCCACACCTGGGGGATGGGGAGGAGGGCAGTGGTCACTTCCTGTGTGGGGTGGGGCTGGCAGTAGCAATGCGGGTGGGGCTCCGTCCACTGCCCTGACCCCTCTCCCAAACAAAGTGACCCCTGCTTTGCCAGAGAGGGACTTGCCCCAGATTGCTAAAACTGAGCAGCAGATAAAAATACAATTCTAGACCCTTCAGCCACACCCCCGCCCTCCCTCCCCAGCTACTCTGCAGAAGCCTCTCTGGAAAAAAACCAGACTCGGAGACTCATCTCTCTCAAGTCAAAGCTGACGGGCCGGACGCGGCACAGTCTGCCCTCCAGTGGCGCGTTCCCCACAAAGGCACGAACTCCGAGGGTTTGGCAGAAAATCCACGGTGAGCGAGCGTTGAAAACAGACTCCTGTTCTTCCTCGCCTTCTGGGATTCTCGATTTAACCTAACAAGGAAATATTTCATCCCCACTCCGGGTCCAGGATGCGTTTTCTGTAGCCTTTACCGACTTCCCTTCCATTCAGCAAAATATGAATGTTTTCTCACAAAGATGAACTATGGACAAAAAAAAAGGTGATTTTTGTCGTGGAACCGTAGAAACCAGAAATGTTTAGAAAAGTGGAGAAACTCCACGCTGATGTGCGTGCTTGTCATGTGGCCCTTCCTTGGGTAGCAGGAGCTGGTGAAGGCGCCCAAACGGAACGCCCAGTGTCAGTGCGACGTGGGGAAGAGACAGGACACGTCCCCCCCCCCCACACACACACTTCCTCCTGGCTGCGTGACCTGGAGCAAATTAGTTAAACTCTCCAGGGCTCAGTCTCCTCACCTGAAAGGGGAAGATGACAATGTGAGGCTTAAACGGGTCACACACATCGGGGACTTGGGGTAATGCCTGCGACGTGGCAGGTGCTGAGTAAGTATTTCAGATTGTTGTCGTTGTCTTAAGGTACCGGATCTCCGGCTCATCCAACCGCGTGCAATACAGTAAGGAGTGTGGCGAATATTTGGTCACTTTCAGCGGCCAGTCGCCCAAACCTTCCCAGGTGAGGGCTGGTCCTTTTTCGCACTGTGGAAAGAGGAGGGGACAGACATCCCCTCCCCCATCCTTTTGCAGACGGGCCATGCCATGCGACTCCCGTGCGGGACGGGAGCCGTGGGGGGAGGGACACACAGAAGCAGGGACAGTTGGGGATAATCCGTGGCAACAGGGCTTGTGGGTGTCAGTGTGGACAGCGGGACAGATGTGGCACCTCAACCCAGCCAGTGCCGGAGGTGATCTCGCCCGCCCTGCTGTCAACCCCCTTTCTCTTGCTTCTTATTTTGCCCAGCTCTCTGCCTTCCTCTGAATTCTGTGAGCTGAATTCCGTCAGACAGTTCTGTCACGTATACCCAAGAATCCTAACTTGTATAAGGACGCTGGAGCCCGGAGAGGGCCACAAGCTTGCTCAAGGTCACACAGCAACTCCACGGCAGGCAGAGCCGGGCTGCACCTGCTTGGGCGCCTGCCCAGTCTCCCACCCACATGGGGAAGATGAGCTGGTGCGTCCTTCCTAGCTCTGCAGCACCCAGGCGCAAGCATACAGGTGGTCTGTTAAGAGCCACCGCCCGTCTGAAGGAGCGGTACAAATCCTCAGCTGCTGTGGGACGCAAGAAAACCACGCTCCAGGACATAAAAAGCACCTAGTTTCTTCCGCAGCTCCAAACTTGCCCCCTTCGCTACAGATCCCTTCAGCCAAGGCCTCACCTGCCGTTCACGGCTCACGGGCTCCACCCAGTGGCTGTCTCGCTGGCTGCAGAGGCCCAGAGGCCTTGACTGAAGACTGGCGGGTGCCGGGGCTCTGTCCTCAGAGGCGGGCAGAGGCGGGGCGAGGAGGATCTGAGGGGCGAGTCAGGGAGGACGAACTGCGCGGGTCCTGCTCTCAGTTAACTCCGCGAAACTGCGACCCTCCCAACGCTCATGAGAGGCCGGGTCCTGAGGACTCCGTGACACATGAGACGTCGTCCTCCATCTCAGGGGTTTATAGTTCTGCAGGAAGGATACAGACAATTACAGGGCAGTACGTGTCCTGGCAGGAGATGAAGTGTAAGGTGCCAAGGGGGCGAGAGCAGCCAGACCCAAGCTAGGAGGGTGGGAGGTGAGAGAGAGGAGAAAAATGGGAAAAAACGAAGACGTATCAGAGGTAGATAGATAGATAGATAGATAGATGAAGATGATAGATAAATACATAATAGATAGATACATATATAGATGATAGATAATAGATAGATATAGAGGATAGATAGATAAATACATAATAATAGATAGATACATAGATGATAGATAGATAGATAGATAGATGAGGTAGATAATAGATAGATAATAGATAGATGATAAATATAGATAAATACATAATAGATAGATACATATATAGATGATAGATAGATAAGATAGATAGATGATAAATAGATAGATAAACATAGATAGATAGATAGATAACAGATAGATAGATAGATAATAATAGATAGATGATAGAGTGTGTGTGTGTTTGGGGTGAGGACAGGGCACTGCAGGTGGACAGACCCAGAAAGGACCAAGAACAGCAGTCTTCATGGGAAATGTGATCTCATTGGAGGGCGAAGTTCAAGAAGGACGGAGTGGCCCGGGGGAGGCGGGAGGGTCGGGTGGGTCGAGCTGCGGTTGACAGAGACACTGAGAAGTGGTGTTGCCTGAGGAGGAGCCGTGGGGAGAGGAGCACGTGGATGGATCTGGAGACCCCGCAGGGCACAGAATCAGTGAAAGACGACGGGGAAGGCTTGGGTGGGGACTCAAAGAGGAAAAGTTCAAGGCCAATTCAGTTCAAGGCCGAATCGTTTGACGTGGTCGCTGGAGGCAGCGTCTGAGATAGAAACCCAGGGAGCTGGGCTTTGGGGGACAGCTGGAAAGGTCACCTGTTGGGTGAGAAATGAGATGCCTGTGCACCGCTAGGGGGGCAGACACGCTCGCCTGGACGGGAAATAGGAGGGGAGAAGCCGGTCATAAACGAGGCCAGGCCGAGGAAGGTTTCTTGTAAGATGGAAGAGGCCTGAACTTGTCTCTCTTGAATGGGGAAAGGCCACCGAGAAGGGAAATGGGTCCGGGGGGGGGGGGTCGAGAGAGGGATTTTAGCATGGTTCACCTTCCAGAGCAGCGGGGGGCATCCAGAGCCCCATCTGAGGAGACCTGGCCCACGCTTCCTCGACAGCAGGAAAAGGAGCAACACAGGCAGAAAGTGTCCCTGTCTGGGTTTGTATGCACGGTGGTCAAGACAATGATGACCTGATGTCAGGAAAAGCCTGAAGGAGCTGCGCAAATGTTGGTCCCTTGTGGGAGCTCAACTCCTCCCCAGGGGAATTGAAGGGGCCACGTGAATGGGATGGGGCCACGTGACCTCAGCTCTTAGGCGAGTTGCTTAAGCTGTGAGCTGCGGGAAAACAGGTGGTGACAGAATCTGCCCTTGATGACGCTCGTGACGAAGATTGAATACGACAAGGGAGGGAGAGGACCCACCCACCCAGTCAATTCTCACCAGAAGTTGGGACATCTAGGCACCGTTCTCACGGTCCAGCTTTGCTTGTGCATTTTGCAGGTGTCCCCTGACACGCCCCAGAGAAACTGGGGACTGAGAAGCTACCCAGCGACGAAGGTTCTGGGGACATCGGACAGGAACTCGCTGGTTAGGAGTGTTTTGACGGAGGTTCCCATGGGAGGGCAGTAACCAGACCTGAGAGAGAAAAAGAAGTTGCTTTGTATTTCAAACAATATCTGTATTTTCCGTAAAAAAAAAAAAAGAAAAAAATTGGTATATAGTCATCATGAAATTTTAAAGAAGATGGAAACAACTTCAACTCCTGATTCTAAGAATAACCATCAGCAACTGTGGGGACAGAAGCCGACGGCCCCAAAGAAGCCCGCATCCTCGTCCCCAGGACCTGTGACTCTGTGGCTTTACGTGTAGTAAAGTGACATGGGGGGACTCTGCAGGTGCGACTGGATTAAGGACTCCAGGTGGAGACATCGCCCTGGATTATCCGCGGCTCAGCGTCACCACCTGGGCCCCTGAAGGCAGGGAGCTTGTCCCGGCCAGGCCCCGAGGCGCACACCGTTCTGCCCTTTTGGAAGCGCAGCTGTGTGCCTGGGTCTCCCTCACCTTCTGCGCCCCCCTTCTCCACGTCCCCTCTCGCCCTTGTTCTTTTCTAGTCGTTTTGTGTGGTTTCCTCAAGGACGCCCACGTGACCCTGGTTGTTGCTTCTCTTTTGTTGTGTGGTGGCCCGGGAGCGCCTGCAGCTCCAGTAAGATGTGTCGGGACATTCTCGTCCAGCGTCAGCGTCTTTGCCCTGGAGCAGCCCGCTTTCCCTCAGCGTGCAAAGTGGAAACGTCGGGTTGGCTCCGATTAATCCCCTTAAGTCATAGACTCCGCGGTGTGATCCCCGGCTTCCTCCCGTCCTCCCCGGCCCTCAGCCCCCTCCAGGTGCTCAGTGGTAAACTTCAGGAGTGATGCATCAGTGGCCTCTCTCTGGTCTCTGCCTGTTCCGGGTCTCTATTGCTGCATAACAAACACAGGCATCTTTGTGGCTTAAAACAATCGCCGTTTTATCATATCTCCTGGTTTTGTGAATCGGACATTTGGGGCAGGCTCCGCTAGGTGCATCTTGTTCCAGGTGGCACCGACTGAACTCACTCGGGGACATTCAGTCGGTGGCTAGTCTGGTCTTGGAGGGTCCAAGAAGGCTATGTGCCTGGTGGCTTGGTGGGGACGACTGGACGGCAGCCCCGCTCCTCTCTATGCGGTGTCCTGAGCAGGGTGGTCCCACTTCTAACGTGGTGGCTCAGGGCTCCAAGAGATGAGAAGCAGAACCTTGAAACGGTCTTTTAACGTCTAGGCTGAAACTGACATAGCATCACTTCCACCATCCCCGGCTAGCGGGGTAGTGGAGGGAGGCGCCCTTCTTAGTGGGAGGAGTGTCTAAGGATTCGAGGGCACCTCCAGTCCATCCTATTGTTAGTCCTGAGGAAGGAGTCGGCGTTTTTCTTTCGGAGCGAGAGAGAATAAATATGTTAGGACCCGCGAGGCACACATCATCTCTGTGGCACGTGTTTAGCTCTACCTCTGCAGTGTGCAGGCAGCCACAGGCAACGGGTAAGTGACCAGGCATGGCTGTGTTCCAATAAAACTTTACTCATAAAAGTGGGCAGTGGCCTCAGGCCATAACGTGCCAACTCCTGTTCTAAGGGAACAGAGGGGATCTCTTTGGGGACGTTCCCTGTTTTTCCTGGTACGTCTAAAGCTTATTCTAATCGACAGATCATTTGAGGACCAGGACACTTTCTCTTAGGGACTCTATCTCCTACCTGTGGCCTGAGGGATCCAAGTGTCCTCTCTTGCTCTGGCCTGGCTCTGTCTGGGTAACTGTTACCCCTATGTCACCTTCTGGAGCTACGTCCCCAGGCCACTCTCGGCCCACACACCATCCCTGTGACGTCCTAGCTCCCTGCGCTGGCCCTGTTCTCCTTATCACCCTTTCTATCTTTCCTGGGCCGGGGACACACATGGCTGCCTCCCTGCGGGTAGCACAGTGCTTCTCATGCAAAAGCCGCCACAGAAATATTGGTTCGGGGAAGAAAGAAATGAGACGTAGAGTCTTGCACAGACATTCAGAGCCCCGGGAGCTCATCTTCGAGTTCAGCCTCCGCACAAAGGACCTAATTTTCAAACAGAAACGCCAAGGGGAAAGCAGCGATGGCCTTCGCAAGCAGGTCAGCCCACCGCCCACGAATGCAGCAGGTGCATGTTGTGCTTTGAACGCACCTGTTGCCTTTGGGCCTCCCGACACCATCCTCCCCCATCTGGGAACTGCTGGGAGAGGAACCATGCCCTCCCTGAGGCCAAGGGGTGGACATGGCGCCCAGCTGGGCTGAGCGGACTCTCCCCCAGGACTCTAAGTCTGGGCAGAGAGATGCAGGAATGGAATATTTTTTTTTTGGTTGGTGGGAACTTATTCATCCCAGTGGCCAAACCTCAGCTAGACACCTTAGTAGGTCTCGTGGCTTGGGCACTGATCACCGCCAACGCTGTGCATCGCTCCTGGGAACACACTCAGACTGCGCTTCCCAGGCACCCTCACCCGTAGGTCGGGCCCTCGGGGCGTGAATGGAAGTGACACGTGCCATTTCCAACACGGTCCCTTACCAGCCTCCCATACGCGGTCCTCACTCTGCTCCATCTTCTGATGGCTGAGTGGCTAGGTTTTCAAGGACTTCGAGCAGGGAGGAACCGAAGACGGAAGGAACCTGGGTTGCAGGATGGCCATATAGAGCAAACTCCCCCTCCCCCTGCCCCGCCCACACACACACACACTCACACGCACCACCACCACAACTACCGGATCAGACTGCGACACACTCAACTGCACGAAGCCACTGGAATACCAGGTTGCTGTTACAAGAATTGCTCCACCTCGGTTGATACCGGCTGTGCCTCCACCTTCTCATTAATACTCTCTGAGCCTCCAGCCTTTCCATAGACTCCTTTCACTGGTATTCTTTTATACTCGAGCTTTCCTACCCACGGCTGTATTCTGTTGTTGGCAACCGGAGACACGGGATGCTGTGAGCTGGAAGTGGCCGTAGAGACCACGTTTCAGAACTCCGGCCCAGAGAAAGGCAGCAAACAGCCCTAAATCACACAGATGTGAACGGCAGGTGTGAGTCTGGAACCCAGACCTCCCGGCTCCTCGTGCAAACCCCTCTCCATTGCCCTGGGATATATCTTGCCAGGACATAAATCTGGATTCCTGTGATGGCAGTGACATGCACAGAGTCACCTCCAGGCATTGATTTTGCCCGGAGGACCCCGTGCCTGCTCTGGGGGCTCAGAGCAAGGATCGATGGGGGTCCGGGGCCTTGGCTGTAAATCACAGCAAGGAGAATGAAGCGGACCTGTTTCCCAGCAGTAAATTCAGCTCCGGCGAGCCCGGCTCGTCTCCTCTTTCCCGATACCACCTTGTGGGTCCGTGTTGCAGAGAGACCGTCCCCCGCCGTGTTTTTTCCCTCGCTACTTTCAGAACAACTTTCAATCTGAAATAATTTCAGATGCACGGGGGAGTTGCGACCGCAGCCCAGGGAGACCCCACACGCCCTTCACGGGTCGGCGTCCTGTGCCGGGCCACGTTCACTGAAGCGGGGACAGCAGCGTGGCGC
This sequence comes from Eonycteris spelaea, assembly GCA_003508835.1. Classification (NCBI taxonomy): domain Eukaryota; kingdom Metazoa; phylum Chordata; class Mammalia; order Chiroptera; family Pteropodidae; genus Eonycteris; species Eonycteris spelaea. The sequence goes on from PUFA01000004.1 coordinate 4,144,505, forward strand.
CATCGACCCCGACTTCGTGTGGGTTGCCCCGATTTTTCCAGGAGTGTCATTATTCTGTTCCGGGAGCCAGTCTGGAGCTGATGGCCCATCCGGCACCGCTTCTCAGTCTTCCCTGGCTGCCCGACCTCCATCGTTTTGAAGAGCACGGGGCAAGCGTTTGTGGAGGGTCCCTCGGTTTGGGCGTGTCTGACGTTTTCTCACAGGTCGAGCGGTTATGGTTCTGGGAGAAGAATACACAACGGTGACATGTCCTGTCCTGGCATCGCACCAAGCACTGTGTGACAGCCCCGGGATTACTGGTGACATCCACCTTGATGACTCGGTCGGGGTGGCCCCTGCCCGGTCCCTACCCGCACTGGTTACTATGTTCCCCTTTCCAGCCTGGGTCACAAGCGGCTCATCGGTCCCACCCACACTCCTGGAGGGGAGTCCCTTCACCCCTGTGACATGTGATCTGCAACCTTGTGGCCGATGACTCCTGCTCAGCCCCTGCTCACGGCCTGTGGGGGCGCAGGGCTAACGCCCGGGGCCCTCACACCAGCCTGCTCCACTCAGAGGGCGGGGCAGAGGGGGCGAGAGCCTGGCCGAGCACCCGCCTCTTGTTAAGAGCCCGGGTGCAGCTGCCAGGCTGGAGGACAGGCGGGGACCCTGAGGAGGTTTGGGGTTATTGGGTTGCTCCTCTATCCCCCGCTTCACCCCTCCCTTCAGCAGAGGGACGCACCAGCTTCACCTCTGGGTAACTCAGGGGTTCAGAGAGCACACAGACCTGGGGTGCTTTCAGGGCCTGGGATGACTATGCTCCTCCCCTGCAGGGTTCCCAGCGATGCAGCCCCCCACATACACACACAAAAAACAGCCAGGTGGGAAGGAAAGGGCTGCTTCGCTCCTCACCGGGAGAGTGTCGGATGCCCACGCCAGGGCCACGCTTCAGTAAACGCGCTGTCGGGAGGGAAGTTGGCTCAAGGCACCTCGTAATTAGGGGTCCAGAGTCTCAGGGGTGTCTGGGGAAGAGGAGGAGCAGGAGGAGACTGCCTGGCACTCGCTTAAATCAGCCCACTGCCACCTGGTCACAGGTGGACAGAGAGAGCCGGGTCTGCGTCCACTGCCCCTGGTCACAGGTGGACAGAGAGAGCAGGGTCTGCGACCGCAGCAGTAGCTCAGCTTTGGTTGTGCGTTAGAATCCCCTGGGAAGTGTTAAAACAAAACAAAACAAAACAGCGAGCAAAAAACAAACAAAAACATTCCCTAGGCTCAGCCCCTAAAAGACTATTATTTAATTTGTCTGAGTGGGGCCAGGAATCCAATGTGTTTTAAAAGCTCCCCAGGGATTGTCACGTTGCCGGGAGGTTGGAAACCATCGCCTTAAAGCCCTGCTCCTCAGAGCACGGTCCTCCAACGGGCTGGCATCCCACGTCGCGGGAGCTCCGCCCCGGAGCGGCGACACAGGACTTCCGCTCACGAGGTCCGGGGGAGTTTGAGATGCTCCAGATGCACAGGTCGGCGTGTGCTTCCGCCTCAGCAGCGGGGTCCGGGGCCCGCGGCCCGCCACCCCCAAAGAGAGGGAAAACACGAGGCAGGGTAGCGCCTGGTGTCCGTCCGCACCGGAAACTACGGCAGGCGCCCTTCCTCCGCCCTGCAGGGGGCAGGCGTGAGGCAGGGGGCTCCGGGAGCTGCAGGTGGTCCCTTCAGCATCCCCCCTTGCTGGGAAAGGAGGCGAGATGGCCTTTCTGGCTGCCCGGGGACAGGGCAGAAACGCCTGCCCGCTGCTCAGCCTCGCGTCCTTTACTCCAGGGGGTGCCTCTGGGCAGGCCTCTCATGAATGCCCCTGAGCCCTGGTTTCCTTTCTGCAAACGGGAAGGAGTGACGACTACCCAGTGGGGAGGTCACGGATGAGGTCACGCTGCGAACATGCTGAGCACGTGCCAGTGACAGTGAGGGCTGGGCCGGCACGCGCTTGGGACAGGCTGCCTGCCACCGTCTTGACCAAAACGAATGACTCCTCTTGCCTCTCGAACCACCCCCCTACCCGGACTCCTCCTGGGTTAGGTTTTCCTCTTGCCTTTGAGGAAGGGAGACTCGGCACAGCCCACATCTGAGCCAGACCCGAAGCCGGGAGGTTCAGACCGTGTTCGCTTCACCGACTTCTCCAGTTTCCACACACAGAACCTCCCGGAGGAATCAAAGGAACGAACGCTTGAGCAAGGGGGGTCACACGCTCAGTCCTCATGTGCTTGTCACTCTGCTCCCTGGGGACCTTCCCTGTTTCCAGACCATGTTTCTATCCAGGACCCCACCTCCTCGTGAGGTGGGGATCGCTGCCTCGATTGCCCAGAAGGACAAACTGAGGCTCAGCGAGGGCAGACGCCGGGCCCTGCGCCACACAGCAGAGCCGGGCCGTAAACCCAGGCCTTCGGATGCGGAGGTCAGGAGTGTGACTTCACACGGGAGGGATCCCTCCCTGTGTTAGGGCCAGGCATATGGCAAAGGAGCCTTCCAACCGGAGCAGGACCGGTCTGCGTGGACGCGCTGGAGACTGCCCGGCAGCCGCTTCTCCGGCCGCCCCGCCCCGCCCTCCACGCCCCGTGCAAGGCGCGTGCCACAAGGTGTCGTAAGAATGATCCCCTTAGAGGCATAAATATCCCTTCTCGATGGCCCGGCACCCTGCCTTTCTTCTCGTTATGGCAATCTTTGTCCATTTTTTAGCACCTGCTCTTCAGAAGGCTTCGTCCCCTGGATGGAGAAGGAAGCCGGGGACGTAAATCAGGAGGGAGCGCGGGGACCCGCCTGCTCCGGGGTCTGTGCCCGGCGCCTGGCGCGCGCGCCGCTCCGGCCTGGTGGGAATTTCAGCCGTTGCTTGGTTTGAAGACCTGTTGACGTACTGGTGGCTTTTTTTTTGGTACGTGGTGGATCATCTGTCGCCGCCCCGGCTGCCCGCTGAGGGACACCCCCGGAGCCCGCGGGATGAGGTGCGGCGGGGGCATTTCCCTCCACGGGCGCACGCACAGGCCACGCGCATGCGGTGGGCACGGATGTAACGCGGGACAGTGGTAGGGTCCAGGCGTCGGTCTTGCACGTGAAAACCCGTTCCCGCAAGGTGAAGCGTAAACGCCGGGACGGAGGGGGATGGCGGCCGGAACTACTGCCAGGACACCGGCTCATGTCGCCTGCAAGAGTCTCAGCGGCCGGGGCCAGGCGGCTGTGGAGCGAGAGCCTTTGGGCTTCTGGATGGAGCGCAGCGCGAGCGCCCGGCTCCGTAACGAGGCGCGCTTGATTTTCACCGCCCCATCAGGGCCGGTCGCGTCTGCTGCGTGTCTCTGGCAAGTGACGCTCACTGTCGAAGCGGATTTGCCCAAATGCCCGTCTGAGAGGCGTTGCTCCCGAGGTGTGGACACGGGAGGTGCCCGGTTGCTTCGGAGAATAATCCTTGGCCCCAGGCTGGAACAATTCAACAGTTAGAGAAGGTGGCTCTGCTTCCGTTTCTAGCACGTCCCCTTTTCCTTTCTTTTTCTACTTTTTCCTTTTTTCTCCTTTCTTTCTTTAAAAATATATATATATACACACACACATATGTGTGTGTATATATATATTATTTAAGATACCAAAAGGTTGAAAAATACAACATGTAATTATAAACCTATCACTCAGCTTAAGAACTACAACATTGCATCTGCATTAAAAGCACCTGCGTCTCCCACCCGTCACCTCCCAACCTGTCACGCCCCAGGTGACCTTTCCCAGCCGGAGTCACATGCTACTTAATCTCATACGTTTGGTAGCCTACGCTACATGTGGAATGGTTTACGTGTTTTATGCTTCATATAAATGATGTCGTTCATGCATGGTAACTGATACGCATTCCTTCACAGCTAGGCGTTTTTCTTCAATGCTTTTATAGGATTTATCTGGGTGGATGTGTGTCGTTCATTCGGTTCAACCATCTTGACTGCTGTAAATATTCCATTACGTGAAAATGTCACAACGCGCCCCTTCTCGCGTTGCTGAGCTCCGTGTACGTGTGCGCACGCGCACTGTGAAAAGCCATGCCCGTGAGCTTGTTTCTTCGACCCCCTCCCCAGAATGGCGGCAAAACCACACTTCTGGGCCCCGCCCGGCTCACCCTGGCCAGCCTCTCAGAGGGAACTAGTGCTGCCTACTGCCTGTTTTTAAACGAGATGCCCGTGGGGCTACTGCGGAGAAGGAGGGCACAGAAGGGGCACCACCTCGGCCTCTGCCCTGTGTTCTGTCTGTGGGTGGGTGGCACACAGAGCCCTCCCACCTTATAGGAGATGAGGTGACAGGTGTGGTGGGACACTGGGAGTGTTCAGGGCACAGAATACACCGGCAGAGCTGGTCAGTAGAAAATGACATCCTATCTGAGGTGAAAAGGGCTTCTGGGACTTTTTACTAGTTAAGCTTTTCAAATGTCAACCTGTAGCCAAGAGAATAATTAAATTGTGAAAATATCGTAGAACGGAATATTATACAGCAGTAAAAATGATCGAACCGGAACTACCTGTATCGGCTCAGCTAAATCCCATAAGCAATGTTAAAAAAAAACAAAAACAGCAACGCCCAGTTGTGGAAGAATGTACACAGTATGACGTCAGTGGCACCCAACATGAAGCCTAAGGAGAGGGCCTCTCTTTGCCAAGCTTCGCAGGTCACGGGGCCTGGCTCCGTGCTGGAGGGCACTCAGGCGGTGAGCTGGGCCAGCAGGGTTCTCAGACTGTGTTCCGAGGAGCCTTGGACTTCCGTGCTGGGCGGCCTCAGCACCGGGGCTCCAGGACCCCACGATTTCTGGCAGGCTGGCCTCTCTGTTTTAAGGGACTCTGTTTGGGTTCCGTTTGGACCCCAGCTTTGCTCCTGTGCCTTTGGCAAGTTCTATAATGAGGATAGCCCATGGGCTGGCAGTGGGGACTCTTCCAGCTGGTCCTCAGACGCCGAGCACAGTGGCCAGTGCATGATTCATGCGGGCTGTATTGTGATCACTTTCTTCATATCTGATTTATAGATTAGCGTTCATCTAAGTTTACAGTAGCATCCTGATGATAAATGAATTGTTTGAAAACTCCTGACCTTGTCTATCCCTTCAAAGACAGGAGAAGCCACAGAAACCAGACGGGTGCCATGACTCGGCCCGGCCCCCCAGCCATCGGTGGATGCTGTGGCTTGACTGGTCACTTTGCTTCTTGGGGCCTGGGTTTCTCATGGACTGGGCCACCTCATGGTCCCTCCCGTGCTGGCTTTCTGCAGAGTGCCCTCTCCTCTCCCGGAGTCACAGAACCAGGCAGCGCAGGGCTGACGGGGGGAAATGAGGGAGCCAGACCCGTGAAGCACATAGACCAAACCCAGACTCCAGGGCCAGTGCCTGTCGTGGGCTCAGCGCCCGCAAACAAACCCCACGCGCACACGCCAGGCCCTGCAGCGGGCAGGGTCGCATGTCCGAGAGACCTGAAGCAGCGAGGCCCTGCAGAGCTGTCCCTTCTTGCTGTCCTGCATCCAGCAAGGCCCAGGCCTCAGGCACAGAGGAGCAAATGCCTGGGCCTGCTGAAACGGACGGGGCTGGTGCTTCTAGGAAATAGGATCAAGGTCTCTGGGCACCAGCCCAGGTAGGTCAAGAGCTGGACCCAAGTCACACAGCCTGGGGAGGGGTCCTCAGGGATGGGATCTGTGGCTAAAGGCCTTATAGCAAGCAGCCCTAGTGTGGCGGTCCTAGGCCCCCAGAGCAGAGCTGGCTCCTGATTCCTCAGAGGTCGTGGCTCTCAGGGACCAGAGGCAGCTCTCCTACCTGTCTGGGGCCTGGAAGAGCCCTGGGGGAGTGGGATCTGGCACGTTCCTCCACCCTACGGAAATGCCCAAGGAGGGCCTGGGGTCAGCCTGTCCCATCACCCCATCACCTCGGGCAGCTGGGTGGCAGCAGCTGGTCCAGCAGCAGCTGGTCCAGCAGAGGGATGCAGACTGAATGAGGCAGTACCATCAGTTTTGGCCAAATCCCCTCCGCTTTTGATCAGTCAAGAAATAATTATTTACTATGTTTGTGCACTGTTCTCGTTTCTGGAGATAGAGCAGTGAACACCAGAGACACAGATCTCTGTTTCCCTGACGCTTACAAATAACAGGAAACAGAAGTCAAATAGGTCATCTCAGGTAGTGACGAGCGCTAAGGAGGAAGATGAGGCGTGGTGGGGAGGGGGGGGCAACATGAGAGGGTGGGCAGGACAGCCCGCACAGGGACGGTGGCATTTGAATGACGGCGCGAGGAGGGAGGAAGCCGTGCGCACACGTCAGAGGAGAGCACTCCAGGCGGAGGACATGGCAGGTGCAAAGGCCCTGGGGCAGAGGCGAGCCCAGCGCGCTCAAGGAATATTGAAGAGCGCGGAATATCATGGCGGGAACGGGATGAACGAGGCTGCGCGCTGCAAGGGCAGAGATCTGTTTGGACCCCAGACCTCGCAGTCTGATGAGCAAAGGGAAGAGTCAGATTTTTGTTCCGGGCAGGCCTCCAGCTGATTAGGATGGGCTCTCTCCTCGGTCCACTAATATGAATGTTCATATCATCTATCAACACCCAGAAACACCCAGAATCACATTTGATCAACTATCTGGGCGCCCCTGGTCCGGTCAGGTAGACACACAAAACCGACCCCCGCTGGGGTTGTAATAAAGAGTGAAAACTCTGACTTCGCCGTTTCCTAACCGTTCGTGTGACGTTATGTCCTCAGCACCAAGAGCCGTGGCAGGCGCGGGGCAGGCACTCGACCACGTGTTGCATCGAAGGATCCTGATTGTATGGGTACGGAAGCGGCGGCTCAACGAGATCACGTGTTTTGCCAATAACCCACAGCTCCGGAGCTGAGTCGGATCCTTGGGGAGGGGGAGGGGGGTGGGAGCAGGGGAGGTCTGGCTGCATCTGCTGACTTCCACGGAGGAAACACGTCCACCCTCGCCGATGTCAAGCTGCAGATACGACATCACTGAACTCGGAGGTGGGAAGGGGGGGGTCGCATGGGGCTCTGGCGGGAAGCGGCCTGAGCTGACGCCGGCTCGCCACGGCCCTGGGCTCCCTGACCCTTTCATTTCCTAGACTCTTCAATACAGCAGGGGCATAATTCCGGCTTCACCCCACCCCCAAACCTCACTTCATTGTTAAGAGTCCTTGGGTGCTCCAAGGGCTCAGTTTCCCCATCTGTATGATTTCTAAGTGCTGGGTCACCCCAGAGCATTCTCCTGTCTGGAGGGTCCCAGAGGCCTGGGGGTGAGCACTACCCCTGGAGGCCACCAGGGGGCAGCCTTTCCCCATCAAATCGCCAGCGGGTCTCTATTCTCTACCGCACATACCTCCTGGCTGAACCCAACCTGGATGTAGGGACCCTGCCTGCTTTCTGAATCAGGATTGTGCCCGGCCTGGGGCGGGCGTCCACATAAAGGGCCCATTGTCTGCACAGAGGCCTTTGTTCCTGCGATGGCCCAGGGGTTGGGTTGGGGCCTGGACTGATGGCCACTTGCTGGGAGGAATGGGGAGGGAGTGAAGGCCCCGTGCAGACCCTCCAATCCAAGGATGCTTTGACAGGTGGCACTTCTTACTTGCTCCTGTCTTCCTCCCTCCAGCCCAGCCCAGCCCAGCCCAGCTTCCCCGAGGCCTGCAGCATCCTGAGTTTCCTTCCTCAGTCTTGGGGATTCATCTGGTTACCGTAACCCTGTGAAACAGAGTTTTAGGGATTTGGGCTCCTTCCCCTTCTCCTGTCCACTGCAGTGGAAGGATTAGGCGCAGGGACATTGTCGTGATAGGACAGGCATTGGGCCCTCTGTTAATATAGAGTCAGAGACTTGGAACCACCCCATGGCCAAGCCGTCCCTCTGGGGACCTTGTCCCAGCTCCCCTGGCTCACTGGTTTTAGCCCGTGGGTCCCCACCCTATCCTCCCTGACTCCCCAGCTACTTCCCACCTCAGGGCCTCTGCACCTGCCGTTCCCACTGCTGAGCCTCCCTCCTCTCTCCTCTGACACGGACTCACACGGTGGACTCACCCTGCCCTCAGGTCCCAGATTAAATGCCCACTGACCAAAAGCTGGAGAAGCCGTACCTACCACCAATTACCGATTCTCTGCAATTGGACTATTTTCTTCCTATGTTGCTCTCTTACCCCTATTTGTTATTGTTGTTGTTGTTTTTCACCAGTCTTGGTGACCACAAGGCGGGATTGTGCCTCACTCACTCACAGCGCTCTCCTCGGCGGTACCTGCCCAGGAAGTACCATAGAATGAACGGACAAACCCAAAAGCAGGTGCAGAAATGGTGGCGACAACTAAGAGTCAGGTGGCACGGCCCACCGGCCCCCACCCTGCAGACCTGCTCCATGGGGCCTGTGGTCCCAGCAGCGGCACCGTGCTCCAGACCCTGGACCAGGCCACACAGAGCCACTTCTCAGGAACCAGTCTGCAGCAGCCAGGATGAGAAAGGGACCAGAGGTGGACAAGGCCAGGGCAGGCCCAGGATGCCCCTCCCGCCTGGTGCTCCACCCACTTGCCTTGTAGACCCCTGCCATGTCCCTCCACACCACCTGTCCTCCCTGACCCCGGGCTCCATCAGGGGTCCCCGGGCTGGGCCTGGAACCCGAGGCTGTGTTTGGGTAGAAGCCACTTGTCTTGGACGGTGAAGACGGTTTCGTTTCCTTAAAGAAAGAACAGCAGCTCACCCTGCTGTGAACCACCCCGTCCACACCCCGTCCACACCCTGTCCACACCCCGTCCACACCCCATCCACACCCCGTCCACACCCCCTCCCCATCTTCCCAGCGGGTCTCCGGCCACAAACTCAGCTGACCCGCAGCCTGGGCACCAGCAGCCCAGTAGGGCGGCCCAGTAGGGCTCGGTCCTCAGCATCAGCCTTGGGCCTGGCTCAGAAAACGAGTCTGGGTCAGAAAGAAGCAAAGTCCCGCTGAAGCCTCCCCTGCCTTGCAGCTCCACCCACCGGCAAGTCAGTGGCCTCAGTGGCAAGTCAGTGGCCTTCGCTGGGCCTCAGTGTCCAACCCCTGAAATGGAAGGTGATCGTGTCTGCATCCCAGAATCAGGCAGCCGCCTCTGCGGGAGACCCGGGCAGGGCCAGGCGGCAAAAAACTGGGGAGTTGGATTAAGCAGCATGAGGGAGCTGGGGACCCCAGTTCTCCCCTGAGCTCTGCTCTCGCCGATAATCATGTGAACAAAAGTGTCCGTCTCCAGGTGGGCAGTAGCAGGAGCTGTCCGTGCTGTACCTGGGTCAGTGCCACCTGCAGCCTGTGTGGCCCCTAGGGCCACCTGGGGCTCATGGCCTCTCACAGCAAAATGGGAGCCACCACACTTCCTCGCTGGGGCACACGTTCTAGCGTGAGCCTCCAGCACCTTTTGAAAATGTAGGAGTGGGAAGCAAACGATTTTGTTGTCCCCGACCTCTGGGTCTCTGAGGCTCCTTGTCCACCTGGGTCTCTGAGGCTCCGTCTGCTCTGGGTCACCTCTGCAGACTCACCTTGCAGAGAGAGTCCGGTTTGCCCACAGGGCTGCCTCTCTGTTGAGAGTGGGTGGCCCTTGAGAGGCACAGGACAACACTCACGGGAGGCGCAATGTCCCCACTGGAAACGTAGGCCACACGACGGCCAGGTAGACACAAACGCCAGAGTCCACAAACACACCACAGGCCCGGGACCCGGTCCTGTCAGCCTGGCAGGGCGACCTAAAAGAACCTTCCAGACACCTGCGGCTCAGCCCGGCTGGGAGTGCCGGGCGTGAGGCGGACACCCGTGTGGGCCACGGTGTTAGCCCAGACGCTGTGCCACCTGCTATCCCAGGAAGTTCAACTCCCAGCTGCCTCCCAGGGGCTGCGAAGCACTGAGCTCGCCCCCAGCTCCCCACACGGGAGAGCGATTATGTCGGGCAGAGCGGGACAGGCGCGGGCCTGTGTACAAGGTGGCATCTCAGGTCCTCGTGCGTCCCCAGTGCACTGCGGGTCTTTGGTTCACGAGGACGAGCCACGGTTACGGTGCCCCCAGCGGTCGGAGCATCCCGATGAGCCAGGGGTGCCGCTGCCTCCCCAGGAGCAAGTCTTCTCAGCTAGACGAAACGGCTCTTCTCCCTTTATTCTTCTCCACTCGTGAGAGGCTCCTTCGAGGGTGAAGCTCGTCAGCTGTGTCTTTGAACCTGGAACCCGCTCAGGCCTGAGTCGCTTCCACCCTCTGCTCTCAAACCTCCCCAGGCCCGCACGGGCGGCTCACACGCGAGGCCCAGCCCCTGCCTCCTCCTCGGCCTCCCTTCCGGCCAGTCTCCTGCGTCCCACTCCTGCTGCAAACGCAGCAACTCAGATCACGTGACTTTCTGCAAAGTCTCTGATCCCCGACCCCATCCTGGGTCAGGCAGCCCAGTGAGCATTGGCGGAAACTGGAACAGAACAAGCCGCCGGAGCCACCGGGCAGCAAGCAGGTGGAGAGGGCGGCTTCCTCCCTGACCTTCGGACTAAACAAGGTCACTTGCCAGGCAGGAAGAGGAGGTGCTAGTTGGGCAGTTTGAACTGGGGCAAGGATGGAGTGTAGCAAAGAGACAGAGCTGTCACCTCCTTCTCCCCAGCCAAAGGTCGTATACGGGGGAGAAAGCATCCCTGGGGGAATTATCTCAGATTCAAGACCCAGGATGGCAGGAGGTGGGCGCTGCCCAGGGGAGGGATGCGCAGGGGGCAGGCGGCCTGTGTGCTCCGCTCTGGGCCTAGCCTGCTTCTCCCCTCGCCCACTGAGCATCCCTGGGCAAACGACGTACCGCCCTTCCCCCGAGTCCATTTCCTCATCTGCGAGACGGGGCAGCAGAAGGCCCCTCTCTCCAGGAACCGCTGAAGGGACCCACACGAGAAGTCTACACGTCTGCCTGGCCCGATTAGCTTCCAACAAACGCGGTCCGTGTCACCGTTCCTCCCTTCGAATCTCGTGCAGAACAACGGAAGAGGCGTGAGACAGCATGTGTGCAAATCCGGACACGTTGCCAGTTACAAATGTGCCTTGTGTGCCATGTTTGTTTTATTCAAAATCCTTGACTTGGCCCTGATGAGGTGCTCGTACAGTGGCCTGAGCTGGTGTCCTGGAGGCCCAGGGCTTTGCAACCTGACGCCACGGCTCCCAGCTCTATGACCTTGGACAAGTGTGCCCTGTCTCTTTCATGCCCACAGAAGCCCCTATGTCCAGGACAGCGCCTGACACACGTCGGCGTTCCGTAAGTGTCCACTGGTCGAATTTAAGTCACCCTGCATTGCTGAGTCTCCATTTCTGCATCTGGAAAGAGAGAGTACAGTAGAGCCCCCCCCAACCCCCCACAAGGATAAAATGAGACGATGCTGGGAGAGAGCATGTCACCCGGCCTAGAAGAAGCGACCTGCCAGGGAACCAGCCGGCACAGTGGGTAGTTCACAGGAGAGACACGCGTGGCTCTCAGGCAACCAGAATCCTCCAGAAGTGACTGAGGGCAACGCAGCCCTCACTCATACATGGCTTCGCTGCCTTCTTACAAAGGACAGGAGTTCTGCTTCTCAAGCTAAACCTCTGGAAATCTTTTCCTGAAACAGAATCCAGCAGGTCTTAGCAAAAACCTGTGCAGATGAGAACACCAAGGCCACCATTTGGGTTAACTAAAGGATGAGCCAGGAGGGGTCTCCTGTATTACTGTCACCCAGTGGCTCTCACCTCCAGGGGACCCCCAGTGCACCTCAGTCTCAGTGCTCACAACAGACAGTTTAGAAAGAGCCAGCCAGTGTTGAGATTACCCTCGGAATCTATCTGTCTATGGGCCGCTAAGCCAAGTGATAAAGTGAAAACGGAGGGTTTATATATTTTTTAATAAAGGATTCTAATTCCAATAAAAATAATGTCCTTCTATGGCCAATTGCCATTTCCACAGCTTCTTCCCTTTTTAATAAAAATTTTTATTGTGCACATTAGGTTAGCCAGACCTAAGCAGAGCTGCGCTCTGAAACTCTGGGGCACCCAAGGGAACCGCTCCCGGCTGTGGCTGGATTTTGAATCAGGCCAGCTCCCTGGGAAAGGAGCTCACTCACACAGGCTCTGCAGAGAGCGACTCCGGGCAGTTCTTCCCGACAGAGGCTGGAGCGGAAAGGTGTTCGTCCCCTTAAAGGGACCAAAAATTTTATTCATACTTTTAAAAGTAAAGGATGCTGGTTTTTTAATTGTGTAGAAGCCATTATAAACTCTGCCATCTGGTCCCAGATTAGATTCCCAAGACCCAATATGAAGAAAGAGCCTGGGGGGTGGGATTGAGGGGTGGGGTTCCCAGGTGCCCTCGGAGGATGTATTTTTCATGGGAATGTCCTCTCTGCATGAGTCCGACCGGTAGGGGGTGAGTCCTGATACTGCCATTTTTTTTTTTGTCTGTATAACCTCAGGCAAATAAATTAACATCTCTGCATCTCCGTTTCATCATCCAGAAAATATGGAGAACTAATACCTGCTTCAGAGGGTGGTAGGTTGAGATCAGAGCGCACAGTGTACATAAAGTCACAGCACAGGCCTGGATGAAGCTAATGCTCAATGATACGGCGATTATAAGATTATGGTGATGATTATGATGAAGATGATGCTTAGAATGTTGCCAGTAGCAAACCCCACAGTTTTCTGTTCCTTCAGCCAGTATTCAGAGTCAGATGGGGATAGGAAGTTCACAGGGTGTATCAGTGGGCTATTGCTACCTAACAGCCGGCCCCAAAACTCAATCGCTTAAAAGGGTAATCCTTTATTATTCATGAGTCAAGGCTGGGGATTGGCTGATCTCAGTTGGACTCAACTGGTTTGGGCCAAGTTAAGTCAAGAACCTGAGAGTGGTTACCGCTTGGCTGATCCAGGCCGCCTCATCTGGAGCCTCTGTGGCTCACCAGCAGCACCTTTTAGAGAACTAGGGTCACGAACCGGCTCACCATCGCGTCTGCCACAGGCTGCTGACCAAAGCAAGTCCCAGATCAAGGGGAGGAAAATGGACTCCATCTCGTTAGCGGGAAAAACTGCTGAGTCACAGATTGACAAGCGTGAACACTGAAAGGGGTGAGGAACTGAGGCCACCCACACAGCCAGCCTCTCCCGGAGGGTGCGTGGGGCTCACTAAAATAGACAAGGGTAACCTGGGCCAGCCTGGCCTTTCAGGAGTCAGTCATGAAGGGATCATGGCGAGGGCCTGTCTGCTACTGGCCCCTGCTTGTCCTGTGGGGGCCTCCCCCAGGGGCTCCTGAAGGTCCCTGGAGCAGCCTGAGGACCCCAGCCACAGGGCCAGCCAGATCTTCTAGGATGAGAGGTGTAACAGTGGCTGGTCCAGGGAGCTGTGCACAGGCCAAGGAGACTCAGTTTCCCCCAACCCTCAACACCCTTTCTGCTCTGCTGTGTGTGCAGCCCTGAGAACGGCGGAGATGGCTCAGCACCTAACCCGAGTCCCGCCCAACGGCCCTGACGTCCTTCCCGCGGGGCCACAGACGTTACCCAGCAGACTCCTGGGAACCCGTCTGTCCACTGGGGAAACGGGGCCGGGGTTCCCTGGACCCGCCCCCTGGGGATCCTTCTTGAATCCCGTCTCTGCCCTTGCCCCGGGATAGATTCCCCGCTCAGTGACCACAGTGACCTTTAAACACCCAGATCAGCTCACGTGACCCTTGCGCTTTAAAGCCTTCCAAGGGCTTGCCAACTCCAGCGCGTCTAGCATGAGTCCATTCCTTCCGCGGCCTGCGGGGTGGCCCGGCGCGCCCCGGTCCCTCGCCGTCCCTTGCTGTCGCTGCCCCTCGCACACCTACCGCATGACGCACACCACCCCCTTCTCTCAGTCACCCCTCCTTCACTTCCTGCCAGTCTCTGCTCAAAGGTCACCTCGTGGAGAAGCCTTCCCAAATCCTGGCCTGCCATCGCCCCCTTCCCCTCGTCCTGTTCACTTTCATTCCTAATACTTGTCACTCTCGGAAATGATAGGGCTGTAATTTATCATCGGTTCCCCCCTCTAGAATACAAGCCTAATGAAGTCAGGGGGCTTGTCTCGCCCCCCAGCGCGAGGCCGATGCAGAGGACAATGCCCAGCACACCGGAAGCCGAGGGCTGGACACGTGTCTGTGATACGGGGCTGTTAGGTCCATCGCATCAGCCCATCTAAGCTCACGAGGATCCTTCAGCGCAGACAGAATCGCAGCCTCGTTGTGCAGCTGGGGACAGCAAGTCTCAAAGTGCTGAAGCGACTTACCTAGAGCTGCACAGCCAGCAGAACCAGGACTAGAACACTGTCCCCGGGCCCGGGCCCAGTCCCCTTCCCCGTGCGTCCCAGCTGTGTGAGGAGTGCCAGGCAGTGGCTTGAGCCCTCCAGGGACAAGGCCAGGTGTATTCCCCGGGCTGCCTGCTCACAGGACGAGAGGACACAGGGTGGCAGTTGTCCAGAACCCAGGTAATCAGGACGAGAACAGGTGGATGTTAACAACACATTGAGCACATCCCACGGCGATCGTCACCGTCACAGGGAGCTAAGGACGTCGCCAGTGGGAAGACCCAGACTATGGCATGCCACTAGGTACCCACCATAAATCATACATTTTGTCTTACAGGCACTTCCATTTTCACAAATTCTGAAGCAAAACACGACTTTCCTCTTACTTGGAGCAGATGTTAATTTGCAAAGCAGAAGGCTCCATTTGTCGATGATTTTCCATTATCCTTGTAATTGCTCCCACATACAGTGCTCGATAAAGTTATAAACCTGTCCTCTGGGAACACCAAGTCAATACGGGGTTATTGATTAGGTGGTGAAAACGGGCTCCAGTGTTCCCGAGGCAGGGCGGCCTCCTGGCTGCCCGTGAGGAACTCTCCCTGGGGAGCCATGGAAACGGGGCTGCAGGGACCCAGGAGTCCCGGGGTGCACACGCAGGGCTGGGGAGGGCGAGGGCTCTCACAGGCCAGGGTTCACTACAAATGGCTGGGAAGACAAGGTGAACTCCAGGGGGCTTTTCCAGCCACCTCTATAGGCACCTTAAAAAGTACTTCAGGCCACTTGGCCCTAGAGTGGGTCGTTCTTCTTGGTTCGACAAAGACCCACCTGGGTTTGAATCCTGGCTCTGCCAGTCTCCAGTTGTGTCACCTTGGGCAAGTCACTTTGCCTCTAATCCTGGGGCTTCTTGTTTGTAAAACAGAGGTGATAATGACACCTTGCCTACCTCCCAGGGGGATTTGGGAGGATTAAACAAAACAGACCAAGTAAAGTGCTAAACATTTGGCTAGACACTTGACACCCACTGAGTTGAAGTGCCGCTGTGGCTGTCTGAAACGCTAAATTATTCGGGTTGCAGCCTGATGCTGTGTGCCTTCCTGACGGTGAGGTGAGTAACTGACATTGCAACTAACACTTACTGGCATGTTCCATGGTGCAGGCGCAGTGCTGGAAATTGAGAGGCAGAGCCAAGGCGTGGTCCCTGCCCCCAGAGACCTCCCGCCACACCGGCCCCGGGTACCAAGGTCATTGCCGTAAAGCATGCTCAATGCCCAGTCCAGGCACGCCAGCACCCTGGGAACCTTGGGCCAGTGACAGCAGAGACTCCAGGCTTCCAGGCCGGAATAACTAGCGTGCTGAATGCCTACTTTTATTTATTGTTATTATTGTTACTGTTACTGTTATTGTTACTTCTGTGAAAGGAAGGAGCTGGGCTGTGAACGAGGCCGGGTAACAATTCTGCTTTGCATGGGACTTTCAGTGCCCAAACCTGGAAAGTCCTGGGACAAGCAGGACAAGACGGTCACCCTCCTCGGAGCTAGCCCGAAGCTGCGGTCTTATCACTGCGCCCCTCCGCCAAGCACAGACCCTCCGCCAAGCACAGGGACGAGCCGTTTCTGCTGGCGAAACGACCGCAGAGCTGGATGGAGCTCCCTGCTCTCCAGTGGGGGGCTCGAGGCTGATCTCGGGGGCCTCTGTTCTTCACAGTTGTCGTTCTGAGCCCAACGGTCTGCACATCCTCAGAGATCCTTCCCAGAGCCCACCGACCCTCACTGCGGTGCTGAGTGGGGAGGGGACGCAGGAGCGGCAGGCAGCAACTGCGGTAGAATGGGGGAGGGGTAGGTGAAGGGGAAGGTCCCAGAGCTGGCAGAATGGGCCACCAACTCTGCATTCTTGCCCACCCCTCCTTGTCCTGTCTCTGACAGGACCTCCTGTGAACGCAGCAAGAAACACAAGCCTCTGTTTGGGTTTGGGTGTGGTGCTGACCTTCTGGGTTCCCCTGGAGGGGCTTGCTCAGCCCTTGATTGGCATGTGAGGGAGCCAATGAGACTGAGGTGAGAGCGGGTGGGCAGACCATTCTGAGGGTTGGCCTGGCCGCTGCAAAAGGAATACACAGAAGTGAGTCAGCTCCGAGAGCTGGGCAGGGGGCCCAGGCTTCCTCCAGGCCCTTCTCCTCCACCTTGACTCACCGTTCTGATCCAAACCTCACCCAGGCAACGCCAGACCCTGTGGAAGTCATCGCTTAGAAGCATGCCAGACACCACAGGTATTTCCAGGTCCCTGGAATCCGTGCCTCTCAGCATCATCCTTAGAGCAAGTGGTTCCCGTGGGCGTGCCTGTGAGAGAGCCATTCTCTGTGAGGAAGGCTCTCGATGATGTGGGCAGGGAGACAGAGGGAGAAGTCCAGCTTTTTAGCACTATTCTACTCCCAGGAAGCAGACATTACCTCTCAACTCGGAATCACGGGTGTTCCAGCAGGGTGGGACTCTTGACCCCACCGTCATTTGACAGGTGAAGACCTTAATTTCCTATCCTGCCCCTTTCAGTTTCCTGGTCACCTCCAAAAACCACGTTAGGGGGCACAGGATTGAGGGTTCTGACATTCCCTGTTTTTTCCATTATTTTCAATTAAAAGTAGAGCTCACCGTAGATTTGGTGACGTGTGGTGATGTGCCTTTTAGTGGTAAGCACACTGTATTGTATATAGATATCGAATTATAATGTACACCTGAAACTTACATCATGTAATTAACCAATATCACCTCAGTCAAAAATAAAATGAAATAAAAAATAAAATACTGCTTCTCACTTGTTAAAGCCTCTTAGGGGGATTCACCACGTTTAGCCCCAGAGCCACGGGCCACCTGCAAACTTGAGCGAGGAGCAACTCCCCGGAGGCCTTCCTAAGCAGACCACCGGTCTCTGCACCCCTGGGGTTTCTGGCTTAGTGGGTCTGGGTGGGGCCCAAGTTCCCAGGTGATGCTCAAGTGGCCGACAGGGACTGCACTTTGAGAATCACTGATCTCTTCAATCCATGACGAATTCTTCTTCTCTTTGGAACCTCAGTTTCCTCGGCGTAAAAAGGGGCCGACACAGACTGGCGGGAGTGTGGGCAGAGTCATCTGAGATGACAGCGAGAAAGAGCATCTTCTTGTGTCTGGTACTTGGTAGAGAGACTCGACCAGTGTGAAGGTCCCTCCCTCCTGGGTCTCAAGGGCTTCTCCTCACAGTTGAGTGGTAAAACAGGTCAGGTGTCTTCTTTGCCCAGTGCTCGATTTCAGTGGACAGAGAGTTACTGAAAGGCCACAAGCCCTGGGCTCACGCCAGGCAAAGATGGCGAGGTCCCAGCAAAAATGGCAGGTGACTTTCCTAGCAGGAGCAGACACTGAACGGGCACTTCGAGTCTCCTTTTTCAGAGTCCTCTCTGGGAGATGCTGGCAGACACCACTATCAGCAAACACGGTCTTTTCATGATGGCTGACGCGGGGTTAAACCGTGCGAACCCGAGCTCCCCGCACCCCCTCTCTGGTTTGCATTCTCTCCTTCTCTCCCTCCGCCTCCTACGCCTGCTTTCTCTCCCAGTGCAAGTTTAATAAGCCAATATCAAAACCATCTAAGCCTGGAGCTTTCCAAGATTTAAGACTTTTAAATGTGAAGCACCTCATTATATCCGACTATTTTCAATAAAAAAAGACCTGATAAGCCATTGATAAGGTACCAGTTATCAGTGGAGTTTGCTTGACGTCGATTGGAAATGTGCACCGCTTGCTTTTTGGGCTAATGGAATCAAACACTTAGCACCGCGGGGCTAGCAGATCACTTTTCACGTAAGAACATTAAAATGGAGAGAGACCCTGTTTGGGATTTTATAAAAATAAAGCACTATTGTACAGTATGACATATAGCGGTGGCTACATGGACAATTGACTTCCTTCCTATTAATCAACGACAATGTTTACCTTCTTATTCCAACCATTTCCAAACCATTAAAACTAAGAGGATTAGCATCACGTTTCTGCCAAGGTGTACTTTTATTTCAGCAAATACTACTTTTGCCCTCGGAGGAGATTAAAGGCATGAAAGAAATGGTTTCTTTATCGGGCGTACTGGGTCGCGCAGGTCTGAAAAAATAAAAATTATCTGGTTGAAAAGAATACAGTGTCCTTGTCCAATAAAAGCCGATTGCAAAAAGAGTTAAATTTCAGGACTAACAACATACATTGTAAACGATAATCCAATGTCAAGACTGAGTATTTCTTGCCGTGTAAATAGTGCTGATGAAGGACTCGTTTATAAACCAGCAGAGCGGTGATCACCTTCACTTTGGTTAGGTTTGAAGGAGCCATGTTTTTAGTAATTTTTAAAAATATGTAAGCACTGGAGTTTGAACAAATGAGTTATTCTTATGCGAATTTGCCTATACTGTTTATATAATTCCTGAGAATTTTTAAGAGGTAATATTTCCTACCTTCTCTCTGAGAAACATGTGCATTTTGTATAAAGCCAACTTGCATAATTCTTCCTTCCATTATCCCCTTATCAAAAGTACATTTAAAAAATAAGTATCCTCTCGGTCTGAAGTTTACTATTACACAGATCATAGTTATCTCAAAGGTCTAGGTCAGGGTCGTAAAGTGTGGTCTCTGCACCAGCAGGCTGAACATTTCTGGGAATTTGTCAGAAACGCAATATCTCAACCCATCCTAGACGGGCTGAATCAGAAACGCTGAGGGCAGCACGTAGCAAGCCTCCTCCAGGGGATTCTGACTCACTCTGAACGCTGAGAACCGCGGCCTCGGGCTAATTCTGTCCCCACAAGAGAAATCTAGAGAAAGGTATGAGCTTGCCCAATGTCATACATCCTATTAGTAACAGAGCCAGAGTTAAAATCAGTACCGAGTGATGGAGAATTAAGTGTAGGTAAGTCTTAGTTCAGCAAGAGAAGAAAAATACTGATTGGTAAAAAAATTAATTAATTAAAAGTTTTTAAAGAGGAACAGCAAGAGGATATCCGCATAAAGAGAGTGATAACCTCAGGTTCCTTTAAATAGTTTCAGCCACCGAGTATAATGATCCAATTTGCAAATCAACTGATTCGACATAGAGCTGCTCTTGACGATGTTGGCATAAACACACAAATTGAAGTGCACATACAGGCAGGCACACGCGTGGTCACTGGGGGCTGAGCATCCCCATCAGAAACACCAGCGAGTCATGTCAGAAGGCCGAGGTCAAAGGATCTTGAAGAAGGTCCTGCAGCCTCCCACCCTCACCCCACCCCTAGGAGGGTTGAATAAGAGTACTTTCAGGGTGTCCTCACTAATTCTGGGCATTCTCATTTTATTTAATCTTTACTAACTTGATAGTCAATAAAGGATACATCAATTTGTTAACATTTTCTATCTCTCTTATAATAATTGTAAAGCAATATACCATTTATTGCAAAATTCAAGGAAATTATAGAAAAGAATAAAGAAGATAATAAGAATCCATAATCACACCAACCAGCTAAATTCATTGTCAACAAGTATGTATTTTCTTCTAATATAGTTCTGGGCACACTTTAAATATGTTAATGACCATGCTGTATATAAAATTTTATATCATGCTTTTTCACTTGCAATAAAACCTAAATATTTTATCATTACACCCCAAACTCTTTAAAGATTAGCATTTCTGAAAGAATAGTGAATTTGAAGACCTACCGATAGACACTATTCTAATTGAAACTAAGAAGTAAAAAGACTTTTAAAAAGTGAACAGAGCATCAGTGAAACAATGTCAAGGGACCAAATATTTATATCACTGGAGTCCCTAAAGGAAAAGAGAAAGGGGACTAAAAAATACTTGAAGTAATAATGCCTAAACTTGACCTAATTGGCATTGTTAAAATATTCTACCCAACAACAGCAAAATGGACTTTTTCTTTTTTCAAGTGCACACTGAACATTTATTCTGGGCCATTAAAAAAGTGTCAATAAATTTTAAGATATACAATGTATTATCTAATGACAGTGGCATTCAGTTAAAAATCAATAATAGAAAAATATCTGCTAAATCCTCAAATAGTGGGAAACTAAATAATACACTTCTAAGTAGCCCATGAGTCAAAGAAAACAACAAAAAGAAAATTAAAGCAGATTTTAAAATAAGTGAAAATTATAGCAGATTTTAAAATAGAACATACCAAATATGTGGGATATAGGTAAAGCAGTAGTTAGAGGAGGTTTTATAGCACTACAATGCCTGCATTAGAGAAGAAGTTCTCCAATCCATGACTTTAGCTTCAAGCTTAAGAAACCGGAAAAGGAAGAGCAAAATGAACTCAAAGCAAGCAGAAGGAGGAAAATAATAAAGAGCAAAGCAGAAACCAATGAAGAAGAAAGCAAAACACCATGTAGAAAATCAGTGAAACCAGAGCTGGTTCTTTGAGATCAATAAAATGACAAAACTCTGGCCAGCTCAATTAGGAAAAAAGAGAGAAGACACAAATTACCTATTAGAAATGAGAGAGGGAACAGCACTATATATGCTACAGATATTAAAGGATAATTAGGGGAAGATATGAACAACTGTAGGCCGATAGATTCAACAACTTAAATGGAAAAGTTCCTTGAAAGGCAGAAACCACCAAACCTCACACCAGAAATATTAGATAACTCGAACAGTCTTATATATATGAAAGAATTTGAATTTTTATTTAAAAACTTGCACACAAATAAAACTCCAGGGTCAGATGGCTTCCCTGGTAATTCTACCAAACATTAAAGGAGAAATTATACCAATTTTGCATTTTCTATTCTAGAAATTGGAAGGGGAGGAATATTTTCCAATTCATTTTATAAAGCAAACATCATTTGATACCAAAACCAGACAAAAACATGACAAAGAAAGAGATCTACAGAAAATATTCCACATGTACATAGAGGAAAACATTCTTACAAGCTTTAGCAAATAAAATGCAGTAATATATTTTAAAAGAATAATACATCATGACCAAGTGGTGTTTTTCCTAGGAAGTTGAGACTGCTTTAACATTCAAAAATCAATTAACGTAACTCACTATATTAAATAGAGACTTAAAAAGTCTCCATCATCACTAGATACAGCAAAAGCATTTGACAAAGTCCAACATCTATTCCAGGTAAAAACACTTGGGAAACTAGGACTAGAAGGAAATTTGATCACTGTAAGAGGCATCGATATAAAAACACATAGTTAACATCATAAGGAATAGTGCAAGACGATGCATTTTCCCCAGATTGGAAACAAGGCAGGGATGACTCTCGCCGCTTCTTTTTGACTTCTTATTGAAGCTACTAAACAAGGTAATAAGTCAAGAAAATGAAATAAAATGAATCCAAATGGAAAAAAAGAAATAAAACTGTCTTTATTTGCCAATAACATGATTTTCTACCTAAAAATCCTATTGAACCTATAAAAATGATACTAGATTTAGAAGTGAGTTTACAAGTTTATAAGATACAAGATCAAATTATAAAAATCAATTGTATTTCTATATTCTGGCAATGAAAAATTAAAAATTGAAATTTAAAAATACCATTTACCTATAGCACAAAAATATGAAATATTTAGAGATAAATCTGTTGAAATGTGTGCAAGACTGGTACACTGAACACATCGCTGAGAGAAATTAAAGACCCAGGTAAATGGAGAGTTCTATTGAGATCATGGATCAGAAGACTTAATATTGTTAAGATGGCCATGTTATGACAAATTGATTGATAGATTCAATGCAATCAAAGTCCCAGCAGACTTTTCTATAGAGACTGACAATTCCAAAATTCATATGGAAACATAGAAGACTGAGAATAGCCAAACGACCTCGATAAACGACAAAGATGGAGAACATACATTGCCTGACTTCAAGGCATAAATCCACAGTAACCAAAACAGCGTGGTACTGGTGTCAAAACAGGTAAATAGATCAATAGATCATAATAGAGAAGCCAGAAAAAGACTCACACATATATGGTCAATTGATTTTCAACAGAGGTGCGAAGACGATTGAGTTCTTATGTAGATGATGCCCGAACGTGTACTTATCTACACGCAAAATGAACTTCGATCCGTATCTCTTTCTCAATACAAAAATTAAGAGGATCATAGAGCTAAATGTGAAAACCTAAAACTATAAAACTTCTATTGCGACCAAGATTTCTCTGAAACAACATAGAATGCCCAATGTAAAAGAGCAAAAATGGATACCTTGGACTACATCAAAATTAAGAATGTCTGCCTTCTGAAAGACACTTTGAAATGACAAACCACAGTCTTGGAGAAAATAATTGTGAACCACATATCTGATAAAGGAGTCGTATCCAAAATATATTTTTAAAAGTCTCAATAATTCAGTAATAACAAAACAAAAACTCAATTTAAAAGATTTAAAGAGACACTTCACCAAAGAAGATACACAGATGGCAAGTAAACACGCAAAAAGATGCCCAATACTGTTAATTTCAGGAAAATATAAACTAAAAGTACAATGACATATCATTACTCACCCATTAGAATGTCTGGACTTCATTAAGACCGACCATACGGGTTATTGGCAAGGATGTGGAGCTAACATACATGGCTGATGGACAGGTAGAAAGGTTCAACCTTTCTGAGAAAGAGCTTGGCAGATCCTTTAAAAGTTAAACATATACCATATGATCTGCTCTTTCTACTCCTAGGTATTTACCCTAAGAGACGTAAGCATATGTCCTTACAAAGTCTTGTACTTGATTATTCATCATGGCTTTATTTGTAAAAGCTCAAAACCAGAAACAACTCAAAGGTTCACCAACATGTGAACGGATAAATAAATGGTGGTTTACTTGTATAATACGACGCTACTCAGCAGTTAATGGGATTAAGCTGTCGATACGCACAACACGGCTGGTTCTCAAAGTAATTATGCTAAACAAAAAAGCCAGAAACCAGGCAATAAGAGTTCACGCCCTATGATTCCAAATAAAATTCTAGAAAATGAAAACTCACCTATAGTGACAGAAAGCAGATCAGTGGTTACCTGGAGACAAGGCTGGATGGGAAAGGGCAGGAGGAAGAAATGGGAAAAGGGCCCAGGTGAGCTTCTGGCAGGAGTTAATGTACTCAGCGTCTTGACTGCAGTGAAAGTCGCACAGGTATATACCTACATCACACCTTATCATGTTATACATTTTAAACATGTGTGTCTTTTTGTATATCAACCGTACCTTGATCAAGCTGTTTAAGAAAAACTCTGCAAGATTTACAAGAAAGAACCGTACGAAAGCTTGTGGTCTGGATATGCGATAATTGTTTACTTTTTATTTAGCTTTATCCTTCCTTGTTCAATACAGAATTTAAAGACACTCCCCAGGAATTGGGTGTTTTCACAGCTTCTTTTTTGTTTTCTCTGGCAAATAACTCCGATAACAGTGCTTTCCTTGGCCGTTCGCTCTCTAAAGTGAAACTACCGATTTCACTGATAAGAATGCTTCACAGAGGGCTAAACTGTTTTCAAAAAGTGAACAACACCGCTCCACGGGCTTCCGTTTCTCTGTGCCCGCCAAGCTCAGAATTCTCGTTTTAAAATGCAAACTAGATGTGTTAAATTTATTTCTTTGGTGCTTTAATTTTTTATTTATTTGCTCTTCTTAGTAAGTTTAAATAGTTGTTTCAAGTGTATACTATTCACTTATATTTTCGGGTGGGAAAATTAGTTTTCTTTTTTCTTTTTCTTTTTTGGCCAATGATCTGTCAAGATCAGGGTGATTCCTTATCAATTTGAATGAATGTACAATATGTTAAATCTACTACTTTTTGGTCATGTTTTGGAAATATTTTTCTTACATGATTTGGGTTTGGGTTTTTTTGGTCTGTTTTATTTTTTTGCCATAAAGGATGTTGCTTTTTTTGTGGTTAAACCTCTCTATCTTTTCCCTTTAAATCTTTCATTAATTTTAAACTTGGAAATCCTCTCTACTTAAAAAATGTGATAAATACTGGCTGTAACTCTAGTTCCTTTTTATGATGCGATTTATAGAAACATTGAACTCTTTAACCCTGTGGCATTTATGTTGGCTTATAGTGTATATAGGTTTCAATTTCTATTTTTCCCTTTGAAGAGTAAACCAGTCAGTCACCCAGGCACCATTTCTGCATAATTCCTAAAGACAGGGAGTCCTGGGTGATGTCTGAGAGGAAGAGGGGGTGGAGCAGGTCACGGAGGAAGGTCAAGGGCAGAAGCTGGACAACAGAAGCATGTGGGGCACTGCAGGCTTCACTGACAAACTCGAAATGGAGTGGGGTAGAAAGGATGGGTTAGAGATCAAAGCTGCTTGCTCGAGCTCCTTAAACTTTGTTATTAAGTCTTGTCATTTGTCGTGTATTGCAGAGGAAAGCTTCGGTGATCTTTGGAGGAAGAAAGTGATTTTAAAAAATGCAGCATAAGGGAGATGTGGACATTCCGGGGTGGTGATGGCCGAGGGTGGCTCAGTAAAGTCAGCAGAGACCCAGACTGCTTCCCATTCTCCACTCCTGAAGTCCCAGGGAATGGTCCAGTCCTCTGGTCCAAGACAGCTTCTGAAGCTCAAAATTTCAGGCAGCAGGATGGGAAAAGTTGAAAAAACAAACAAGGACACGTCTCCTCCCTCTTACGGAGACCTTCTATAAGTGCTAGGTCTTATTGGCCAGAATCCATTGCACGGCACACAGGCAAAGGATGCTGGGACATTCTGCACGGGGGTTATTGAGAGGGTCCCAGCATCCGCTGCCACACCCTCAACCCCATGCAAATCGTCTCCTCCCCTTGGGCCTCGCCTTTTCTAGTTATGAAATGAACAAGTTATACCAGCTGATCCCCAAGGGGCTCACAAGCCAGGGATTCCTTTGTCCCATGGCAAGTTCGTCCAGAGCAGGTCATACCTTCTAAGGTGTTTATATTTCCTGCTGCCCCTCCTAACCTTCCTTCCACCTCCACAGCAATCTCTCAAGGCTCGGTTTCCTCTTGGGTATAAAATAAGATAATTACACCCGCCCATCCAGTTGCTTGGAGGATTGAGTAAAACAATGCAGACAAGTCTCCGAACATATAACCGGAGGGGAGACAGAGGTAGCTACTTTTTGCCAAAAATTATGAAAGACAGTTTTTTCCTCTTCTCCTGGGCAGGCCGGTTTTCATATTCAAATGATTATAAATAGAGTCTAACCACTGTTTTGTTTGGCCAAGCTGAACCTACTGAAGAAAGAAATTAAAGTACTTCAGTAAATATTGGAGTGAATCCTTCTTCTGAGGTTCTGGAAGGGTGGCTTATTTCTTCCCAAGCGCGATCCTGGAAGGGAACTGAGTATTTAGGTTTCAAAAGCCTAGAAGGCCCTCCATCCAATTCCTCAGAGCCCTCCATGCCAACTCTTGATAAACCCACACCACACTGCCCAGCACCTCACCTGTCAACCTACCCTGTGCTCTGGGAGACTCCTTCCTTGGACACAAATATAAAAGAGAAATAAGAAGAATGTGGCTGAGCCGTGCGAGCATTGCTGCTCCCACCCCGTAATTTAAGTCGTTAAAACTGGTGTCCAAATCAACTCGATGTGAAAATACCGATCGGAGAGGTGGCGTGGCTTAGGGAAGAGCTGTGGTCTCTGCCACGCAGCAGCCGTGTGACGTGTACAGGTGCTTTGCCTCTCCAGGCTCCACTGAAGTTCAGGAGCTAGAAGACTTTTAAGTGTTCCTGCTCGCGACAGGCCGGAGAAGCCTGGTGCCTGAACCAAATTTCTCCAAAGTCCGACTTCCCTCCCACCAGCTCCACTCCACGGTGGAGCCCTGTCTGGGCAGCCGGAGGGGACAGCCACTGGCACACTGTCTGCCCTACCCGAGGTCTCCTTCCTGACTGGCTTCCCAGATGCCACGCCCATAGCTCTGCGGCAGGATCAGTTAGGGTCCCGGTGGCCCCCAGGGAACTGATTTCCCCCTGCGATTGCAGAGCCTCTTATAGCAAAGGGGTGCTGATTTTCTTCTCTCTGTCCCCCCAAACCCGAAGACACCAAGTGAGGAAAACAGAGTGACTGACACTCAGGCAGGTGGAGAGGCCCAGATCCACACGGACGTCAGGAGGTTGTATAACCAGCGGTGACCTCCAGCTCTGGCTGGAAGAGACGCGAAGGACAGAATGACAAAAACTAGGACAATCACAGAAATAGCAGCAGCTACTGGCCGCGCGCCTCCTGAGTCAGGCGTTTTCAGGCAGCGTCTTGTCTAACCTGCATTCTAGCCCCGTGACAAAGAGACTGTCCACATCCACGCCTAACCGAGGGGGGGACGGTCGCCAGCCATCGTGCAGCGCCCCCGCTCGCACAGCAGGGCCTGGGCTCCCCCCACCCCCCAGAGGAAGTGTCTCAAGCTTGGCGCGTTCCTGAGGGCCGCGAGTGTCGATCATGCATTCGTGCATTCGCTGGACACCTCATTATCGAGTGTCTCTTCTGTGCCAGGCTCTGATCTGGGTGTGAGGGGAAAAGTATGAATGAAACCTAGACCCACATTCTCCTGGGGAGAACAGGGACTCACAATCGCGCAAATAAAGGCGTAATCACAAACTGTGACATACGGTGAGACAGGGGACCAGGGGTCCTGGACCGGTGGGTGGAGAAAGGGGTAGTTGAAGGAAATTCTTCCAGGAAGGGACTAGTAGACAACTCAGTGGGGACCGGTGGTTCAAGGTCCCCCGGGGAGCAGGCAGCCCGCTTTTCTGTGGCACAAACGTGCCAGGCCTGTCGGGCCAGGCGGGGGCAGAGAGAGCAGGCAGAGCCAGCGAACTGAGCCTGACAAGCCCTTGATTTTGCCCAAATGATAACCTGCTGAAGGAAATGATCTCCCGGGCCCCTGGGCCGCTCGTCTAATTGCAAACCACGCAACCTTAGCTGCAGCAAGATCTGCAGATAGCACACTGTCATCGCCTCTGCTGCCCTCGCTGGCGCCTGCCCCGCTCTGCGCCCTGAAGCAAAAGGCGCACGTCCACCTTCCAGAGGACACCGCCTGCTCGGGGTTCAGGCCTGGGTCCTCGTGAATGTCAGAGAGCCACGGAACCGGGCAGGGTACGTGAGCCCCGGGCAGGCGCCTGTGCTGTCCCAAGCGCTCGGATCCCCAGGGCAGGGGCAGAGGATGCGGGAGCATTGCCTGCAGTGCAAAGTCACGAGAGACTCTCCTGACATTGCTGAGAACCGCGGGGTTCTCCCAGGGAGAGCCAAGCAGGCAGAGTTTCAGAGAGGGCATGGCGCCTCCAGGTTTTACTCCCGAAGAGAGAGACAGGTCGGACTGTAACCTCCTCTGCCCGTCACCATGCTGCCTTCATCACAAACGAACTTGGCTTCTCTGCGCTGCAGGTTGTGGGCCTGCTGGGAGCCAGGCCAGAGATGGGAGGACTTGGACTTTTGGACACAAAAAAAGCTGTTCACATTTCAACAGGAAGGAGATCTCCCTGTGCTCTTCTTAATTACGTAAGAAATATATATGTGTATTGCAGAAAAATGAAAAAGACGCACGTAAATCTTACCATTAAGGGGAAAGGCCCCAGATGCTGCGTTACCCTCTCTCCAGCCTACTTCATGTGCACACGTGCGTTCAGCCGCATGCACGCCTCTGTTCGCACATGCCAGAAATGGTTCATATGCTACATCCCATTCCGTGGCTGCCCTGTGAACATTTTTCCTGCCGTGGAAAGCACTCGGTAAGATGACATTCATGGCGGCATAATCGTAATGAATATCTTGGCCACAATTTAGTCAACGAATTTCCTGCTGTTGGGCACCTATGTTGTTTCCAGTCATTAGTACTAAAAGAGCCCCATCAAAGATCCTGGAAGCTCAAGGTCACATGCACCCCGAGCACTCTCTGAGGAGCCCAAAAGGTCAGAGGCCAAGTTCAGTAACGGGTGGTTAGTGGAGTGCGAGGCTGGGACTGGAAAGGGGGCGACGCCATCTCTGCATCTGGAGTCACAGGGGGGGGGTCTGTACCAGAAGAAGCAGGGGAGGTGCCAACGGAGCAATTTCTTGACTTGGGAGATATTGTTAACTCTCAAGAGAATTTCAGTAAAGAACTAGAAAAGTTATTCTATTAGCTCATCTTGGGAACATTGTGTCCCTATTAGAGAAACTGTCCTCAACTGGCCATTTCACCTCATAAAAACTGCTAAATATCCCCAGCAAAAGAAACCACCAACAAGGTAAAGAAACAGCCATCTGAATGCAAAAATATATTTGCAAGCAATGCCTCCGATAAGGGCCTCATATCTAAAATATACAAAGAACTCATACAATTCAATAACAACAAAAGCACAAACGATCTAATCAAAAAATGGGCGGAGGCCCTGAACAGACACTTCTCCCTAGAGGACATACAAATGGCCAACGAATATATGAAAAGATGCTCAACATCGCTGGCCATTAGGAAAATGCAAATCAAAACCACAGTGAGATCTCATCTCACACCTGTTAGAATGGCTATAATCAACAGAACAGGTAATAACAAGTGTTGGAGCGGACGTGAGAAAAAGGACCCCTCATACACTGCTGGTGGGACTGCAAATTGGTACAGCCACTATGGAAAACAGTACAGAGGTCCTCAAAACACTAAGAATTGATCTACCACGTGATCCAGCAACCCTCTACTGGCTATTTGCCACAAAGACTTGAAAACTCATATTTATAAAGATATTTGCACACAGGTGTTCATAGCAGCATTATTCACGGTGACCAGGACATGGAAGCAACCGAAGTGTCCTACGATAGATGATTGGCTAAAGAAGCTGTGGTACATATATACAATGGAGTATTACTCAGCCATAAGAAGAGACGAAATACTGCCATTTGTGACAACATGGATGGACCTCAAGATAATCATGCTAAGTGAAATAAGCCAGACAGAAAAAGTTGAATATCACATGACATCACTTACTTGTGAGACATAAATCTAAAAGCAACAAATGAACAGGACAAACAGAGACTGTAGACTAGTGGTTACCAGAGGGTAGGGGGTGGGGGAGGAGGGAAGAGGTAGACGGGGTAAATGGGGTCAACTATGTGGTGACAGAAAGAAATCTAACTATGGGAGGTGAACACACAATGTAAATATATATGTGCCTCACTGTTAAAATGTATAGTTGGAACTTATTGGATTTTGTTAACCAATGTCCCCATAAAAATAAATAAATAAATAAATAAATTGATTTATTAATTTGAAAAAAAGAAAGAAAGGTGCATGAACAACAACAATGGAAACCCTGCTAAACATCAGCCCAATGGCTCTGGGAAGGAAGAAACGTGCAAAACCCCCTAGTTCAGGCTGTGTGAACCCCGAACACCTTAGACTTTGGCACTCATTAAATCAGAGCTAACGAGGGATCCATTTTCATTTGTGAAAGGTCCTCCTCACCGGTTCCTTCGTTCTGGGTGGGGCCAGAAACTGTGGCGTGTCTCCGGAAGGATCCGGAGTGAGGCCAGGCCGGCTCGGAGCGCTGCCTCAGTCCTGCAGGCTACGGAGAGGCCCTTCGCTTTGCCCACCTCGATGACGCCCGTGACGCCGCCGATCCTGGTGACTGTGCCGATGTGGTGGTGTCCCGGGCTCTCCAGCGATTCTCCTGTTCTCTTTGAGAAGCAGAGCTTGGGTATTTGATACTCTGCTGCCTTTGATCCTCTTAAGGAAATAAAAAGGTCACAAGTGAGAATCAAACAGCCAGGCGGGCAGGATGGGGGCTGGCACTGCGGGAGTGCTGACGAGCGGGGAGGCACTGGGGGTGAACCTGGGCTGAGGCCGGAGCCAGCCCAGAGCTGAGTCTCCCGAGGCTGAGCAGAGCTTCCCCTTTATCACGGGTGCGGCCCCCTCTGGACCCCGTCTGGCCCAGGCCTCAGAGGAAGCGGTCAAACACCCCGAGAGGCTTGGCTTTTCCTTGTGATTGATTCAGCTGGCCCTGTTGGCTTCCGTGCGCGGTGAGCACTGGTGTGCCACCGAGAGCCTCCCTTAGGACCACGGCACACACTTGCCCAGCCTCTGGGAGTACTGGCTGCTGAGGGCTGATAGCCCAGGCCCTCAGCTCTGCCGAGGGCGCTGCCTCACCCTGGCTGTGCCCCTCTGCTGGGACATGGCCCCGTCCCGTGGCCTTCCATACCTAACAGGAGCTGTCTCGAGAGCATTCCCAGCGACGTGTCATCTGCGTCTGCTCCTCAGGACCCGACCTGAGGCTCTTGTCCACAGTTTCTTTAAATGTCATTTACTAAACCCTCTGCTTGTGGAACCTGGGTCCCATTTCAATCCCTGACCCCTACAAGGTCCCACATGGATTTTCAACGTCCTCTCTTTCCAAGTGGGGGAAAAAGCCCCAGAGATATTGAAGATTAATCATTTGTCCACGGTCACAGAGGCAAAGTCAGGATTCGAATGCAAGTCAACTCCAAGATTCGGCTCTTGCCAACACGCCACACTCTCAAGGCCCCGCCCAAAGTCCCCCAGACACCACCCACGATTTCCTTGACGATAGCCTCATCTCCCTCTCTGCAGAGCCCCTTGTTTATACCTCTCTATGGCATTTAAGGTCTGCATTCCAGGTGAGTTATGGGGTCCTACATAGGAGCACGTACTAGCTGCTTGAGCAAGGGCCCATGCCACACACACAATATTGCCCATCAGGTAGCCTGGCCCAGGACACAGGAGATGGTTAGTATATTGACTTAGCTGACTCTTCACACAAACAAAATCCGCATCTCCTCGGGGCTTCTGGGATGTGTGTTTTAATCTCCAGCAGCACACGTAACAATGTGGTGTCCAAGGACAAGCAGAAACCCTGGATTCAACTTCCGGGTTATTAAGGAGACTTCTAGAAAACAACAAGAATCCTCATTTAATCTTTGAATAAGACACAGTTTCTGAATATACATGTCTACGAATATTCGGACATTAAATTGGGAAACACAGCTCAATCCTAAAGGCTCCCCAGAAATCACTGCATGGAAGGACAAAAGATCTCTCCTGCTTCTGGCATCAGAGGGCCAGGTCACGCTGTATCACCCTGCCGTGCCACCAAACTCCAGCTGGGTTTTTATGACCCATGTTTCTCCTTGTGGAAAACCATTACCGCCATCGTCTTTATCATTGACAGAGCCCTTGCCCCTTGCCAGGCGTTGAACTAAGCATTGTTGGAACGTTGTATCATTTGGTCCTCTCGACCTTCAAAAGTAGGTACATTGTTATTCCTATTGCAGGATAGAGCTAGAAGGAGCAAACCGCCCAGTTACTCCTAGAAAAGTATCAGAGCCGGGATTCCAAGGCAGGGCTGCATCAGAGCCAAGCGCTGAACCGCCTCTGTGACGTGACAGTAGCCTAGGAATCTCTAAGTAACAAGCCCGGATTTCACTCATCCTAGGTGCCAAGAGACAGATAAGCACCAAACCCTAATAGTGACTCTGTTGCATGTATTTTGCTGTTTAACTCCTTAAGTCTCTGTTGGGAGACACTTCTCCTGGGTCTCCTGTGCTTCTGCACCTCTTGAGAGTGGAGCACTGACTCCTTTATCCCTATCTTTTCAAGGATGTTTCTATTGCAAACAACCTTGGGAGACGGAGATAGCATCCCCCCAGGGCAAAGAGCAGGTTTCTTAACTGACCAGTATAAAAATATAGTGTCTGCCTTCAGGCAAAGTTCAAATCTGCTTGTTGCCCATAATAACAGCTCTAATTTCCTAAGCTTGATGCTCTTCCCTTGTAAGGCAGCCCATTACCTGTACATCACCTGGGCCACATCACCCTGACCTGTTGGAATCACGACTTAGAGAGCTGGTGCCAGTACTGATACTCTGGTTCCTGCTATTGCTCTGAGGAATAAACCATCCTTTGTCTCTGGCCCAGGAGTCTCGTGTCTTCTTCCAGCACCCATGAAACTGTGGGCGGTTAACTTATTAACTCGCCAGCACGATAAAATGCCAGACCCTCCACAGTTCACTACAATTTCCTTCACCCTGGAGCAGCAGAAACCCTGCTGGCCCGGATGCGCGCGCCATGCAGGTCTTCCTGGGAGGTGGGGCCTGTGGAAATGACATCTGTGACCTCACTCCTTCCTGTGTGTTCCCCACCACTCGTCCTCCTGAGGGAAAAGCAAAACAAGAGGAGGAAAAGAAATCCTTCCAGACAGAAGTGTAGAAGTTAAAAACGATGATGACGAAGGTGATGATGATGATGAAGGCGAGATGCTGACGGTGACAATAATTTCCAGAGCAGCTGTTTGCTGAGCACTTGCTGCGTGCCAGGCTCACGTACGGCCTCATTCATGGCGAGGCTCGGAGGGGGCCCCTTGGGTGCCGTCTGCGCTCAGGTGTGAAGGAGCAGAGGGGGACTCTGAGCTCCATATTTACTTCTCCATCCCTAGAGGACTGAGCCCAGCACCCTCGGATGATGGAGCCTAATAAATATTGGTGGATCTAGTAAATGGAGAATTAAAATAGGGAGAAAATACCCACCACACAGAAAGGTTTCCAATGTTGAGATCCCGTCTTGTTTACCTGTCTTGCTCCCTCTGTAAAACTCAAGTCCTTTGAGGACAAGGGCTGGGTCTTGCTCTCTGCGGGGCCTCGGGGTCCAGCACAGCCTTGGCCACCCGGACTCCTGCACAGAAACCAAAGGAGCAGGGTGAGGATGGCTTTCTGCAGTGTCCACGCGAGGCCGCCCCTGGGCTGTCCTGAGACTTTGGGGGGCCCGTGGAGCAGAGGGTGACCCCATTCAGAGGGGAGAGGCAGGCAGCAAGACCCTCGGTCCAGCCACAGTTCCCTCGAAGTGGCTCACACGAGTCTCATGGTATCAGGGCCACATGGTCAGTTCTGAGCTCAGCCATGGTGAGAGGCTGTGGTAGCGTCACTGTCAGCAGAGATGAGTGGCGGATCCTCCGGCCCCTGAGATGCCACCTGCCAGGATTTAGTCACCATCGGGTCTGACGTCTAGCATGAGGAGATGTTTCTCAAATGCTGGAGACATCCTATCACTCCCCGGCTCCAGTTAATGTCCTGATTAGTCCAGAACGCAGGGTGTTCACTTAGGGAGAGTGAGAGACAATGGAAATTGCCACTCGGTCAGAGAGGAAGCCCCGCCCTGTCCGCCCTTCCCCCACAGCACCAGCAGCACCAGCACCAGCAGCACCAGCACCAGCACCAGCACCACCATCGTACTCTGAACCTCTGGCTCCAAAGAGGAAGGGATGGGAGGCTGGGTGGTTACGGACAGGGATCTCTACCCACCCGCAGGGGGAGAGCTAACGGCTGTTCTCGGCACCCCCACCCTCTCCTGAGGTGGGAGGGATTGCCTCGCAGAAGACAGCGACTGCCTGGCTCCTGACCCTGCACCCGCCTCGACCTGTGACCCAGGGCCATCACTGCCCCACGCTGGGCCTCAGTTTCTCCGTCTCTGCAATGAATGGGACAGACCAGACAACCTCTAAGTTCCCGTCTAGCTGTAAAGTGGAATGAATCTTTGGGGCAGTCACCGAGCCACCAACCTGAAGTCCTCTGCGGACAGAGGCACACGCTCTGCTTCTCGTCTCTCGTCTTCACAGGAGTGGACATGGCACTGGGTGGCTGCTGGAGGAGTCCTGACCGGGACATGCCAGCACGAGGTCAGAAGGGGATGGCGAGCAGGTGGCGTCTGCTGGAGCCGGGGGAGGGAGGAGCTGGCAGCAGCCAACGGGGAGCCTGCGACAGGCAGCCCAGGAACCATGGCGTCAGCATCTGACACTTGGGACAGTGAAGAGGTGGGGGTCAGCTGGTCCTTGGAAAGTATCATGGGGGACCCTATTCGTTACTGGAAAAGCAAGCCTACTTTGGGGGTGCATGTTGAGGACTGCCTAAGCCCACGTTCTGCAGGAAGGAGGCGCAGCTCTCCCCATTGGAAAGCCACTCGTGTGGCCGCCGACAGCATCTGCGCGTCCTAGACGGCATCGCATGGAAGCTGGGCACCCAGCAGGACCTTGAGGGAGAGGTGGCGTGGACCCCCCGGACGCGGCCTTCCTTGATGTTAACCTCGAGTCGCGACGGAAGCGAGAGCAAGAAGGCCAGGCAGAGCCGGTCCGCGGCCTCCCAGTGAGCGCGGAGCCGTCTGTAGGATAGACCAGCGTCCGCGGAGTCGGAGCCCCATGCTCGGCCCTGCCTCGGCCCGATCCCGTTTGTCCTCACCCTCATTCTGGGGCCAAGAATGAGGCCAGGAGTTTGTCACCCGGGGGAACACGCTGCCGGGATTCGGGGCCGGTGGCCTTTACTTCCCGTGGCGGACAGCGCAGGCCCTGGTCTGCAGCCCCCTTTGGTGATGACAGTTCCTTCGTCCTCTTTCCCCACCTTTCTCTTTTGACTGGACGCGTGCAATTTACGGGCTGTGATGCGCTGCACTTCAGAACTGACTTTTGTGCTCAACTGATGTAAAACGTTTTCGGCGGACTAGTGCTGTGGGTAAGATCTCTCCTCCTTATTGATGTGTGCTTGGGGCTTTTGCCCCCACGTAGCCAGGCCCTCTGGCCCGGGTGACTCCCTGGGCCCCCCGGCCAGAACACTCACCCAAAGGTGCAGGCAGCCTTTTGAACTAAAGAAAATATTAACACATTGTTTCAACTTGAAATGACAGGAGCCTTCAGATCCCTGCATTAATTGGATTCAGGGCTGAATCGCACATAGCGCCATCTTAAGGGCTAAGATGGGCCAGCTTACAAGAAGTTCATGGCCAGTAAGCCAACAGAAAGAATTCCGCAAGGGCCCTCAGCACTTCTAGTCCCCATGCGATCATTTCCAGGCGATTTGCCTGAAAAATCTCTTATTGAGGAAAGAAAGAAAAAAAACCCCTTGTCTTTGATGTCAACGCCAGCTGGGCAGTTACTGGGCTCATAAATCGTGAGGCAAGAATTGGACCACGTAGTCTGCCAAAGGTGAATGTACTTAGGGGGCCATAGGAACCAAGGAACATGGAGACTGAACAGAAGTATGGATCCCGTAATCCATACATGGAATTTCCACCAATGGCTCCCGCTTAACAAGTGCCATGTGCCTCAGGAGACCTGCGGTCAAGATGGCATCAGCCCCATTTTCCCGATTGGAAAACTGAGGCCAGGAGTAACTAACTTGGCCCCGGGGCATTCGGAGAGGAAGAGCAGTGGGAGAGACGAGAACTCAGGTCTTTCTGACCCCAAAGCGCACACTGTCCCACCGCCCCAGGCTGCCTGCCCAGGGCCGGGCTGTGCTACGATGCCCAGACGATCTCAACCTTCCCTCCGAGACAAGTCCGTATCCTAGACAGTGTCTTGCCCAACCGCTAGCAGAGCACACAGCTCCTGTCCCCTTCCACCCTCCGGCCTGTACTGAGCCGCCTTAGCTAATCCGGAGCGCAGGTCCAAAGGGCGGACTCAGCTTCTGAGGAAGGGTGACTTCCTAGGGAGCACAGCGAAGTGGGACAGCAGCGTTCATTAGGCACAGGGCTGGCCACATTTTTTAAAGCGTTCAAGGAAAAAGTTATTTTTCTCTTAAAATTAGAAGAAAGAAATGTATGTAAGAATAACGGATATATAATAACAAATCCAGCCTGGAGCCACTTGCCTTCCTACCGATGCAGCTTGCAGCTGTAAAACAAAACTTTTCACGTGTGTTTACGGAAGAAAGGGTCCTTGAGGGCAAAAGTGCCCAGGGGCCCTGAGATTGTCACGTGGCCCAGAGAGCAGGCAGGGCTGGCCGGGTGGGGGCTCTGGCCCAGGTGCCGCGTGGAGGGCTCACAATGGCACACAGCGAGGCTCCGGGGGTGGCTCAGGGTCGGTCTCCCGACTCCTAGGGTGGCAATCGCTCCCCCAGAACATTCTCTCTTCCCAGAGTGGGAACAGGCTCCCTTGCACGACATCTGCAGGGTGTCCTGGCCACTCTTGTGATGCCCTGGCTCTCCCCTCTACAACCACACAGGAAGCGAGGTGGACCCTGAGGTAGCGGGGAGCTGAGACGGCTGTCTCCAAAGAGGCGGGTCCTAGTCCTACCCAAGCCGCCTGTCCCCAACACAGGGACCCGGACGGCAACCTCATCTTAAACAATGGTAAAGAACAGCCCAACCCCTCGTTTTACAGGTGGGGAAACTGAGGCCCCTCGTGGCAGGTAGCTGGGCCAAGTGGAGTTATCTCTTCGTTTCTGGAGTACTTTTCCCTTCCATCTCCCTCCCTGCAGAAGATCAGCGTTCGCTTCCCACGTAACTCTCAGGGGCTGTCGCCTGGGCTCCTCGGCACACAGGAGAAAACGTGAGTCCCTCACGTGCCCCTGCCCGGCGGAGCTCTGAGCCCCGGGTCCTCGAGCTGGTGGTGGGGAATGGGGGCTCCCGGGACCTAATCGGGGACAGCACACTTTCTCCACAGGGGCCATTTATTTTCAAGCATCCGCTGGATCCCCGCCGAGGGATGAAAAACACGGTGTCAACTGCCTCCTCCTCGGCCCCCTTCGGAGGCCCGTTTGGTAATTAACATCAAAGCGCTCTGCATATTTATCATTCCTCCCTCGGCAATAAGCAAAGACATGTGACCCGTGCACAAAAGCGCCATAGTTCCCACTTGGGCTCTACAAAGGCATCCGCAAGTTCAAACCCAAGTTGAAAATTCCCTCAAAGAGGGATATTTTCTTTGTTGGAAACCTGGATGGATTAGCACTTAGCATCCTCTCCAAAATCAATTTGCGTCCACTTACCAGTTGCTTCTGGTCTAAAATAAAGAAGCTTAGGGTTCATCATTTAGGATTTAATAAATGATACCCGTCTGGCTGTGACGAGAACATTTCTGGCGTGGAGGGTGGATAAAAGACGATATCCTGTCTTTGGTCTTACTTTTCTGTTGTTGTTGTTGTTAAGAGCAGGCATGTCTCCTCTCTGAAACGTAATGGAACATGTGAAAATATAGATTCAAGTATGATCTGACCAAGGAAAACACTCAATTCTGCTTGTGCCCAAGGCGCTGAAGTTTCCTTTGAAAAGTTAAGTAAAGGACTACAGTCTGGAACTTTGGGGGGAAATAAATGCATTTGTGCATGAGAGACCATGAATAGAAATCCGCTTTTATAGTGAGCAAAAACTTTCTTCCTTCGTGTTAAGTCTTGGTCTCGGGGGTTCGCACATATGTGTTGGCCTCGGCTCCAGGGGGCGCGAAGGAAGCTTGTGTCTGTCGCTTGGGGTTTTTCCTCGTACCGGGGACCAGAGTGGCTGCCACCTCGCGGGTAGGGCCCTCGACTCGTGAACCTGAGCATGGGCCCTCACCGCTGTGGCCCCTGCTCTCTGCTCATCTCCGCCCGTGACTCCCAGGGGACAGACAAACCCGAGGCTTCCAGGGCGGTGCTGGGGTTTCTGAAGAAAGCGGGGTGTAACCATGGTCCAGCTGTGAACTCCGGCCACAGTGGCTGCCCCAGTGCAGCCTCCACTTTAAAGATGAGGAAACAAAGGCCGAGGGAGGGAGGGGACTGTCCTGCCCCTCACTCCCCCAGAGAGAGGCCGACTCCCAACCCAACCCGCTCTCACCCCGGACCATCCGAGACCACCGTCCTGGGTGAGCACCCAGCCGGGCAGCTCCCTGGGCGAGCGGCTCTCCTACACTTCAGAGCTGGAGAAACGACAGGCCCGAAGGAGCGATTGATTCGCCCAGGGTCAGAAGGTGAGTTGGTTGAGGAGCGGGACTCTGGCTTTGGGCGTGTCGGGCGTGAACCCCCTGCGCCAGGCTCCCGAGGGAGGCCCTCGCCACGTGCTGGGCCACGAACAGAGAGGAGCCTAACGAGGGAACCGGGCGGCAGGCAGGGCTCAGACAGCAGAGCAACCGAGGCCCTCAGTGCCGGCTGTTCGTTCATTCATTCATTCATTCATTCATTCATTCGTGCAATGAGCGCTGAGTGCTGGCCGTGCGCCAGCCGATGGCGGCCAGGCCTCCACCATTTCGGCAGCTCTGAAAAGCGCCTCACATGCATTACTTCACTTAATCTTCACCTCAGATGTGAGGTGGGTGGTTTACTAGCCCATTTTCCAGACGAAGAAACGGAGGCATGGCCAGCAAGGGGCAGCTGGACTTGGAACTGGGGCCCTCCTAGGCAAAGCTGCTATTGTTCCCCACAGGGGCCCATGACCTGGGGGTACCGGTCTGGGGGGCCAATCTCCCCTGGGGTCTTGCCCCTTAGCTGTACGGCTTGGGACCACCTCAGCCTCGGAGTCTCAAGACTTCCTGCGACTCCAAGGCTGAGGACAGTGTCACTCAGGACCAGCGTGCTCCCTCGTTCTGTCCTGCTGGGGCTCCCCCCACCGTGGGGTCTCAGCATCACCCCTTCAAAAGGTTCCAGGAGTCCTCTTCCTTATGCGCCACACAAACGCCTCTCTCCGCTTGCAGACACAAACCCCTGGTGACCTTCCTGATGCTGTCCGTGGTCCCCCCACTTTGCTGAGCTTCCTTCTGCCTCTTTAAAACTCGCCATTACCAATAATTCCCTTTGTTGCACCCACATGCGAACCACTATATTAAATTATTAAATGTAAGTGTTTCTGAAATATTTTATCTTGACATGTATCTCCGGAGTCAAATGACCCCGGGCAGTGTTCATAATTAATTTCATCAAAAGGGGGGAAAAAGTGCTGGCAAGGGACTCCCCAAATGACCTGTCCTACAGAATGACAGCTGACGCTTGGCTCGCCCTCCTGCCTCCCCTTCCCAGGACTCGGGAGGGCAGGCTCCCCGAACGGGTGGCTCTGTCCTCAGGGCCTCAGGATGTCAGGCCTGGGGAAGGCGGGGAGCAGGGGAGCGTGCCCGTTTTGGCCAACCTCTCCTTTTTCTGGCTGAAGAAACAAAGCCAGGAGAAGAGCAGTGACGTGCCCAAGGCGGCAGGGCCGGAGGACAGCAGAGCTGGGCACGCGGGCACCTCCAGCCCGGACGCTCCCCTCTCCCATAGGGCTGCGACTTTCCACCGGTCAAGTGTCCTCTCGGCAGCGCCTTTTCGGGGGACAGATAGGTGCGGTTAAAGGAGCGCGGGGGGGGGGGGGGGAACAAAACTGCTCCAGAACGTTAAAAAAAAAAAACCCAAAAAACCCTGAAACAAAGGGCTTTTTGTGTCCCTCCCCCACCAGGCTCGGAGAGAGAGATTAAGTTTGAGGACTCACTTCCAATCAGAAAGCTGCCATTTAATTACAATGCTCAGGAAATTACAGAGTGAATGGGCAGGCAGGTGATAAGGGACTGCCCTGCAGGATGGCCAGCCTGAAACCCAACCACTTCATCACAGGGCTTTATCACAAGAGGCTGTCTGGAAGGCTGACAATCTGATTGTACT
Source organism: Eonycteris spelaea (assembly GCA_003508835.1). NCBI lineage: Eukaryota > Metazoa > Chordata > Mammalia > Chiroptera > Pteropodidae > Eonycteris > Eonycteris spelaea. The sequence goes on from PUFA01000004.1 coordinate 4,184,082, forward strand.
GTCAACTCAATTCATAATTAATATATTTATCAAATTAATTACTGAAAATATCTCCCTGGCGCTCGCGTGAAACAGTGGCTAGCTTCATGGCGGGCGGGCTTCGTTTTCTGCTAATAACTGTGCTGTCAGTTTAATGAGGGCAGGGAGCGGCCCCTGTTTTGCCTGCCTGACAGACAAATTGCCCTCTTACAGAGAATGATCCCTAGAATTTAAGAGAAGAAAAGAAATATGGCATTGTTTGGTGACAGCCGCAATCGGAGGCTTGTCTTGGAAACTTTGCATCAATTCTGCCATACAAGACAGGGTGGTGGGGGTGCTACGGGCAGCTAAATAAATACTTTATGAATTCCTGACTGATCCCTTCATCAGAGGCTCCCTGGCAGAGTGCTTTCTCTGAGTCCAGAGTTAACCCCCAGCCTGTCCAGAATCTGCAGTTTGAGGTTTAAGAAGTAGGAGATTCTTAGTGGATGGGTTTTTGTGAGGAATAATAATAACAATAAAAGAAAAGCCATGTATGTGCCCAGGGCCCCCAGCACACCACGAGACCCTGAGATGGGTCCCTTGTGTGAGCGATAGTTTGCTTCCTTTGTTGGGGTGAAGAGTCAGGCCTCGGGAGGGGTTGTGAGTTGAGGTCTCTCCCCGCAGGAGCCCGATGCCCGGGGACCACTGGGAGATGCCTGGTGCCCGGCCCCATCCTTGCTGCCTGCATGGCACTGTGCATGCAGCTCAGGCACCTGGGTCTGCAGAGGTCGCTGGGCAAAGCTGGCTGTGGAGACCTCGTCTGCCCTCGTACGGGCCTACCTGCCTAGGTGAGACAAGACAGGTGGCTGGGTGATGCTGACGGCAGGGAACTGTGCGAAGCCTACGGCCTGGCCAGAAAGGGTGGGGATCTCATGGCCTCCACATTCAGGCCTGTAGAACTGAGTGCAGGGTCAGAGGCACCATGGAGACCCACAGAAAGCAGCATTCTGGCCCAGCCCGCAGGCTTCCCGGAAGAGGCAGCACTTCAGGAGCACGTTAGGAGATGGGCAGTAGCTCTTAGAGAAACACGGCCCCGAGGATCTGTTCCACCTGTTCGTCTCGTCTGCCAGGCGCTGGGTGTGCACAGGGCTGGGGAGCCAGTCCCCACGTGGACCCAGGCCCTAGCGTGGGGAGGCCGGGATGGCTCTGGGAGATGGATCCTTCCAGAGCGATGCCGGGAGGGCTGGGGGAGGGGGCGGGGGAGCCCACGCCTCAGCCTTTCAGGTCCACTTTATTCCAACCTTTTCTGCAGACACCTGGTGAGGGTCGAGTCTTCGTGCGGTGTCAAGGCCTCGGACACAGTGTGAAGGTCGCCTGCAGCGTTTCCTGCTCTCTGTCTTGCCCTGCTGCTTCTGTCTCGGCTTTCTTTTCCACTGTGCATCTTGCCGTCCGTCCCTGCCCGCCCCAGCCCCACTGTGCCCTGCACACGCGCCTCCAATCTCCCCTCCTCCGGGTTTTCACCACTGGAAGAGGCGGCAGAGGTCCTCCATGAGGAGAAGAACAATCGCTGGCTTTTTGACAGATGCCACGGTGCAGGGCCGTAAAAGCCCTGGCAATGCCACACCCGGGCCTCTCCACGGACCTTCCGGAGGCTTCCAGAAGGCCCCAGCTCCCTTCCCAACAGCTCAGCCTCTCTCTGCCCTTCCCGCGTCGGCCCCTGAGCTCTGCTCGCCGGCCGAGCAGCCTGTGTCCTTGAGCTGCCCCGCACCTCACGAGCTTCCGTCTCACGGCAGAGCTGCTGTGTCCCCGCGTGTGTCCGGCCTGCTGGCGTCCACGCGGGGGTTGCCGTCAGCAGAGCAGACACTCTCAGTTCCAACTGTCCAGGGAGGGCGTTGCCTGTGGATCTGGAGGTCACTTTGGGGAAAGGAGGAGCGTTGGTCAAATAAATTTTCTTGTCTAAGGCCCCAGGTTAAAAAAAAAAAGTGTAAAATAAACGAAAATAACCCAGCAATGGCCCGGGGCTGGCGGCCAGGTTACCTGAGGCACTTCTGGTCCCGCCCAGCTGTCTGGACACACGGGTAACCCCAAGCTGCCGCTCCCACAGACCGGCCTGAGATGCTTCCTCTCGGCTTCGGTGCCTTTACTGAAATCAGGGACGTTTCCATGAGTGTTCGCCTGTAACCCAAGCCAGACATGAGAGCCAGGGCACGAATGAGAAATGGGAATGAAGCTGTCATGTTAAAGCTGGAGCTAACTGAAGAGGTTAAGAACCTTTAAAATCATTCCGCGTGTGAGTGTGCGTCTTGCTCATTTTACGTATTTGAAGGGCTCTAAAGAAGGATGTCACACTACATTTGAAATTGTAAAATTGTTGAGGAATTAGCTGTTTCCAATCTTTGTAATGCACGAATGCTCCATTTTTGCCATGCCATTTATTAGACATAGACACACACAGGCTGACAGGGAATATTTTTGAAATAGCTTGCTGGGCTGGGTGAAGTACCGGCTGAGGCAAGGGAGGGCTGGCCTGGCCCTGCCCTGTCATAGGCACAAGTGGTGTGTGTGTGAGGGGCCATTGGCAAGGGAAGTCCAGCGACACTTTCTTAAAAAGGCCTTTAGCAGCAAAGATGTGGCTAATTTATACAATGCTTAACGATCTTTTAAAGAGCCAGTTTTTCTTGTACAGTGTCTGGGCTTCCTTAACAGAGAGACGAGGCCTGCCATTTGGCTCGGTTTCATGGGACGGCCCTGTAAAGTTCATGCAGTGAGAAATCTATGGCTCTCGGGCATGAACCCAACACGGGCCACAAGGAATCGGGGCTGCTCGGAGCCACGGCAGCAAGTAAAGATTATGCAATCTTTGCAGGTGCAAACCAGCCTGAGTAGGTGGGAAGCGCCTCCCCAGCCACGAAGCCAGCAGCCAAGAAAGAGGTGGGCTCCGTACCTTAACCAGCATGATGGGGCTTTGAAAGCCAGCTGCAGCCAGCCTGTAATTAATCATGCTGGACCCCAAAAGTCAGAGAAGGGCCGGAGAGAAAAGAAAGGAAAAAAAAGAGAATGATAAAGACAAAATAAAAAAGAAGTTTGAGGCTCTGGCAAAAGCTGCTGCATGGAGGAAAAAGCAAGTGAAACATCTCGAATGGCAAAATGGTTCGTTTAGGCACACGAGGCTGGGCGGAAACGAGGAGGAAGGGTTGGAAAGAGGTAACCTGCCGGAAAGAAAGCAACCTCGGGCAGGCGGCCTGAGGGCTTCTACTGAGGCTGAGAGGTTAGCTACGGGCAATTTTTATTTTCAGAGGGAAATGATGAGGCCAGTTGAGTCAGGAGACAGAACCTCAAAACTAGGTAGAAATGAAGAGAGCTAAGGCCTGCCTGGGCCCAGAAGCCCCCTGTATCACCCCCACAAGTGTGGACATATAATGGAGCAAAGAACAATGGCTCTGGTCTCAGTCCAAGGGATAAAGACATGAAGAACAAACCTCAGGGCCCGGCGACAGGGAGATGTGGCACCTGTGAGCAAGAGGGACTGCCACCCGCCATGTCCTCTCCAGGTGTGCAAGTGAGAGCGTGCAGCTTGGAGGTCGGGATGGGGGCAGTTCCAGAACTAAGAGAACCTCTTTTGGGGTGAAGTTCAAGGACACAGCATCATTCATTCATTCATTCATTCAACAAATAGTTTATCATCACCTGTTCTGTACCCAGCTCTAGGCGAGGCATATACCTAACAAAGTAACTCTTAGATGCACAGTCTCAAACTCCAGGTGCATGAAAATCATCAGGGAGCTTGTGGAAGTGCATGTTTCTGGGCTCTGTCTTCAGAGAGGCTGATGTGGCAGGTTGTAGGTGGGATTCAGGAATCTACATTTAAAAAAAATACCCCTAAGTGATTCTAACACAGACCAAGATGATATGAAGTCCAGGCTTTGAGAACCCATGGCCTGGTGGGGAATACGAAAGGGTCATAACTCAAGGAAAGGACACCAGGGGTCTCTCAGAGATGCCAGGGTTCTAGAATTAAAAGAGCTTCTATATGCAAGGGGCTGAACATGGAGCCTGTGTTTTCTTCTTCATCACCTTCATCACCATCATCACCATCATCACCATCACCACCATCATCAACATAATCACCATCATTATCATTACTCATCATCATCATCACACACCATCACCACCGTCACCAATCACCATCATCACCATCACCATCATCATCATCATCACCATCATCACTATCACCACCATCACCATCACCATTACCACCATCACCACCATCACCACCATCACCACCATTATCAACATAATCACCATCGTCATCATCATCACCATCACCATCATCACCATCATCACCATCATCAACATAATCATAATCATCACCATCATTATCACCACCACTATCCTTGAACTGAATTATCTGGAAACATGAGATTGTGCCGTCGAGAACCAGTACCAGATGAATCTCATGAATCTATGGCAGAATGAAGGAGCCAAACCATGATCCCCATGTTCATGGATCAGCCATGTGCCCGATACACTACCTATCAGTGGCTCAAAAGACAGAGAATGATCTGACAGAACAGCAAAGGGAAGTCACAGGCCAGTGTGTGGAATTGCTACCATTGTCCTTGGTGGCCCAGAAAGTGCTGGAATAGTCTGGAAAATGTTCAGAGCAGTAGCTGACTAACCTGCGGCTGGACCAAAAAGAAAGCCCTGTACCAGAAGTTGAGAGCAATAAGCCCTGCAGGCAGAGGCCGGATGAGAGTGAGGCACAGTGGGTAAAACCTGTTTTAAGCAGCAATAGTTTTAAATGTGCTGTGTGCCCTTGGGCAAGTCACTTCCTTCTCTGAGCTTTAGTTTCCCACTTGTCAAATGAGGGAATTCAGTAAGATGGCTTCAAGGGTCCTGGTATCTCTGAAGCCTATACAATTGTTCTTATTTAAAATAATAATAATCTCCCTGAACTCTGCTGGTCTTAAAGGCTTGTGATCATTAAAGCCATAATTATTAAGAAAGTAGAGAGGAATACAAATTCCTAGGAGGTGCAAAAATACGGAAAATAAGATTAAAATTAAAGCCTGGCCTCCATCAGGAAGCCTAAGTGTGAGCTGGGATAAACTCTGGTACCTGTGGCCCCTCAGGCCACCCCCTACCGAGGACCTCACTGAGGCTGAGTCCATCTCGTGACAATAGGATTTTGTGTCGTGACGTGAACAATCTGTTTGGAGAAAAGGAGCAGAGTGGATGGTGAGGCCGGCCCTCCGTGGATGCCCGTTCCGCCGCTTCTTGGATTTCCGTGTGGACAATGAGCTCTGAGAGTAAAACTCGGCACCAGGACTCACGAGGGGGGTTGAGAATGTGTGGACATCAGCGGTCACGACCGGCTCGTCACTGTCACAGGGAGCTGATTAACAGAGCCGTCACAGCCCAGCACCACTGTTGCTGCCCCTGCACGGCAGCTCAGCCATCAGGGAAGGGTGCTCAGACCCCAAGATCCGATCGTCCAGACTCTGAAAAGGTGTCTGTGGTGTCCCCCCAGAAGAACGGGAAACCGCCTCAGTGCTGGAAACGAGGTCTGCGCGCGGTTAAATAATGAATCCAAGTGGGTGGAGGGGGCACTCTGTATGCGACAGACCTGCGTGCAGGAGCTTTTGAGATGTTGTAACAAACCGCTCATCCTCGCTGAACCTGAGTGTCCTCACCTGTGAAGCAGGTGCATGACACTAACTTCTCAGAAGTAGGGATGGTGCTTCTGTAGTGACGACGTAAATAGCAAAGTGAAGAAGGAGCATGGACCTGAGACAGAGCAGGGCCAAGGAGGGGGTGTGGCGATTCTACTTCCCTAAATGGCACACTCTTAAGAGAACATTAGCCTTCCCCATGAGGACACGGGGTCCATGTCACCTCCCTTCAACCGGGGGGAGCTTTACGACTGCCTCAGTGGATAGAATGTGCCGGAAGTGATCCTGCATGCCTTCTGAGGCTAGGTCGTAAAAGGTGACAGGACTTCTTGCTGGCTCTCCTGGAAGGGACATGCAGCTTGGGATTCCTGGGTTGATATTTAAAAACCTGGTGACGCTTGGGGAGGTGGGTGAAGAAACCACAGAGACAGAGCAGTGCCTTGGCAGCCCAGATGCTCCACCCTCCTGCCGACTCAGTCTTCCTGGCCTGGGCACACGGTGAGGAAGCGGGGAGCCGTCAGAGGACTCTAGACCCCAGGCTTTGAGCCACCCAGCTTTTGCCAAGTACTGCAGAGGAGGGCGAGCTTAGCCCGGCCCGTGAGAAACTCAAGGGCTGTTGTGGTTTTTGAGTTCGTAATGGGTTGCAATGCAGACTGAGATGGCTGGGGTAGGACACTGTACGGGCGGTGGTCGTTCTGCATGGAAGAGGCAGGAAGGGACTTCAGGGGGAAAGGGCACCCACAGAGCAGGTGTTGGGGAGACCAGACAACCAGAACTGACCCTGGCACGTGTCTCCCAGCTCAAGTGAGGATGAGTCTGTCCCCGAATGACATACCTGGGACTGTGAGGCACAGAAAATGCTGAGAGAGCGAGCTGGAGGGCTGGAAGGAAGTTCTGAGACCTTTCCTACGGCCGCTCAAAGAAAAGGAGAGACTAAGCCAAGTTCCAGACACTCAGCACCCCTGCCCCAGAGTGCCAGCGGGCCAGAGAGATGGCCAACCGACGAGGAAAAGGCACCCGCGGCCACAGCAGATGGTCCGCTCCAAACCCTTAGCCAGGGGCCGGCAAGCTACAGCCAGCGGGTAGATCCGGCTTTCTGGCTGTGTTTGTAAATAACGTTTTACTGAACCACAATCCTGCTTCTTTGTTTGCATATCGGCTATGGCTATTTTCACGCTAAAAACACCAAATCTGGTAGTTGCGACGCTGCCATCCAGCCCACAAAGCCTAGAATATGTACTATCTGACTTTTACAGAAAAAGGCTGCCGACCCCGCCGTACACAAGACACCTTCTGGGGTCCGATCACACCACCCAGTGCATTCACTCGGTCACAAAACGCTCATGAGCACCTAACGCAACAGGCCCCCAGCTCCACCCTGGGAACAGAAAAACGAATAGACACGGTCCTTGCCCCAGGAGAGAGCACAGTGCCGTGCAAGGGACCGTCACCCCCTGACAGGACCGGGCGCAGAACAGTCCGAACCGCGTGGAGGCGGCACCGGCTCCAGGAGTCTGGCAGCTGAAGAGAGGCCACCCACGTCCCCTGGGAGTGGTGGCCAGGGAGGCGCCTGGAAGAACGACGGTGGCACCAGGTCCTGAAGGACGAGCAGGATTTGGCGAGCGTGCTGGGCGAGCGAGGACAGCAGGGACGCCGCGTGCAAAGGCAGAACCAGGAGAGCGCGCGAGAAAGGGCCGTTCTGGCCGCTGTGCGGGGAGAACACGGTGCGGGGCAGGCGGGGCGGGGAGAGAAAGCGTGTGCGCTGGAACCGGCAGGCGGTGCGGGGCAGACAGGCCTGAGGCCAGGGCCGAGACGGCGGATGCCAAAAGCGGCAGCCTTGCCACCACGGAGCGCTGGGGACAGTCAGACTCACTGACATGCGGCGAGGGCGCGCCCCGATCCCCCGGGCCGAGCCTGTCTTCGCCCAGACAGGGGGTTTCCACGCCATCTGCTGATCCATCTTCCACCTGCCCTGGGTCCCTGGGCCTTCCATGGCGCAGCCATGACGGGCTGTCCATAGCAGTGGGGCCATCTCCTCACACATCCAGACGGGGTCCTTCCTACCTTAGCAAGTTTATGTCGGGCCGGCTTTCAGGCAGGAACAAAAGGATAATCCCCAGATAGAGCACATGAATAGGGGCGGGGGGGGGGTGACACAGCCACATGGTATGTGTCATCTTCGGAGTAACTGCAGGTGACGTGTGCCCTCCAAACCTTGCTGAAAATGCATCTAGTACGTGTCCCAGGGAACACGTGGGCCCTTGTCAACAGGCCTGGCGTCTGGGAACCAGCAGGGAAGAGGCGTCGTATCTGTGGCTCTAGATTTAAACGTGAGAGCAGCCGGAGACCCGGGCCCCTGTTCCTCTTTGAAACTTGTGTTGTCCTCCCACACTTCCGTACTTAGAAGCGGATGACTGTGCTGCTCTTTCCACAACATTATTGCTAAATACAGAAGCATTTTGTGTAACAATCCGACTTCTAAATCCTGTTCCCCCACATCCTTGATTATGCAATTATCATTATCATTATCAGTTATTATTGTGTTTGAAGGACGAAGGGTTTGGAGCCACTGCTATGAAGAAGGCAAACTCTGACACGGAAAACCTTCCCAGGGGTCGGTGGAGGGACTCGGCGTCTGCGGCACCAGCCTCGGGCTGGGCTCCGTGCGCCGTGCGTGCACCTCTCTGCCGGGAGACTGTTCCCTAGTGAGAAGGCCGAGGTGCCGGGGGCCAGGATGACATTCAGCTTCGGTGCAAGTCCCAGCGCTGCCCTCACGTCCTGGGGTGATACTGGACCCTGAGTCCTACTGCCGACCTCAGTTTTTTCATCCGCAAAATGAGAAGCTAGATGATCCTTAAGTCTCACAGTAAGTACTTTGAGCCCCTTTGCTAAATAAAAAAATATATATTAAATTAAATTTAAAAATGAAATTTAAAAAATAAAACCTGTTAAAAGCCTACCACCCTAATCCTGAGCGTTGAGAGGTTTATGACTCATGAAAGCCCATGAACACCGCAATCATGCAATTTCAGCCTCTTTAAACAGTGTGTAATTGGGTCAAGGAGCTATAGATGGCAGCCTCTTGCTAACTGAGATCTAAGGAAAAAAATGCTTCCGTTGATCTGGACTTCTCAGCAAGTGAAATCGGGCCAGGAAGGAGCTGGAAACCAGGCAGTTAGTTATTTACCGTCAGAAGTCTGCTAAGTCTCCCTTAACCGTCAGAAATGTTTAATCTTAAAACAAAGACTATGTTTCTAAAGTCGTATTCCCACATCACGTTTTTAATAGGGAAAGGTATTCTACAAGCAAGGATGGCACTTGTGAAATGTTATTACTTAAATGTTTAGTCTCGTGGCATAGACTCCGTGAAAGAGGCGAGTCTTCTTTGAAATCCTTTTCAAACAAATCCCACCCCCATCCCCACCCCACTGCCCCAGTGGCCACTCGGGTGTGAGACTTCCTTCGTGCCAGGGGAATGGGTCTTTTCCTCTGTGATGCTGACGTCGGTCTTCATATAATCCGGTTTGGGTCTTCCATCCCTATTTCACGAGCCTCACGCAACCAGCTGATATTTAGGTCCAAAGTCTAAACCAACCAAGGCGTTTTCCCTCCTGACGATCAGAGACATTCTAATTAAAACAAAGAGACACCCCGTTTACATTTTCATTTGACAAAACATTATGAATGACAAGTATTCGGTGAAGGTAAAGCCCTTCTGACATGGTCATTTGTGTAGACCCAAAAACAGTCGGTCGAAAATCAGTAATTTATTATAAGATTCCGGCTACATGCCAGGGTGGGTGCCAGGCTGACGGCACAGTGAGAGCCAGATCGATGGGTCCTGCCTCCGCGGGGTGAGGCCCAGTGGGGTGACGCCAGGTGGCAGGCACTGTATTAAGGGCAGAACGGGATGCTCAGGGACATGAAATAGAGTTGCTGACCTAGCGGGTAGGGAACGATCTCTCAGAGGAGTCACGGCCAAGTTGGGACACGAGCTAGGAGGTTGTGTCTCCTTTGCAGGTGCAGCAGGGGGCAGTGCTCCGGGCAGAGGGGATGGCAGCCCTGCAGGAGCAGGCGCAGGGGTCCAACGTCCTGGAGGACGCCCAGGGCACCCGGATTAGCAGGAGCAGATGGAAAAGTGGGTGATGGGCGGGGGCAAAGAGCCCTCGAGTCCGCGATGGACAGGATGTGCTCTATGCCAGGGCAGTGGGGAGCCACTCGGGGTCTGAGGTTGACAAATGGCCAGGTCAAATTGGCCAGTTATATAAAAACATTCACTCTGCCTGTAGTGTCGAGAATGGGTTAAGTGGCGCAGGAACCAGGCAAGGGGACCAGCAGAGAAGAGAGAGGCCGACGGCCTATTTCAGGGAAGTGGCCACTGAGCTAGACAAACAGATGGAATGGAGATTGTTTCTGAGAGGGAAGCTCAGGATTTAGTAGCTAATGGCTGTGCGAGGAGAGAGCAGGGGGCGTCCGTCACGGGTGGTGCCCACTCAGAAGGGGTGGAGATGATGAGCTCGCCGTTGGACACGCTGGGTTTGGGGCATCTGTGGGTACCCGGGGGGCTTGGGCAGACAGCAGTGCATCCCCACATCGGGTGCTCAACAGGAAGGTCTCAGTGGGAATCAGCCCCCAGCTTGGTGTTGAACAAGGCCGTTGCGGGGTATTGCGCGGGGCTCCGCCCTTGACTTTAACATGTGCGCCAATCACGTGGGCGTCCATGAGGCCGAGAGCTCAGGGCTCCCTCTTGGCCCTGCTTGTCGGAATCTCAGAGGGGGCCGCTGAAACTGCATCTGTAACCAGCTGCCCAGGAGATGGATGGACACAGTCTGGCTCTAAACGTGTGGACACTCTACTGGTGCTGTCAGGCAGAAGGTAATCATAGCAACAACAGAGGAAGCTATAAAATTCTCAGTTTCTTAAAAAAAAAAAAATCAACCAGCAATACTAGTGAGGGTATAGTGAAAAAGACACTTTCCTAGATGGCCATCGGAATAGGTCTTGAACTTGAAAATCTAAAGACCTAAAATGATAGTGAAAATCCTAGGGGAAAAAAAGCTAGAAACTGGGTGATGAAAAGAGCGAAGAATTCATTTCTTCCTTCCGAAAAGCCCAACTGACCAGGGTTCTGACATTTAGGGAAACTTTTGTCATCAAGAGCGTTTACGATGGAAACACAAGTTCAGCAGGTTAAACACACACAATATGGCCAAGAGAACCAAACTGAGAAATGGTTTAATACATTAGTCTTGATGTGGGAAAAAATCCTGTAAAGTAGCTTAACGAAACATCAGAGCTCCACACGTAGTCAAATGCGTAAATGGTCACCCATTGTCTGAGTTCCAGCCAAAAGGCGTGGCTCCGCTCAGGCGCCAAGGACCCCAGTTCTTTATGTCCTTGCCTGCTCTCCTGCCCCACAGTGCATCTTTGTGAGGGCAGGGACCCCGTCTTCGTCACATCCGTGCCTAGGACCCAGGCTGGCACAGGACTGGCATTCCATCATTGTCTGTCACTTCGGATTTCATCCAGCAACAGAGCTGCCCAGTCCTTTTTTGCAATTCCAGGGTTTCTCTGTTTCTGGCAAAGCTGGATTTGGAATTCCCCCTTGGGTCCTCAGTGTGGACGTGATTTTAAAACACCCACCCTAGGACACTTTTAGGCAAAGAAACAAGGCACAGCAAGAGCAGGAAGGATGATGGAGTGACCTGACACTCAGAACCCTGTCGTGTGGGAAAGAACGGGCTGAAAGGAAGGTTCCCGAACAGCTCCCTTATTTGGGATTCACGGGCTCACCTGCAATGGCATGGTGCTCTTCTGATAAGCTGCAAAATCTAAAACTCCTTATTAAATGTCAGATAAATCGGCTAGCCCGGGGCGAAGCCCGGGAACGGGCGGTGTGCGCTCCAGCCCAGTCCTCTGTAATTGATGGGCTCTGAATAAGCAGAACCAATCCAGACCGATTGTGGATGAAATGACTACAGCCAGCAAAGTTCACACAAGAAATATGTGAACTTTAAAGTACTTGAACACAAATCAAGACAGTGAGTTTTTATAAAAATCTTTACTAGCTCAAACCACTGAAGCTCGGAATGACCTTTAGCCTTGAGTTGCGTTGCCGCCGGTGCAGGGGACGTGCACGTCATATATCAGGCTCAGAGCCGCGGCGAAGCGCGGTCCGCTGTCCCCAGCTTCCGGCGTGTCTGTGTGGACGAGGGGGGCAGTGACTTTGAGGGGTTACCTCCTCCCCATTGTCCCCCGTCCTTCTCAGGGTATTCAATAGGGCCTCACATGGTCCCTGCCTTTGGATAACGAAGTCCAGACTCCAGACTCCAGGCTGCCGTCCCCCCTTCTTGCCTGTGCTTAGACACAAACGGAGGCCTTTCGGGGTCCCCCAGACCCAGTATCAGCTGAGCTCAGTTAACAGTGCTTCACACGGGCCTTGTGGACACGAGACAGTACACATTTGTCCAGCACGTGTTTGAGCTAAGCCCTTGCAGGTGTTACCTCTCTCCCACGGTGGAGCCCCTCCACCCCGGAGGAAGCATCCTGACACCCCTTCCGCAAATGAGGAAAGGGGAGGTTAGAGGTCTTCAGCTGGGACAGAACATGGCTGGGTTTTCGGCTACTTGTGGGACTCTTTAGCACACCAGGCCGTGTCCCCCCAGATGGCCAGGTTGGCACTGTTTCCGGTCTTATTCTAGATGGGGGGGGGCGGTCTTCCTTTTCACCCTCACAGAGCACCAGCTGAAACCGCCTCTCAGGGAACAATACCATGCTGTAACTTGTCAGGAAATTCCTTATGGCAACTAACTGGTCTTCATTCAACAAATACGTCTCGGGTCCGCTCTGTGTGCCAGGTGACAGACACCCATGTGTGATAGTGCCGATCCTTCCACAAAAGGATGTCTGATCTCTAGATCAGGGAGCAATGGCTGCGGTCACTTCAGCATGAAGCCCTGAGGAGGAGGAGGCATACCAAACACGTAGCCAAGGGGAGAGCCTGCTTCCACCCGTGGTGCAGGGAAGAGGAAATTAAGAGGGCTTCGTGGAGGAGGTGGCCTGGAAAGATGGTAGGGATTAGGATTTGTAGATAGAACAGAATACGAACCTTTATTATGTGCTACATTCTGTCTTCTAAATGCCATACGTGCCTTAGTTCTGCTGCTCCCCAGAATAGCCTCACTAGCTTTTCCTGATACCCCCGTTTCGCCGATGAGAAAACCGAAGCACAGGGAGTTAGTAAATGACCCTGAGATACATGGTGGAAGGAGTGAGCCTCAGCCCTGGGCAGGCTGGCTCCAGGGCCCACAGTTTTGCCCACCATGCGATGCTGCCTCTGTCCCCAGCCAGCAGGTGCCCGGAGGAGGACCATGGAGCAAAGACGCAGTGAGCGGGAAAGGACAGAGCGTGTGTGGGAAGGTCTGGCGGGCCTGTTAGATCAGAACGCAGACCACGTGAAGGTCAATTAGAGGTTGGACACTTGCAATGTACATTGAGTTGGAGGCCATTCATTCATTCACTTACTCATCATTTATTCACTCATTCAACCAGTACTCACTGAGCACCTTCCTGGTACCAAAAACTCAGCCTACTTGGTACCAGAAGACACAGTAATGTATCAGTTTTTCGAAAGACATGGGTTTGGCCAGGAGTACAAGTTGGGGGGTGGGGAATAACTTTCCAGAATTATCTAACATTTCACATTGGCCTTTTGCTTATCGCTACCTAAAGCTGCCAGGTATAAAGCCGAACCCATGTGTCTTGTGGTATGGATGTAGAAACTACTTGAAGTAGAAGCGACAGGAGGCAGGTTAACAGGTAAAATACAGAACGCCTAGTTAACTTGGAATTTCAGATAAACAACAGATGGTATGTTTAGATTTAACTAGGCATCCAGTATTTCTACCTGCTAAACCTGGCAGCCCTACACCTGAGCGGTCTCTCTGCTGCGCTGCCTTGTGTAACGGATGAGCCGAGAGAGGCAACAGAGTCAAGGTCACCCACGAGCAGCTTAGTGTCTAGAGGCCCACCACCCGGTTTCAAGGACCCAGCCCAAGGCTCTTTCTACTCCACCAGCTAGCGGGGCCAGGGTGAAGGAACAAGCTCGCAAATGACCGCATCACGCCTCTCAGCCACCGAGAGGCCTTAACTCTGTGTCGGCAGCAATTTGGCTACAGAGCAGTTCTGAGTTGTGGTGGGAAAGTAAGAATTTTGACAGTGAAATTCCCCAAGAGTCGGGGTGGCTCTGACCCTGGACTCAAAGGCCAAAGCCATCATAGGAAGCCGTTTAGCCACCGGGCTCCTCCCCACCCACCCCCCGTCTGTAACTGTAGACAGGTGTGCAGTGGCCACCAGGCCTCGCTCAGTGAAATGCTTCGGGCAAAATCAAAAGGCGATGCTGGCCACGGCTTAGGGGAAATCAATTTTTCCCTTCAGAGCGACATCTCAGGAGACCGTGGGCAACTTCAAGGTGCCTTTATCTGAGTACATTCCATTAGGAGAGGAGCAGAAGAAACCCTGGCTTTTCGAGGTAACTCAATCGGATGCTGTGGCATTCACAGGGGTATCGGTTACCGTAAGCCTCGCGGGGCAGCGAGGAGATTAAGACGCGGATTACCTGCCACTTACTATGTGTCATCAAGGAAAGAACGGCTTCGGCTAGAAGCCCCGTTTAATCAGGTCCCGGCAGGCTTTTCTCGAACGGAGAGCTGACAGCGTTTCTAAGCGTGTTTTAAACTGTCAATCATCTCAGCGTGGGGACTCACCCACAGAGAGTGACAGCAATGTCAACAGTGGCCATTGGGGGAGTTTCTGACAAGTGGCCCTTTTATGAAACGAGGCGACCTGGGACCAGGGAGGTGCCGGGTGTGCGCTGGCGAGGAAGCCCCGGCCCCTTCAGGGCGCCCTCGAAGCCACCTTCGGACGTGTTTTGGGCTTCACGTTTCACTCCTCACTCAGTCTGTGCGCTTGGCCCAGACAATGCGGTTGTCAAGGCAGAGGTAACCGGGCCTGACACCACCTCGGGTGACAAAAGCGGCCAGCATTAGTGCCACTCTGAACCCAGGCAGCCGGTCGGTCCAAGCACAGGTTTTCCTCTCCAGGGACAGCCCGTGTGAGAGCCGAGAAGCGCGGTGGCCTGGAAGAGGGTGGGTGAGCCCCAAGCCGTTACGGTCTACACCCGCAGTCGGCAAACGACGCCTTGCGGGCCAAATCCGGACCACCGGCTCCGCCGATGACGTTGTCCTGGGCGCGGCCACACGCGAGCGTGTCGTGCCCGTCGTCTGAGCTGCTCGCTCGCTCTCTGGCGGAGCTGACTAGTTACGGCACAAACTGGACGGACGGCCCACGAATCTTCGAACACCAACGATCTGCCCTTCATAGGCATAAACGGCCGAGCCGCGGCACACCGCTCCTCAGAAGAGGCCTCCCAGGCCCGCTCTGCCGCAGCCGCGTGCTGCGGGCCGGGGCGTGGAGGCGTGCTGGACACGTTTCAGATTCCAAGAGGCCGAAGGAGAAAGTGTTAAAGAGGGAGCCCCGCGGCGGCCTGACGTCTAAGATCCCCGGGGGGCGTCATCTCAACTAAGCTCCTTCCGCAGAGAATTTCAAACAGACCAGAACAGGGAGAGAAGGCCCGCTCTCGAGACTTGTCCCACAGTGGAACGCCGATCAGGCGCAGGAATCTCGGGTGGCGGCCCGCCGCCCGGGGGGTCAGGAGAGGCCGACCTCTGACCGGCGCCGGAGCCGCCCGGGTTCGCACCTGGGCCCCCTCCGCCCTCACCTGCCGTGACTGCTCAGCATTGCAGCAGGTTGCCCATTCCGTGGCGGCTCCCTGCCGCTCCCTGGGCGAGAACGGCACTGTGAGCCTGGTCACGGCGACCTCCCCGCGCCTTCGGGCAGGGGGAGGGCCCCCCGCGCCCCCTCGTCCCTCCCTCCACCACGTCAAGGAGGGGACAGAGCGCCCGGTCGCTTTGCCAGACGATGACTCTTGACCGAGCACCTCTTACGTGCCAGGCACGGCAGGAAGTGGTTGCTGTGCTCTGACCCGGCTCAGCCCGAGAAGGCGCCAGTCCCGAGATTCTGGGCACGAGCGGCAGCAACGAAGCCTTCGCTCTCCACCCGGAAGGCTCTAGAATGTGCTGCCTGGCAGCCGCCAAGGACTGAGCGAGCCAAAGATGCCAGCGCCTTGTCTGGACTGGCCCCCGCTCACTTCCTTCCTGCATTGGAGGAACTGACAGGAACTGAGGGAGAGGGCCATTCGCATCTGAAAGGGGAGGGGTCACTGGGAAATAAATCGGCCTCCCACCCCCCACCCCGCACTCCCCCCGTCCGCTGTGACACGAAGAGAGAAGTGAGAGCAGTGGCCTCAGGTGTCTCACCCTTTCTGGGTGTGGGGCTGGCCCCAAGGGGCGGACAGCCTCGTCACCTCAGAGGGAAGGACCCCAGTGGCCACAGAGTTCAGACTAACCCAGGTGTCAGGCTGGTGCCACAGGGGCTCGGTACCTGCAGACTGGGCCTGGGCTTGAGAAGCAAGTTGCCAGATCGCTGGGGGGAAATACTGGGGCTCAACCCGGGCCCTCGGCTCCCAGGCCAGTGCTCTCTGCACAAGGTGACGGCCCAGGACTCCTGATCGGGTGGCAGATGGACTGGCCTCTGCCCTGAGTGACTTGGAGTGGCAGGGGCTCACGCCATCCACCAGGCTCCTCTGATGGCAGTGGGTTGGGAGGGGGGTTCACGGCGAGTGGGAGCTTCAGTGGGTTTCCCGAAAGCGTGCTGTTTACCAACCAGCAGCTGCTGTGAGCCCTTCTGAGGCCAGAGCAGGCCCTCAGGCTCAGCATCCCCAGAGTCTGGCGCAGAGCCTGGCACTCTGAGTGCTCCAAACTCTTGGTGACTGAGCCTCTGCCAACCCCTGTCCCAAGGGGTCTCCTTCATCCTGTAACTGGACCCTCTTTCTGTCCTTTCTCTGAGCTCACAAGGTGGCCATGAGGCTGTACTACACTGGATGACAGAAGATGGTTCTCTTGGCGCTTCTGGAAAAAATCCTTTAAAATATGATTTTTTGTCTCTCCGGTGACCATAAATTAGGGTTAGGCCCAGGGCGTGACTTTATCAGTTATCACCTGGTTGAAGATACCAGACAGGTGAGACTGGCTGACCGCTCTTCTCGCTAAGCCCATTCAGTCTCCCGCCGATGGGGGACACTGGGGTCCCAGCTCGAGCATCTGGCTGACATTGCTGATGCACCCACTGAGGAGTCACAGGCGGGAGCAGATGAGGGGCCAGGGAGTCAGGCATTCCCTACAGGACCCTCAGCGGTGAGCAAAGCCTCTCTCTGTCAACCCCATGACTCCCGCAGACTCTGTGCCCCACCATGCCTGAGCGTCGATGCAGCCCTGACCTTGAACCGCCTGAGCCCTGGCCTTCGCCACGACCCCAGAAGGACTTCCCTTCTCACCGGCTTCCTTCCCCACGGAGCGGACTTGTCTGAATAACTGCGCTCTGAATTCTCCCATGACCTTTCCAATCGCCAGCCCCTCTGATGTTCAGGCCCCTTCCCGCCTTCCCAGGGTCACTTATGAGTGGCTGTGTGTGGGATGCGGAAGGGGCCCTCAGGGCCTGAGCCGTGTCCCACGGGAAAGGCCGTGGAAGGCCAGCTCCCAGCTCTCACTGCTTCCGCCAGGTGCTCCAAATCCCTGGGAGCAGCTGGTGACCAGTCCGCAGGTGGCCCGCAGGTGGCCTGCAGCAGGCACCGACTCCGCCAGACTCGCCAGGCCCCCACCCACTGCCCGGTTCTGCAGCCTCCTCCTCTCCCGTCCAAGGGACCAGACGCAGGCTCTTCGCATCCTCAGGAAGCAGACAGCAACCTGTTTCCACCAAACGCTGTTTCTATTGCTCCTTTCCACCCACTGGCTCTCGTGCCAAAGTCTGGCCTCACCCCCCCACCACCACCAGAGAACCTGCCCCCCCCCGGGCCACCCTCCCTCCTCCTCCTCCTCCTCCTCTTGTCTCTCAATTTCTTCTTTTTTCTGCCTCGCACAGGTAATTGTGAGACGGGAAAAGCCCTGGAGTATTCAGTTCCAAATGCTCCGCAGCAGTTCTCAGAGGGGCACAAAGCGCCACGGTGAATGTCACATTGAGTCGCTGCAGCTGCACCTGCTGGCTGCCCGGCCCCCCCGGTTCAGCGGGGGGTCACCGAGCGCTTGCGATTCTCCGGTGGCAGGAGAGCTCCTATGTTTTCAGTTCACAGTGAGATTAAATCTACAACGTTTGACCCGTCTAAATTTATTTTGTGGCTGACGGAGTAAGGAAAGCCCGTAGCAAGATCTGGGTGCATTTCTTCGCCCTTCCGCAGAACACCGCAGCGTCTGCAGGAAGCCGTCGGCAGCGGGGCGTTTCACTCCGGGCCTGGATGTGCGGACCGGCATGTGTGAACAGCGGGTTCCACGGCCCGGCCCGAGCCGAGAGGCCCCGTCGCCGTTTCTCCCATCGGCCCGCAGACCTCTGCTCACCGCAGTGGGTGCGCGAGGCCCTGGCGGAGTTTGAGCACAAGCTTGGGGCGAAGCTCAGGCCTTATCTGACGTTTGCCCGGATCTGGCTGTGCTTGTCACTGTCCTCCACGACCCTTGTCCCACCTCGGGCCAGGCTGCCCCTTCCTCATCTCACCTCCCAGCCATAAAAACACACTCATTGTGGTTTCCGGGTTTGGGAAATGGATCGCGCTTCCATCCCCATCCCCCGGTGGGGAGGCTCGGTTGCGGCCCTCGAGTGGCCACTCACTGTGGATTCTAGGACCTCTGGCAGCATTTTTAAAGACAAGATCATAGGTGGGACCCAAGAAACCAAACAGACGCTGGCCACGTTGCTCGGCCTGGAGCAGGAGTGGGGGCCCGGACATGGCCCAACAGCCCAGGCCTTGGGGTCATGGGGAGCTGAGACACCTCAGGACCTCAGCTTGAGACCCTGGCTGCTGAGAGACAGAAGTGCTCACAGCCAGGAGGACACTGGGCACCCGAAAGGCTGGGGCTGGCAGGAGGGTCGGCAGAGCATGTCCAGCAGAGCCGTGGGCAGAGCTGCCCTCAGCCCCGGTCCTATGGGCAGGAGGGGCGTTCGGGGCCGGGACAGGGCGATCACACCCGTGGGAGGCCCCGGGGTGCTTGGCTCAGCGCAGGGGCCTGTATGTGGCGGAAAGGCTGGCCGGGGACTGGTCACATGGGTCAGGCTGAGAAGGCCAGCGGACACGGGGCCGGGCGGAACCTGTCACCAGAGGGCCAGTGAAGTTCTTTGAGCAAGCGCATGGGTGTGCGGACGCTGGGTGAGGAGGGCAGGTTGGCAGCGGTGTGGCGGGCGTGTGCGCTCACGTGGACAGGGGTGCAGTTAGGACTCTGCCCGAGACAGGATGAGGGGCTCCGAGCCAGGGACGGTGAGAACAGGTGCGGGGCGAGGCGTCAGAGGGAAAGCAGGCCTGGCCCTGAGGGTGGGAGGGGCAGGGAGGAGCCGGGACACTCGCCGGCCCTCTGCTGCCCGCAGAGGGGAAACAGGGGGCGAAGCGAATCTGAGGGACGCGGGACGTGGAGTTCGACGAGGGTGGACTGAGTGGGCGACAGGTGACGGCTGCTAACCCTCACTGAGACTTGACCCCGGGACTCTACGAAGCGCTTTAATCATCTTATCTGACCCACAAAACAACTGGACGAGGTCGGTGTCGTCTGCTCTTCCACTTAGCAGATGAGGAACTGAGGCTCAGAGAGGTGCAAGGATGTGCCCTCGGCCACCCAGCTCAAAGCAGTGCTGGGAGAGCTGTGTCTCCCTTGTCCCGTTCTGGGGCCTGGCTTCTCAGTCACCACCCTGCTCAGCCACAGACAAGGACCCAGAGATGGGAGATGAAGTCTGGGGTCGTCTTGGCAGAGTGCCATCAAGCCTCCAAGAGCAGGGTGTTTGCGAAGGTCACTTAGGGACAGGAGGCCTCTCAGCTGCAGACCCTCCCCCCCCCCGTGTGGCTGTACCAAACCCTCTGCCCCCTCGGGGTCCTGGGCCTGGCAGGAGGTGCCCTGTACATAGCACTCAGGAGGCCCGGGGACTGTGGTGCTCCTGAGACGTATGTGCCCCCTGGGACCAGGATGTGACTTTCGGCTCGGGCTGGGCCAGCGCTCGTCATGAACCGGCACATATCGGTTACAACATTCGGGGAACGCTCGAAGTGGAGGACTGTGGCCTCTCCCAAGGCCGTATCTTAGTCCCGCATTCCTCACTCGAAGCCGTGACTAAGGCGTGGAACTAAGGGCAGATCAGCTGCTTGGCACCGGGGTGGGGCGGGGTGAACCACGCCATTCCTCGTCTGATGTTAAAATGCTAACGTTTGAATAAGAGAGGCTAAAAGACGTAGAATGGAGCGGGGCGTCCAGGGACATGCGTGTTCTCATAAGAGGTTGTGACCCACGGAGAATCAAACCTGAAATAATTTTTGCCGCCAAACAGGGGAGCCGTTTAGGCGTGTGTTTGTTACAGAAAGAAAAGCTCGTATTATCAGTAATTATTCCACGGGAAAGGCAGAAAAGGGACTGGGAAAGCAGCGCTACGGCCACTCGCAGTTGACCAGGACGTACTCTGTTTGGGTCAGTAGACGGGCCAGCGGAGGGGACAGCGGTGTTTTCACAGAGGGATTTCTAACTGTCGCCTCGGCTCCCCTAAGACGGATAAGAATGGATTTAGCAGGAGAGTCTGCAGTGAGTTCTTTCTGATTTGTGGACATGACATTAATAACAGCAGCCACCGTTTATTGGGCACTAATTGTATGTCACATAGAATTCGAAGCCATGTTCATGGGTTAATGCGTTCAACCCTCGTTTAACCCTGTCAGCCAATAGAGTCACCAACACCAGCTGACGGAATAAGGGTCAAGGCGGGGGTCTTATCACCGGCCCTGTGTCCCCAGCTAGTAAGTGCTGGAGTCAGCACTTAATTGTGCTCCGGTGGTCAGATTACAGAGTCACCTCCGAACCCTCTGCCATGCCACTCAAATTTCAGGACATGTAAGAACCAGCTGACGTTCCAAACACAAGATAACTGCAAACATATGCCTCCCCCAAAATTGTACATGGATGTCCATAGCAGCATTATTCACGGGAGCCAAAATAGGAAATGACCCAAACGTCCGTCAACTTACAAAGAGATGGCAACATGTGACGTATCCATACGACGGAATACTATTCACCCATGAAAAGGAACGAGGCACTGACATCGTGGATGAACCTGGAAACCATGGTGTCACGAAAGACCACATGCTGAATGATTCCATTCAGGTGAAATATCCAGCGTAGGCAAATTCATAGAAACAGAAAGTAGTCGGTAATTGCCAAGTGCTGGGGAGGCGGAATTTAGAGTGAACGATAGTACATACAGGGGTTTTTTTTCAGAGTAATAGAAACGTTCTGGAATTACTGGTGATGGCCGTCCAACACTGAGAGCATACTAAAAAAAATAAATAAATTGCTAAGTCGCGCACTTGAAAATAGTGAACTTCGTGTTTATGTGAATGACATCTCCAAAAAAATTGGGGGGGGGGCGGAAGCGACCTTATCTGATATATCAAGAGGACACTTTCAACTTTGCCTTGCAGCTGGTCCCTCGTTTGCAAGATGCCCAACCAGCTCCAGGCGTCACACACAGACACATAGCACCCAGGGGAAGAAGAGGAGTGTTTTCCAGGGGCCCCCAGCAGACGTTCTCACGGCCCTCCCTCCTCTAAACCCTCCTCACTGGAAGCGGGTACTGGGGGCTTCTTGGTCTATTGAGATCAATCAGAATTCGCCCCTGAGAGGGGTGAATACCTAGAAGACCAGGACTTGGTCCCTAGAAAGAAAGGCAATGGCCATCTGTCGCACTCAGCGTGTCTGGCATACCTGGTGCTCGCTACGACGCGGATGCCCTCAGATCTCTGACGGGGCAGGTCTGCCGTGGGTGTTCAGACCCTGCATTTGACATAAGCTCCTCAGATGCCTCTGACGGGGTGTCTGAAACACACTCAAACTTCCCCTTACCTCAGATCCTCAAGTAATCCCCACTTCTCCTTCACCAATGCATATACATCCTCTGGGGTGGGGGAAAACACTCAGAAAAGGAAGGCAGGGACAAAGGAAGGACGTGGAGAAAAGAGGAAGGTGAGGGAGACACTAACATTTCCCCTGCTTCTCTCAGAGCTCTACGTACATCCCACAACGTCACTGCCAGGCAGCGGGTACTCGGCCCACTTCACAGACATGCAGACTGAGGCTACTCGCCCAAGGCCGCGTGAAAGTGGGGGACCAGGAATTCAGGCGCTGGTCCTGGGTCTGCATCTGCAGCCGCTGGCACCAGACCTTCCCCGAACCAGACACACTGACCAGTACACCAGAGGATGGTCAGGCCCCAGCACGCAGACCCTCTGCATTAAATGCCGCTCCAGCCTGATTGGAGAGCGACCATCTCTTAGCAAAGAGTTCAGGCATCCTGCATAGGACAGGGAGTCATTCATTTCTCCACATTGGAGAGAGAGAAAAAAAAATGTTCATTCTCCCGGTATTAAAATTGTGCACCGATGCCCTTTGGCCTTCTTTGCTTTAATAGTGCATTTTCTCTGTACTTGGCTTTGATGTTACTAAAAGGATGAGACTAATGTGGCCGCTCGCCATGCATTTATGCTAAAAGGACAAGCATTTAGAACGCACCACGTCCATCTGCCCAGCCCCATGCCGCCACAGTTCACGTTCCCTGGACCTGTGAAGAGGTGGAACTGTGGAAAGCTTCCGTTCGCTGCCACAAAACTGGGTCAGAAAAGACTTCACGAAACAGAAACGCCGGCACAGGGCTGCTGTCTGGAACAGGCTTCCCCCTGGGACCAGCTCATTCGCCTTCCCAATCAGAGTCACTTATTTTCCCCCTAGCCATTCAAGTCCCTCTTTTCTATGGATCGAAAACCTTTTGAGACTATAGTTTTAGGAGAAATAGAAATCTGAATTTTAACGTGAACGTCAGCTCTGCTGCACAATTTCCCTCGAGAGTTTCCCAGGATCGTTTCTAAGGGAAGAACGCTGAAGGCTGCTGCCTTTCCTACTCCTGCGGGGCTCGGTTCTCAGAGGCCAGACTTCTGCCACAGGAAGCCCCACTTGGAGGCTCGGGGGCAGGGGGTTTAGGCAGGCTGGCATTCTCCAAAGAGAGCTATCTTCTTGAGCTGGGACTCCGAAATACAAAACGGGGCCAGGAAGGTCAAGTTCCGAGCATCCGGGTCAAGGTGAGCACACTTGTGAACATGACCCACGTGGGCGTGGAGGTAACTCATGAACCCGCAGGTTGGAAGGAAAGAAAACAGCTCCATGGGAGGCTGGAATTCCCATGAACCCTGGCGGATAGAAGGGGGCTGCGAAAGAAGAAGGCAGGGAACTTCGAGTGAAGAGGTACGTCCTTGCGGGCAGAGGGTTTTGAGGAAAGGGCAGGTGGGTGCCCACACAGACGGAGCTGAGCGTGTTCACACAGCCACCCTGTGTGCTGAGTCTGATTCATTGCTTGAATCCCTGGAGCACCAGCCAAGCATCGGGGGTAACCAACCATTCCTCAGCATCATATTCCAGCCCATGAGACAGGAAGGACCACTTTAAACAGATCGCATGTGCTACTGTGACTTGGCAGCCTATCAGGCGCATAAGGACTCTCTGCGACAGACAGATGTTCCCTGAAACAACGATGTACGAAATTGGCGTGAGAGGGATTTGTCGTGAGGTTACACCAGATGCCAAGGCCAGCCTCCTGCCTGTGTGACAGGCCCCGACCGCTCTGAGCACTTAACCGGCGTCGTTTCATCTTACCTGGCTCATGACAACCCCCCAAGGGAGGTTCGGTTATTATTATTATTCCCATTTCACAGATGAGGAACCCAAAGCTCAGAAAGGAGCAGTTACTGGCTCCAGGTCGCGTGGCTTAAAAATGATGAAGCCAGAACCCAGGGAGCCCAGTGCAGTGATGGCCTCCTCTTAGACAGAGGGCTGAGTCGATACTCATCGGACTGGACGCGCGTCAGCGACCCCTTTCCTGTATCGATCCCAACTCTCCTCATGGAGGGCTGTGACCTCCACGCTGACCCCTTCCTGAGGACCTTCAATGAAGCAGGCACTAATTCAAGAGGTAACATTCGGGCCACTGGGTCCGCCGTCTTAGGTCATCAACCGGAAGAGGTGATGGCAAGCCTTCCAATTCACGTTTGCATCCCCAGTTGGGAAGTGTCCTATTAGTTGGCAGCGTCCAACTAAAACAATGCAATGCTGAAAAGTCCCCTTAGATCTATGCAAACCACATGCAAATTACACCACTCCCTCTGCCATCATGAGAAATGAGTCAAGTCCAACCACAGCGTTTGGCCATGAGCAACTTTATCTCGACCTTTTGGGAGGATTCACACTGCTTTGCAACTGTGAGATTAAAAAGCTAAATTTACATGGGAGGCTGTATAAATGCGTGGCTATGTTGCCCGTGACAAAGCAATTACCCAAGTCCTTAGCCTCATAAAGTAATCTGCAAGTGCAGGTAAATAATGATTACGTAGCTGACAAATGTATTATCGACTCTTAAAACAAATATTAAGATGTATCTTTTCATAAGGCTGTATATGATACTATGTTCCGAGCCTCCGAGGTCGGGTCACTTGAGATAGATTTACATGCCAATTCATTTTCCTCACTGGTACACAATGATGACATAAAGAAGGCACAACAGATAATGCCACTTTCACATTTTACAGAGAAGATTGAGGCTGAGACGCTGAACTAAGCAGATGTGAAATTCCTTTTCTCAGAAATCCTTAAGTAGATAAACAACTCCTTCTTGGCACAGCCCGCCCCTCCCTTCCCAAAGGCTCAAAGGCTGGGCAGGCGACTTTTCAGCCTCTATACAACGCTCCTGTCCCTGTCAATGAAATAGGATAATTCAAGCTATAATGACAGCCCTCCCTTAAAAAAAGAATATCAAAAGGCACCACTGCAGTCACGTGTCACTTAATGACAGGGATATGTTCTGAGCAATGTGTTAGGTGATTTTGTCACTGTGGGAACAGCAGCAGAGCGTGCTCACACAAACCTAGATGGGCCGGCCACGGCACACCTGGGCTACCTGGGACGGCCTGGTGATCCCCGGCTACATGTCCCTCCACACGTTGCTGTGCTGAATACTGCAGGCAACTATAACACAATGGTATTTGTGTATCTAAACATATCCAAACGGAGGGAAGGGACAGTAAAAATGGGGCATACAGTATTTTCGTAGAACTGACATTGCTTTAGGCTTGTTTAAACCAGCATCACCAGAGCTCACGTGAGTAATATGTTGTGCTGGATGTTAACTCAGCTACGACGTCGCTGGGTGACGGGGATTTTTCAGCTCCATTCTAATCCATGAGACCACTGTCGTACACGTGGTCCGTTGTCAATCAAAACAGCATTAGACAGAGCACGACTGTAATTCGATTACACTGTATCCTTGTTCAGAAAAAGTTGGCCGAAGATTGTCATTCCTTCACTGTGTCTGTGCAAAGCCATTCACAAACGGGAAAGCTGAAAATGTTCAAACGAAACGATTACCGCTAGGGCCCCATCTAGCTCTCGATATCGCATGATCTGAGGACCTAGCTGGTGCGACCACATTGTACTAAATGCAGCCTGAGTGCTTCGTGGAGACAGTCAAGAGCTGTGACAGGCACAGAGAGGGGACGAAGTCTGCAGGCATCTGGCTCACAGAACCGAATTGCAGACCCGAGCTGCTCAAAAATGTGTTTGCGAAGACCCTGGGTGGAAACAGGATGGACCCTTGAGAAGCTGGCTTTTCTTCCATTCCTCCCTTCCTTCGTTCACCGAGTACACGTTGAAGGCCTACTGTGTGGCAAGCGATGGCCCGTGAGACCCCCCGTGAGCCAGACAGGCGTGCCTTGTCCTCACGGAGCTGACGCCCAGCTCAGGCGGAGAAAGGAAGGTCGTGGAGAGGAGCAGCCGTTCGGTTTTAACTGACGTTTTGGATGCTGTTCAGATTCCAAAGTTGTACTGAGTTCTATCCAATTTTGAATGTTGTTATTTAAATACTTAAAAATATCCCAAGTTGTATTCTTGCTTCATTAAGATCATCATCATCATCATCTAACAGAAGTCACTTGAGTCAATCTGTAGACAAGTACTTGCCACTCTAATGAACCAGGTCCTGAGTGGTCCAGGCTCTGAGGGGCACTGTGGTCAGATGCACACAGCCTCACAACCAAAAAGCCATTTCGGCGTGACAACTTCCGTGCGTTCGCTCATTCATTCATTCATTCATACACACACTCGCAAAGGGGTTTGAGGACCGTGACAGCACTTCTTAGATTCCTCCCTTTTCCTTCATATCATTTTTTTTTTCTCACACAGTGCAACTTCTCATCGACTCCTCTCTTTCTAACATCTGGAAAATCCCAGGAGTATCCACGAGGGCTCTCTCATCAATGCTGTCTCCATTCCCCAGTCCATAGCCTTGGACTCCCCTGAGTCTGTCGCCAAAGCCCAAGAAACCTGGATGTCCCTAGAACGGGGGGAGAAGGGAAGTGAGGAGGCAACACCAGAGTGTCCCCACCGTAATAAATTGTGCCCCTTTAATGGATATTTACAACTGAGCTCTCTATAGATCATCATTTCAATAGATCGCCTAAGTGGGTTACCCCTGACAATTTTAGAATTTCTGTCCCTGGAGATAACGAAGAAGAAAAACAGAAGATTCACACTGGGGCTGATTGGAGCCATCAAAATATTTGTTTAACATCTGCTTTAGTCACGACTGTTAGACTCGGCCACAATTGGTGGCATTGTTCCTGGAGCTAATCTCATAGATTTACCCCTTTCTTTATTTTTAATTGAATTGCCCTCCAGGTAAATACACGAAGCCCGGTCCAGTGCAGACACCCTGAACGTAGGCATCATCCTTGCCCCGGGTTCTTTGTGTGCCAAACGAAAGCCACTCCAGACCCCTGAGTCCAAAGCAGTTAATTAACAGAAATCAAAGGAGCCTTTGTTGCCACCCCAAATCTCCCTCTCTTCTCCAGATGGGGACAGAGGCACTGACAATTTAGTTTCATTTCTGAGAATGGTTTCTCAGATTTCCCTTGTCGGTGACTAGAAAGGGCCAGGTGCCATCAAGGACTCCTGCTCCTGGGGCTCTGCCAAAGACCGAATCAAAGGCAGCATCAGGGCCTCACATCAGTGGTCCAGGACCCATCAGGGACCAAGTGGGGGTGGGGTAACCTGCAGAGAGAAATGCTGGAGGATGACATCACAGGGCGCAGCTCTGGGCAGAAGCCCCCAGGGAGCGGGGCGCTCTGAGCATGGGCAGCCCCTCTCTGACAAAAGCTCCTGGATCCGCCCCCACCCCGAGACCCCACTGAGCAGGGTCGGAGGGCCCTGCTTTCGAGCTGAGAGAGTCAGTGCTCACCTGGATAACGATGAGCACCAGGATTAGCTTTCAGAGATCTTTTTTTAAAAAAAGAAAAAGAACCAGCTTTGTAAAGTCAGCAGAGCCCGGAGTAAGCAAAGGGTGTTCCTCCTTCTGCGTTTACCAAAATCTAGTTTACAAAGAGGAAAGATTCGTGGCGAGGGGCACCAGGCAGGAAGTGGTCAACATGTCCAATAGTCATAAAAGACATGGACAAAGGACACAGGACTATAAAATGCAGAACACCAGGAGGAGGAAAACATATCTCGTGCAATTTATGATTTAGTTATCATGAATCCCTGTCCAGAAGGTGGATACTTCCCATGAAAGACTTGCCTGCCACCCAGAGAGGAAACAGTCATCAGCCAGCCAGCACCGCACAGCTGGAGGAAACCCAGGGAGGCCGGACCCCCAAACTCGCACTTTTCCCAGGCGATCTTGTGGCTTCCTGCACAAACTAGAAAGCACCCTTTGGAGCTTGAAGGAGACAGTTTTAAAAATGAGAGAAGGTTCTGCTTCATACAGCATGCAATGAGGTGCTAGGGTTTATTTTAATGCTAAGAGCCAAGCATAAGCTGAAAATAGATGGCGATTCAAGAATATTTTCAAGCAGTGGTTTTGAGGCAGGGCTGGTGCACACCTGGGGCCTGACAGGGGTGGCGGGGGAGGGGAAGGACCCAGCAGCGCCCGGGGAAACTGGGGAGAGGGGAGCAGCATCAACCCCCTCTCTCCTCACCAGCCCGGAGCAATGCAGATGCTTTTCACTCCAAACTGCCTTAAAATTCTACTGCTGGAAAAGTTAGTTAAAATCAACCATTTTTACCGGGTGGGTCTGGGGACAATGGGGGGCACTTGGGTGCACACACAGAAAGGACGCGCCTCCTTCCCTGCTCCGACCATGCCTCTCAGAGCCTCCAGTGTGGCTGACCCCGAGCGGGGCTTTATATATATATATCCACAGACATTCAGAGTCTGTGTTTGCTTCTCTGGGGGAGCCAAGGTCTCACCGGCTCCACCAGAAAGAGGAATTTGGGGTGATTGTCACTGGGGTGACACATAACTCCCCCCACTGGGGAGCAGAAGGACCCCTGTGCCTGGACTCGCGTCCTGTCTCACATTCTCCCCTGGGTGGTCGTGGGAGCTCTGGGAGCCTCTGTTTCCTCATCAGTGAGAAAACAACACCCACTTGGCAGGATTTGGTGAGGATAAGTGAGGCGCCCCTGTCAGACACCCAGATCCTGCCAGGAACCCAGCGCGTGCGACCCTGGCGGCTCCCGCATCTGTCGGCTCGACCGCCCGACGCCCCCCGTCCGCAAGCGAGGTCAGGGGGGGCCCTGTGGGTTCACTAGCACCCGTAAGAGAGGGCTTCCCCTGATTTGCCCCAAATAAAATAATTGCCGTGATGCAAAGTCAAGGAGTTCAGGAAACTGTGTTTTCTGAAATACAATTCTCAGCGAAATGGGAAAAATAGCAACCAAAAACAAAAACAAAAAGGAAAGAAAAATGAATCGAATCTGCTGAAACCAAAGGGGACAGAAAAGTCTCAACCTCAATCTTGTGTCAAATTGAATAATAAAGTCATTTCCCAAAATACACCAAAAGGCCCTTGCCGACCGCCGGGAACTCATAGCCCCGTCGCCTCCTCCCCTTCTCCCCGAGTCGCTCCCTGCCCCCCGTTTCTGAGGTCCTGAGATGGTGCCTTTCTAGGCCGTCAGGAGCCTGGCACCAGCCCTGACCTCAGCGCCTGAGCCTGGGTCACGCGGAGCAGCTTCTGGCTGCTCGGACCGGGCCGTGTCCCCACCCCGCTCCGTTCCCTCCGCAGGAAACACTCCTCCTCCCTCTAGCCCTACTCTCCAGCCCCAGGAGACTCCTACTAACCCCTCAGTGCTACTAACCGAAGGGACATCAGTTTCAAGTCCCTTCCCCGAGAGGCGTGCATCCCAGCAGGCAGGTGGCCCACGGACGCCCTCCGAGAACCCCTGCCCTGTTGTCACACTGCCCTGCCTGCATGCGTGTCTGTAGCCCCTCTAGGCTGCCCGTCTCCTCGGGATGGAGACCAGCCCACCTGTCCCCATCCCAACCGAATGCGCAGCTCGGTGCCTGGCACTTCGCAGGTGCTCGGTAAAGACTCCTTCAGAGGGGGTCGTGCTCTCCAGCCTCCTGCAGAAGAGGCGATGCCCCACCGACCAGCACGTTCTGCCTCTCATCACTCAGGGGTCCGGGAAGGACACAGCCCATTCCTCATCGTCTTAATGGAATTTCTGGGATTCCTTACCAGACCCATGGGTGGAGATGAAAACTATATTAGGAACTTTCTAGAAAGCCCTGGCTGCGCCCCCAGTCTGCATGGATCCCCAAAGCACACCACGGGGCAGCCCAGTCGTTCCTTCCTGACCCCTCTCGTCCCCTGCCCAGGCTCCCGGTGCCTCTGGGGCGTAACCAAATCGTGGGCATGTGTCTCGGGGACATTTGTCACAGAGTCACAGCTCCAGGATCCCGCTTCCCTGACTGCGACGTGATGACTGTGTATTTCACGCCTTTCAGTTTCCCAGCTGGGATTCGGAGATTTAAAGACATGGAGGCTGTATTTTCAAATTTATGAGAGAGCCATCGATTTAATTAATTGTGCCCGAAGAGTGCAGTCAGTCACAATAAGAATTCTTAAAGGCAAAGGCGACCGGAGGAGGGAGACCCTGGTTTAGGGCCACGAACGCTTGTGCTTTTTTGAGAAAGCCAAGGGTCTGGGTTAAAATAAACTCTTTTAGCGGGCAAGGTATCCAAGAGCATTTAAAGCAGCACTCGGTTGCACACACCAAAACAGACACACCGAAGCAGGTTTTTGGAGGGTCTCTGTGTAACGAGATCCCTCGAAAGGGACAAACACCAATGTGGCAGCCAGAACAAGCCTTCGCGTGCACGCTGCTCCGTTCCACCATCTGGCTGGCACTGGCTGGACTAGCATCCGGTCCCCCGGATTCTCTGAATGGGGTCCGTCCCAATCGGTTACACGAAGGAGCATGTTCTTCTGTTTTTTGGCTGACCTGGCCCCACGGTCCTGCGTCAAAGACATCTATAGCCTAGAGCCTGCCTGGTCCAAACAGCCAGTTTCACAGATGGGGAAACTGAGTCTCAGAGGCCTTGCCTGTGAGCAGCAAAGCCAAGCTCAGAGTCCAGCCTCCTGGTGCCCTCAGGGCTCTTCCTGCGGCCTGGTGCTGCCTCCCGGCTCGGAGAGCCTCGGCTGTTCCCAGTCTCACAATGTCCAACTGTTTTCCTTACTTTTAGATTTCCACTCTTGCATAAGCAGTTGTTAATAAATTTACATATTATCCTCCAGAATTACAGCCTAGTTTTCTCATTCCGTGCTAAATATGACATCAAAACTTCACGTAGACGTCGTACACCCAGAAGCTGTGTCTGAGCAGAAGTGCCCCGTCCCAAAGACTGAGGCTGGTGTGGCATCAATGCCACAGGGCCTAGTGGGGACACCTCGTCTAGCATACACTTTCCAGGGGCTCCAGAGGGGAGAGAGGGACAGCAGGGAGGAGGAGGCAGCTGCATGTCAGAGGCAGATAACATTCAGAACTTGACATTTGCACCTGTGAAAGGAGTCTGTGGGTTTCAGAGAACCACTGGCTGTCCCTAGAAATGATCCTAGCCCGTCTGGAGCTGAGAGCCCCCCGACAGCAGGCAGGAGAGCCCAGGGTGCAAGGGTCGGAACAGGAAGAGGGTTGTGTGTCTTGGAAACCCCTCCTAATCTACCCCCCCAGCCTAGCCTGGGGCTCTGTCCCAACCCCAGCTTTTCTCTTCCTAAACAGCCCTGTCCCTGCAGCGAGCTGGCATCTGCTGACCTGCCCGGCTTCCCCTGGGCAGGGAGGCATTGGGAAGCAGGGACTCGTCTGTCCTGCTGTATCTTCACCTCCTAGCTGAGCGTTTGACGCTCACTACACGCTCAATAGATGCCAGAGGCTGAAATGAGGAATCAGGCCCCGGTCATTCCTTTCATGGAAGAGGAAACTGAGGCCCAAAGAGGTCGAGTGAGGAACTGGAGGAGGAGCCGGAGCAAGGATCAGGGCCCCGGCCTGGACGCCTCTGGGTGCCACATCTTCGCACATAATAAAGAAGCGGCAGGGTTAACCTGAGCCACTCCGTTCTCCACTCCGTTCTGCTTTCCTAGGACCATGCAAACTCCCCTCCTCCACCTCTGCTCTCCACTTGTCTCCCAGGCCTTGGAAGTGTTGCAGGCTTTTATGCAAATGACCTCTAGCAGCCTAAAAGTGGCCAGTGTTTATTTTTCATTCAAAGGTCCCAGATGGGTGTTATCTGCCGGGCTGGGTTAGAACCCTGCTATCAGATGGGCATGCAAATGAGTCCACTGGAAAAGACCTGGAGGAAAATAGCTGTGTTGCAAAACACACAGACATTTGCCTGCACATTTCCCTAGCTCATTTTCCTTTCCCACTCCAAACAACACCGGGACAGCACCACTGACCTGCCTAGTAAAACCCTAACAGCAGGTAGGTACGGCCTGTCCACGGGAGAGCCTCACTGCCTTCCAGCTGGACAATGAGGAGGGGCTCAGCCTCAGCACCTCGGTCTAGCAGGAGCCCCAACTTACTCATCTGCCACCAGCAGGGACCCACGGCACCCTAAAAGAAGCCTATAAGGAAGGATCTCAAAAAGCATCATTGCAAACCAAGGGGAGCAATGTTCGGAGTCATCAGCTCTCGGTGCTGAGAGGAGAGCATCTTAGATGCCAGCTCTATCCAGTTCTGACCCGCCCCCTAACGGGGAGGACCTGCGGACCCCCCTCTGAGCGCTGCGGGGCTCACCCCAGGGAAGGGACAGGTAAATGGCAGATGAAGCGCAGGCCTCCCAGGGGCCTCATTTTCTCATCCATGGACTGAACCCACTCGGATCCCAGAGAGTGAGCTGGCCACAGATGAGAGAAATATGACCCCCCCCCAAATTTCTCTGGGCAGAAATGTAACAGAACACTTATCATATGACCGAGCGATTCTTCTACTCCTGTGTCCAGACAAAAACGGTACATCAATGTTCATAGCAGTTTTATTCGTAATTGCCCCAAACTGGAATTTACCTGAATGTCCATCCACTGGGGAATGAAGAAGCAAACCGTGGCACATCTGGGTAACGATCACTGGCAGCGATAAAGGAACAAACCGCTAATAGCCACCAGAGGGGTAGATTTCAATGCTAAACGGAAGAGGCCAGGCCCTAGGGTGAGGGCTGCTGTGAGCAGTAGTCACGGGGACTTTGTGAGCAGATGGGAATATTCTACATCTGCTTGTGTTTGCGGAGGAGGGCGTACAAGTATAGACGTGTCAGAGTCCATCAGATTACACACTTAAAGTTGGTGACTTTTATTGCATGTAATATGCCTCGATGAGGACGCTTTTTAAAAAAGAAATATCATGATGAATTATGTTGAATTAGAGACTTAATCTTTTTTGAGCTTTCTCATTTTTCTGCATGAAAAAAAAAAAAAGGTATTCAAAGCATAGACCAGTCCAGAGACCCTTCCTCGGGAAGTCATAGGAGAGGAGTGTCAGAGAGCCCAAGGTCAGCCCGCTCAGGCATGTTGACAAGTCGTGCGCTCAGAACTTAAGAGTGGAGATTTCTGAAGATTAAATGCTCGGCTGAGCAAGTCACCTGGGTGAGCTCAGAAAGGAGTCAAACACTGAGATTCCTGGTCTGTGAAACGGCGATGAGACTAGTGCTTCCCAAGGCGGACACCGCACGTCCGTCCACGGGTAAACCGATAAACAAACGGCGGCTCGTCCTGCAGTGGACTATTACTCAGCCATGAAAAAGAACGACGCACTGGCACGTGCGGCCACAGGGAGGCTCTGCAAAGATGCTGAGCGAAGGAAGCCGGACGCGAAAGGCCACGTAGTACATGGTTCTGTGAACACGGAACATTCAGAATCAGTAAACCGCAGAGGCGGAGGGCGGACGAGTGGTCTCCACCTGCTGGGGGGAAAGAAGGTGGGAGACTGCTTAGATGGGGACAGGGTTTTATTGTGGGGTGTCGAGAATGTTTTGAAACTAGATGGAGCTGGTGGTTGCACAACATTGGAATATACTAAATGTGACTCAACTCTTCATTTTAAAATGGTTAATTTTATATCATGTGAGTTGCACTCGATAGGAAAAAATAGCATTTCTCTCCCTGGCGTCGGGGGTGGGGAATCTAGAAGGTGATAGGCAGGAGGCACAGTCCCTGGGCAGAGTGAACCTCAGGGGCCATTGAGCTTGCAGGTGGAGGCTTTCTTCCGGCGGCTCTGAACTGGGGGGGATGCCTCCGGCTCATGGGACAGGCCTGCCCCAGGAGGTGACCGTAGACCTTGGAGAAGCAGAGATGGCAAGCCACCTTGCCAGCCTGCAAACCCCTGTCCCTGCCTACCCCGGACATTTCTCCTCTCCTAAATCCGGGCTCGGACTGGAAGACGAGCCCCTAGGAAACAGCCTCGCTTGCGTTGGCCCAAGTGCCGCGACATTTGAGCTCTGTCCCGTGACCTCGGCTCTGACCCGTGCCTAATCCCATGGCCATGCTGACGGCAGCGCAGGCCTGCCGGGAACGCAGCTTTCCCCAGGAGGCGAGGCGAGCCTTGACTCAGGGCGGCCTGTGCCTTCGGAGGGGACCTGTCAGAGCAGGTGCACAGAGCACAGGCCGGGCTGGCAGCTTTTTCACAGGTTCATGACAATGAGGCTAATCAGTATCTAATAAGGATCTTCTTAGTGCAGGAACCTATACTCATGAAATGAGTGTCCACAGCCCCAAACCTGTGGCTTGTTTTGAGAAAGAGTCTACCTGCTGAGAAAGGCCACCTTGGGCTAGAAGCTGTGGAAACTTCACGGGCCCCTTAACCCTCCTGAAGCCCAGGACTCTCACACGAAAGTGAAAGGGTCGTCCCCATGCTTGGGGCTGCTCTTCCTGTCAATCTCATTCACCATCCCGAGAAAGCGTCAGTTCTCATAGAATCACCAGGCGCCGAGGAGTCGGCCGGGCCGGAGATGGAGTCGTGGGACTCATTTGCTAATAAAAGGTTGGAAAAGTTGTCAGGGTCACTCAGGAGAGAGTAGCCGCACGTTCCCGGGGCACCTGGCAGCCTGGTGAGAATGCAGGGTGCGGGGCCCACCCCAGAGTGTTCTCACTCGGGGGGTATGGTTTCTAACAGGTCCCCAGGTGCCACTGATGCTGCTGCTCTAAGACCCACATTTTGAGAACCACTGGTGCGGATGGAGTAAGAGAGAACGAGGGAGAGGACGGGAGGTCCCACCGAGAATGAGAGCATCCCCGTGTGGTCGGGGGCGAGGGGCAGAGCCCCGTGAGGGGACAGGCAGGATGGTCCAGGAGGAGACGGTACCAGAAAGGACGGTAGTGACCAACCTGAGTAGACAGAGTTCAAAAAGGGAGGGTATGTGTAGGTGACAGACCAGCCCTCCAGGAGGGGGGTGGCAAGGAGGGGAGCAGCCAGCAAGGCTGGGGCCGAAGGCCGGTGCAGGGCGAGAGGAGAGGAATTCGGTTTTTAAAAGAGAGACCTGTTCTATTTGGCTCAATGTCAGTTTCCCACACACGTGGTCTAAGTGTGACGGTGACTTGCAGAAGAATCCACGCGATGCCATAGTTCACCACGGGGGTTTCTCACTGAATTCAGAAAGGGTTGGGACTGCTTATGGTACACAAGGAGTCAGAGGCAGGGTCTGGATTCGAACCCGGGTCTGTCACAAGCAACTCCGGCACTGCTCCCTCGGCCTCTCAGTTGGGTCAGGGGGAGGCTGGGAAGTCCCCACTTCCAGAGCGTGTCCTTGAGAAAAATGACTTAACTGCAGCCTCTCTGCCTCCTCTGTTAAATGGGACTCTGACCTCGGGGTCTGAGGACTGCGTCTCCCCGTGCATGGGAGGATCATACTTCGTCCGCGTTCGCTAATAGGTGCCAGTGTCTGCTAGTTCCATCCAGCCATGATGAAGGCTGACAAAGGAAGCCTAAACGGTGACATTTGGGATTTTATAGGTCAATTGTTGCAGGCTCAGGGGGAAGGTGTAGATAGGTATCTGGGCAGCAGCAATGGTTCCATGGAATTTTCCTCCAAAGCTGAGCCAGGCAGAGCCCGAGGGCAGGACACTGCAGGGCTGTCGTGTGAAGGAGCCGGCAGCTGGGGAGGGGCCAGCAAGCTGGGCTAGCTCTGTGGCCCCAGGATCAGTAAAGGTGCTTGTCAGCCCAGAAGCCAGGAAACTTTCCCCGCAGACTGGGAGGCACCAAGGAGCCTAAGAGGTCACTGCCCCAGGACCCCAAGAGCCAGATGTTATCACAGCTCGACCAGTGAAACCCGAGCCTGGACCCTCACACCACAGATGACATCCTGGGCCAGGCGCCAGCCTGCAATCCAGACAGGGAGCGGTTCCTGGCCTGGGGTGCTGCCTGGAGGCTGGTGATCATCTCTCCTTCCTCCTCTGACCCTCTCTGCTTCTCTTCCCTTGGCCTGGTGCCCCTCAGAGTGCAGGCAAGGTCTCCCCTGGCACTGAACCCGAGCGAAGTTGCCAAGCAGAGACTGCCACCAGCAGAACGCTTGCAGGTCAGAGAGAAAATGACCAGGCAGAGCTGCTCCCACGTGGTCCAGCACCCTGGCCGCACACGGACATCTCTCCCAGGTCTACCAGTTGGACACGTTTCCCTCCAGCTCAGTACACGCCATCTTGAGTTCATACCTAGTCATCCAACTATCCCCACGCTCAGCCCAGGCAGAACCAAAACCTCACTTGTCCGTGTGAACACGACTCTGCGTCCACTGCTTTATCAGCATGACTCTGTTTTTCTGGAAGTGTCCTGCCCAGGCAAGTAAGTGGCTTGATTGTTCATTAGAGGACTTACCGGAAGACGCCTCAGCTCTTTGGTGCAAACGCAGCACCAACAGAGAGTTCGCCCCCCACGCTCCTTCTAATCCCTCACCTCAAAAATCCTCGCCTAGCTATTGCCACCAATCTTGGACTGTTGCATCACAATCCTTATCTAGCCCTACCCCAGCCGTCCCTGCCTCCCGCACCGAAAGGCACGCACACCCCTCAACCAAACTCCCAGTTCCACCGAACCATTGCTGCTGCCCAGATACCTGTCTACACCTTCAGCCTCGCCTATTCCAGCCTTGTCTTCCCCACGTGGAGACGCTAATCCCCAAAGTGCTGTAGAGCTCGTGTTCTCCCTTCCCACAGTAGACTCGGCTTTGTCTTGTCAACAGGCTGTGCTGGTGGTATTTCAGGAGCCAACACGCAACAGAAGCACTTACTGTTCCAAAAATACGTTCTTTTGGAATGGTGAGTAGACGGGTGGATGCCCAGGTGAATATGGATGGATGGATGGATGGATGGATGGATGGATGGATAGGTGGATGGATGGATGGACGGACGCATGGATGTGTATAGGGGGGATGAAAGCATGGGAGTGGGTGGGGAGGGGTGGATGAGTTGCTGGATTCCTACCATGCTGATGAAACCTTTGGGTCCGGGCTGAGCCTGGGCCAAAAGAGGATCCCAACCTGGTCTCAGGAAGAGGGAAAGCCTGTCTCAGAAGCAGCTTCCCCTTTGCAAGGAAACCCCTTGAAATGATAAGAATTCATTCCCGAATGAGAAATCAGGATGATTTGGGTTGAAATTTGCAACTCAAAAGCAGCATCTGAACACAGCCCTGGCGAGTGGAGCTGCCGCCCCCGACTCTATGTGATGCACGTAGATCGGTATCAAATTAAATCTCCCCATTGTGCCTTCTCCGTGGTGGGCACAATGCAGGGTGTGGTACCCCCAGCCTCCTCTTGGCGACACCCTTTTCAGCTTAAATTATACTGCAGCAAATAATTATCCAGGCCTTCTGTTTACACTCCTTAGAAGACTTAATTTATCCCAATAAACATGGGGTGGTGGACCTTTTAGATTTGAAACGACATATAATTTACTTCTAACAAATGCTCGGGGTCCGGGGGAAAAAGTCCATTCATCCAGCCGCTTAGCGAAAGAACCTTTTTGTCTGCTTGTTTTCCATCACAAACAACGTTGAGGGGGGGGGAGGAGACTTAGGCGATATTTCCAAACATTGTAGGCTACATAATTGTTGTGCTCACAAACCTGGCGATAGTGTTAAGAGTCACAATAGCCATTTATCTGCCTAATTCCCCATTCACTGCGGCCCATCACAGGTGTCGTGTGGTTGAGGAGGCATTTAATAACGTTTCATTCAAACCCTAGATTTAAATAACATTAATGTGGTGATCCAGGCCCAACAAAGCCCAGGAAATTCGAAGGGGGCTGGGGGACCGTCCTTGACGCCTGGCGCTCAGCCGAGGGTGCTACGACGACACAGGCAGGACTCTGGGCTGCCACTCGCTCCGATCTGGACCGGGCACAAAGGACGTCACGCTGAGGGGAGCTGAGGGCTGGGCTCTGCGCCCACCAACCCGCCTGCCTCGTGCGGACCTTGTCAGCCTCGTTTGTAGCTTTTTTTTTTTTTTTTTAAGCAACAATATGCAGCTTCAACAGCTGCCTGTGAACTTAGCTCTGTCCGAGCTCCCGATCTGGTACCTACCTGCCTACTGGACATCGCATCCCTGGTGTTTCATGGACGCCAGACAGAGATCTCGTCTCTGCACCTCCCTCCCTCGCCCCTGATTTGCTCCTCAGTAAGTTGCCTCACCATCTACCTACCCAACTACCCAAGCCCAAACCTGGGGCTGACTTCTTTCCTCCTTCCCACGGAACGAGCAGCTCTCGAGCAGCAAGTTTGAAATGGAAATACGCAATTCGACAGCAGCGTCTGAAAAACAGCCTTGGCAAGCGGGGCTGCCCAGGCCCGCTGTCACGTTGCGAACTCGAGGTTAAACGCAGGACGCCACGCGTCTCCGCGCACTGGGCAGCGGGCGCCCGCCGAGGGGCGCTGCCCCGCACACGTCACGCCGGCCCCGCACCTGCCATCGGCTGCTGGAATTTCCACGTGGAAGAAGCCGAAGCTCTTCCACAAACAAGACAAAAAGGCCGACTCTCTCCCTCACCAAGCCCAACGGCCCTCTGGAGAGAGGAGTGCATAAATTCGGAACTAAGGAGCAGAGAAGACGCGAGCTTTAGATTCATATGAAATGAGTCGCAGCTCTTTCTTACTTTCCGGCTGGGTGCCAGGCCGGGAAGTGACTGGGTTTCTCCATGCGTCTGTGTTACGACGGGGCCGGTAATGGGATGTGTCACCCGCGACCGTTAAATCAGAACACGCGCTCCTCCCGCGCCTCCCCTTCCGTGCCTAGCTAACTCCCGCTCTCCCTACAGAATCCCACATTTCACGTCCCGTCTCCCAGGACACGCCTCTGCCCCTGCTCCCAGAATGGGTTTGAAGGGCTCCATGATGGCGCCTTTTCGTTTGGGTCTCAGTCGCTTGTTTGTTCATCTGCCTCTCACACAGCAGCGTAAGCTCCATGAGGACGGGGACCATTGTGATCCCTTGCCCGGCCCGTGCCCCTCCTGGCCGCTGACTGCATGCCGGCTCGCACAGCGACGGCACTCAGGCAATGTCCCAGGTCTCAGCAGACAGCTTCCCGCCTCACTGCCCTTCACCTGCTCATCTGCTTGTCACACACCTGGGCCAATGTTCGTGTCCTGCCATCTTCAGTACACAGTTGTTGTTTTTTTTTGTTTTTTTTGTTTTTTTGTTTTTTTTTTTAAGCTGAGGGGAATGTCCCGCCTGTAAAAGTCGTGTCGGTTACAACCTCAGTAGGTGGCTCCGGCACGTTCTGGTTGTCTCCGGTGCCGACGTAGGGACACAAAAGGGCACGGCCAATGACGTCATGCTCCTCTTGGCAACACCTCCCTCGGCCCTGGGTTTGCCATCCATCCCGTGAATCCCCCCGGCCTGCCAGGCGGGTCTGGTCACAATTGGGTATCACAGGTGCAAAGAGTGAGCCTGTCCACGGCACGTTTTAATGATGGGGACTTGACAGACTGTCACGGTCCCAAGCGGCTGTTACGCTCAGCCGTGCACTTCTCCCTTCGTGTGTGGGCCACTGATTCGGTTGGCAAGATGGTAGTTTGTGTGGGGGGAGTAGTCCAGTGTCCCCCTGCCGTGTCCATCAGTGAGGCTAGGACGAGCCATTCTGGCAGGAACAGTTCACGATGAGAGGTGGTGACTGCAGACGAGTCAGCCACTCAGGGACCGAGGGCCTAATGAGGAGGCCCACGGTGTTTCACGTGGTCCACGGATGCCGGGTGAAGGCGGGCGCTGGGCCCCAGTGGTGAAGAGGCCCCAGCGGAAGGCGGGGGCCACACAGGCAGGGGAGGTCCGGGGACAGGGGATGGGACAGATTCCACCCACAGGCTGTGTGATTTGAGGCAGTGACTTAACCTCTCTGAGCCTCGTTCCTTCGATAACTAGGGTCTTCGTCAATGTGGGCTGCTCTAACGAAATACTAACAGACCAGGAGGCTTAAACAATGATTTATTTCTCACAGGCTGCAGGTGGAAAGCCCAAGATCAAAGCTGCTTTTGCGTCTGGTGAAAGCTCTCTTCCTGACCTGCCGTGTCCTCACTGTCCCAGAGAGTCCCGATCTCTTCCTCCTCTCATACGGGCACTGATCCTGCCCCAGGGGCCCCCCTCGTGACCTCATCTAACCCGAATCACCCCTCCAAAGACCCCTCCTCTAAATAATGTCCCGTCGGGAAATGGGGCTTCAACACAAGAATTTGGAGGCACGGTGTGATCCATAGCAACCGTCTTAGGCATTTTGGACACAACCTTTTCTGAAAAACAGGGATTTCATCACCTGCCTCATCAGACCATTTTAAGTCCATAGAACACACACAGGACCCTCAATTAATGTGGGGCGACCTCTCCCATGAGCTTACCTCTGCTTTCGGGAGTTAGGGTGGGGGTGGGAAGGGCAGAAAACAAAACAATTCAAAGCTCGGCATTCAACAGAAAAGTACATGATGGATGACAATTGCGAAAGTCCTAACCGTTTCGTTCTCTCCTGGGAAAGGAACAAACTAGGCAGGGCTTAAAATGCACAAAAATTAAGGCGGGAAGTGCCGTGAGCCTTAACCTCCCACTGCCTTGCTGTGTGGCTTTAGTTAAAGGTCTTCGCCTCTGTTTCTTGCGTTTCTCATCTATCAGAGGGAAATAATAAAGTTTGCCCTACTTAGTCCTCATAGTAGTAATTTGAAGCTAAAGTTATGTATAAAGCATCTGAAAGTGCCTTGGACAATACAACATGAAACCACACGCAAAGTCACAATGCTGCGTTTAACAATACTTCCACGTTTTATGTTTCCATATGTCTTGCTCCAGCTTCCCATGAGGCAGACCCTGAGACAAGGGTTGGGCTGAAAGATTATTGGGAAGGGTCCCGGGGAACAGGAATTAGATTGCGAGGCAGGCAAGGATGAGAAGGGAGGACAGGGCTGGTTACCGCTGTGGGTGGCCGGGGCTCTATCTTGCTGGGACCCTCTGAGGAGTGTGAACGACACACCCCTGAACCGTCCTGAGACAGTGGCCCGCTGAGGTGTGTATGCACCAACTCCCAACCTTTGGCAGTTGAAGGTGTCACCTGAGAAGGTGAAATTCCCAGGACTTCTGCGCTGCCCGAATATGAGCTGAGAGCACTTTCTGTGCCCGAGAAAGCTCTCGGGCCGAGAAGCAGAGAGACGGCGGCAGAGTGGAGCTGGGGAACTGTAAAGAACTCGGAAGCGGGCCCGGGTCTCACGGGCCCCACCATCCACGGAGTCTGCCCCACCAAGTACACCTGTGATGGTCTTGGAGGTGGCATAGTCTCATTTTTGTAGCGATGCCCACTTATCCAGAGAGCATTTGCCCGCAGCTTTCATGATCAGAAGAATTTAGAAAGCAGCCTCAGCGGGGAACGCTGGTGTCACGAAATCCTCGTGTTGAAGTTCATTCAACAAACGTCTGTGATCGCACACCAGGTGCTGGGTTCGGTGCTAGGGGCACAGTGATGGGCGAAGCACGTTCGCCTTGAGGAGTTAACATGTCAGGGGCCAGAGCAGCCCCCACAACTGGCCCGTATTGAGACTGAATCCAACGGGGAGCAGAGACAGGAGAGAATGCCCGCTTCGGAGGTAGTCAGGAGAGGTCTCTTCGAGGAGATGACTTTCAAGCTCAGCGCTAATGGCCTTGGAGGAACTAGCTACACAACCAGTTGGGCAGAGGTGTTTTGAGCCCAGGAGGAGGCAGGCTGTACCAGGGCCTGGGGCAGGAAAGGCCAATGAGGATTGAGGAGCTGAAAGACGCCCAACGTGGCCAAAGTATGTTTGAGCAAGGAAGGGAGTGGTTGGCCTGAGGTTGGAAAAATGGGCCAGGGCCGCATCCCGCAGGCTGGGAAGGCCATGGGCAAAGTCGTGATTTATCCTTGGGGGTTACGGGGAGCCACCGAAGGTTTTCAGGCAGGAGAGGGACATGCTCTGATGTGTAAACCTAAATGGCTACAGTGTCTTCTGAGCAGGAAAGAACCGGAGGAGGACAGGAGACGGAGGGGCCAGGTGGAAGGCCACGGACAGAATCAGGTGGGAACGGAAGTCGCTATTTCATTCAAAAGGGAACCCACCCACCCTCTGTCCAGAGGTGACTTCCTGGTGACTTACACTGCGTTCCAACACTATGGTTTTCTTGGCTTTGGGTCCAGAGCACATGAAAAGTAATTTTAAAAGGACCAGGAGAGAGACTTCGGGTGGATCCCACAGGTAAGTCTGCCGAAGAAACTAAAAATCCGTGATCACATACCACGTGTGAAGTCCCAGGAGACAGCATAGGAAGTCACATAAACCCGCAAAGCAGACCCAAGAACTAAAGTGGCATGGTAAGGGGCCACTCCGTGCCGGACCAAGGCTGAGTGTGTGTACTGTCATTTCAAAGGACTGTCACCAAGCACGGAAGCGTCTCTTTTCCAGAGAATTCACTTTGGCGCTGCAGAGAGGCGAGTCGGCGGTAGATGCTCGTAGAAGTAGTTCACACTCGTGCGGCACGTCCCACGCACCCAGCAGGTCCCCAGCTCTCTGCACACGGTAACTCGGGAGCCTCATGAAGCAGGTGCTCGTATCCGTCCACGTCACAGAAGAGGAAGCTGGGCTCGGAGCAGCGAGGCGACTTACCCCAGGTCATCTGGGTAGGACACAGAGAACCGGGACCAGAACCCAGGCCGTCTGGCTGCAGGGGACATGCTCTTCAGCTGCACCGTGCTGCCGGCCACACGTTCGTCCTAACCCGGCCACACAGCCTGTGCAGCCTGCGCCAAGGTCCCTACGCTGGCGTGGCGGGCATCTGCTACACACCGGCACGGCCCGAGACAAAATGACACCCTGGCATTCCTCCCGGCTACGGCAGCAGGGCATTGATTTGTTCGCCATTTACTAAGCACCTACTGTTTACGAAGTCGTGCCCTGCAGACTGGTCATAAACGACAGGAAGAACACACCTCTAGCGCCCGAGTCCCGCTCTGCTCCTGGAAGGCACTGGGCCTTGGGCCAGTCGCTTCACCTCTCGAAGCCTCCGTTTTCTCACTCCGAAATGCACGCTGCAAGGGTCGTGACGAGGATTTTGAAAAAAAGAGAAAAAAAACAATGGGAAAGCAGCTAGTAAGACAGGTGCTGGACAGGTAAGTTCCCTTACTTCGGCAAAGGCAAAGCACACGTGAATCACATCCTTGGGGAGCTCACAGCCGGGGCCGGGGGAGCAGTCTCCCAATCCCCTTTGGCTTTTCAGCCCTTTGGGAAAACAGGGCTGACAAAAAGCTTTTGCAGTTTATCAATGAGACGTATTTGCGTCTTCGGCGTTTAGATGCGCAGAGGGAGGTGGCAGGCTCATTTCAGCGAATCCAAATATTCTTTCATGCCTTGAATCTCTGATGCCTTCCATTTCCTTCCAGTAAACCAGCTTGATTATCCCCAGTGCTGGGGAACTCACTACCTACAAGATGATCCCTTCCATCCTAGCGTTCCTTTTGAGAACTCTCTCTCTCGTGTTGTGTCTAAAGTGGGTCCATTTTTCTACCTTCACGGTAACTTGTTGAATGAATGGGCTCCTTCGGTACCTCCCACTACACAGTTAAAGATCAGAGGAGGATGACGTGGCCGAGGAGACGTTAAAATCTGGGCCCTTCACATCTCCCAGCTTCAGACCAGGATTTTCGTAACAAGGATAAATTTAATGATGTAACATGCCCCTCCTTATTTGAAAATGGTGGTAGTTTTTCTCATGCCGGCTTATGAGACAGATCTGGTCTCCCTTTCGTGTTTTCCTGGAGACTGTGCTCCTTTGGGGGAAAGGCCACTTCCCAATAAATAACTAACAGCAAATCACAAATAAAACAGCATCGGAGATTATCCTGGAGTTGGACATGGTTCACCAGGACTGACATGCACGACCTTCAGCTTCCACGTGGGAGCTGGGGGGAGGGGTCCAGGGACACGCATAGGGGCCTCCATGTTGGCTGACTCTCAAATATGTGCCTCGAAGGCGAGACTTCAGGTTTCTAATCTCCCAGAGAAGGGAATCAGCAGAGAAATAACGACAGCACGGTGAAGGGAACGCAATGAATAAATAAGCCCTCTATGAGCTCGATTCAAACATTTATTTTACATGAAAGAGGGCTAATGACGTTCAGTAGGACAGAGGAAATCAAAAAGTCATAGCCAGCAGCCACTCTTTTAAACCAGATTTT
This sequence comes from Eonycteris spelaea, assembly GCA_003508835.1. Lineage (NCBI taxonomy): Eukaryota > Metazoa > Chordata > Mammalia > Chiroptera > Pteropodidae > Eonycteris > Eonycteris spelaea. Next base: position 4,227,902 of record PUFA01000004.1, read on the forward strand.
GAGCACAAGCCCCCAAGGGCTGTTTCCACCAATTTTCCAATAAATCACACACTGACTTTTAGAAGAGACAGATATTTAATTCGTGCATTAGGACTACAGGGCCATGACCGGGGCACGGCCGGCAGCCCACCCTCTCCCGGCAACAGCCCCTTAACCACAGGCTATAAACGATGCGCTAATTGGGTAATTAAGTGTGGGGCAGGCTGCAGGGTGAGAGGCTGATGGCTGACCTTCGGGGCCAGGATCAAAGTTCATGGGTTAAAGGACCTGCCCCTTGGGACTCCAGCAGCTTCCTCTTCCGCTTCAGGTAGTAGTTAGATTGTAATTAATTATTTAAATGGATGGATCCGTCCAGTTTTCAATCCCTGAGTCAGGAGTCGGGGTACCCCAGAGTGTTAACTACTGTCTCCCACACCAGTTGTGGGAGCGGAAGTCAGCTCCGGTGTGCATCTAGGAGGACAGGTGACCGAGGCGGCACCAAGCCGCCCAGCAGGCCCTCTGGGCAGCATTCTGGGGCACAAAAAAAGGCCAAGAATCTCCCCTGAGAGGGCGCACTGCAACCCCCACCCCACATCACACACTCTTCATCCAACTGCCCAGTCAGCAACGATTCGGAGCCCTCATTTGCTCTGGACAACTCAGCAGACACCAAAGTCTCATGGTTTGTCCAGTAGGAGGGGACAGGGAGTCATCACAACCAGATGTGCCTCCCAGCTGCAGAGAGCAAGGAGCAGAGACCCCGATTCTCCGCTTCCCAGACCCCAAACAGGTGCCTCTACGGGCAAGTGTCTATCATCCCCTCTCCCAGGGGAAAGACTCAACAGGGAAAGTAAGACGGTGTCGAGAAGGGGACGTGCACGGTCCTCAGGCTGGAGGCTCTGTCCTGCAGGTTTCACATCTGGGGGTCCTGACACAGTGAGGAGCTGAGGCGGGGGCACAGGACCAGGCAGGGTGCAGCCCACGGGGCAGTCGGGCATTTCCGCAGAGGGGGACAGCCTGAGGGGTTCGTGCGAGGAAGGGGACAGACCGGTGCTGGCATGAGGGGGTGAGGGTAGGAGGGAGGCAGGAGGAGGGTGGAGCGTGGCGCCGCGTTCCCGGGATGGGCTCCGCAGCCTTGCGGAGGGCACGAGAGGGTTTGCACGGGAGTGTGTGTGTTAGGGAGGGGGTTGGGGAGTAACCCAGTCGGGTTTGCAAAGTCTCAACAGGACCCAGATCCAAATCCAAGGCCGAGGCCCTGGCCCAGCCAGGAGGAAGGCGGGGGAGGGTCCGAGAACCCCACACGCCCTGCACCCAGCACGCCTCTCTCCCACCGTGCTCAATGGCCGGCAGGTGGCAGGCGGGGTGGGAGAGAGCCCAGGCGGGGGGCTCCGAGGGGAGGGCACCATCGCCCCCGGCCCCGCCCTGCCTCCGCGGGGCAGCCTGCGGGGAGGACTGAGGCTTCTCCTGGCTGTCAGAAACGCTGCCTCTTCTGCCCTCTTCGGAGCGAAGACGCTGGCTGGTGCCACGCTCCGGGTAGAAGAATCCAAACCCTGGCCGTGCACGGGGCACTCATGTCGTTCACTGTGTGTTCCCATGCCTGTCTCCTCCCAGACAGCGAGCCCCTTGGGGTCCTCCCTCACCTCGTGCCCTCAGCCTTCAACACAAGACCCGGTGGGCAACGTGAGAAGCATTTCCCCAAGCGCAGGCTGCCCCCAGCCTGCCCCCAGCCCCTCGTTGCTGCTCTGGGAAGCACGGGAGGGCTCTCTCCCCATCGGCTGCAGGAACGGACCCCAGACTTAGAAAAATGGCCTCCCGGGCACCTCTGAGCCGGGTCACCGCAAGCCCGCCCAGTACGGCGGCCATGGAGGCTGGGAGGCGACTGAAACCTGGCGCCGTGGACATGGCCGCTTTGTGACAAGGCCGCATCGTTTGCAACGGGAGGCTGGCACGCTGCAGCGCTCCAGGCAGCTGGAGATGGCACCCTGACTTTGCACCACAATAAAGGAGACAATGGAGAGGTTTTCAGCCTCCCGATCCCACAGGGCAGAGCGCTTGCCCTGAGCTATACAAATGAGACTCAGGCTGAAGCCCAGCAAATCCACAAATTACAACACCTCTGAGCTGCCCATTGTGTCCAAGCTGACCCCAGCAGGTTCACATGTCCCTGCATCCCCCCAAACAATAGCTCAAGTCGTCATCGGATGGCCAGAAAGCAAAGCCACTGTCATTAAAATCCAAGAGGCGCTATTAATTAAAGTACCCTCACCGATTATGTAGAGAGAGCTGCTATTTCCATCTGAAGGCTGCTAGTTGGATAACTGCTTCCATGCAAACAAAAAACTCACTCCGAGCTATAATTTCACGTGCAAGTGCTTTGGGGTTTGAGACCGGCTGCTCACGCTGTTGAAACACACGCGCCAGATTTTCAGGGCCCACGGTGACCAGCGTCTGCCCACGCGCCTGCGAGGAGACACACACACCGCCCGAATGCAGCCGCTGGCCGTGGCGGCCTTGCCCAGGCCGGCAAAGGCAAGCCAGAGGCTGCCAAGCTGGGATGTGCCTCAGCCGCTCTGAAATCACATCCATTCGTTCATTCATTCATTCACCCACGGTGCATGGGGCTTGGGCACCTGCCGCGGGGTCAGACGCTGGAACGCACCGGACAGCGCAGGTGGTCGGTCACCCACACAGAGCCTGCCCGCATGGGGCTTGACGGGAATCCAGGCTAGTGCCCGCCCTGCAGCAGCCCGCCCACCAACCGGTGCCCGTGAGGAGCATAGCAACCTCCACGCAGAGCCCGGGCCAGCAGGCACCAGGCGCAGTCCCTAGAGCTATCCGTGAGCTGACAACCTTCGGATGGAATGAGATAGCCAAAAGCCTTTGCAAAATGGCAAACTAAAGCCCTGTAACGAATACGGAGGAACCTTAGCACCCACACCAGGGACATTTTAGCAGCAGAAAGCCCATCCGAGCCCCTGCCCATCCCCGATGGCCTCTGCGAGCTGCTTGGACTCATTCTGAAAGCACTCGGTCCCCCAAGCAAGGGGGGAGACTAGACTCGTCTAACTCGCCTCAGGGCTGAAAGCCCCCGCAGGCCAGGATGACGGTGGCCAAGCCCATCAGCAGCGGTGGGGGACATTGCTTCTCTCTGGGCACACACATCAAACACCGGGCCATTCCATGGTGAGGGCCGGGAGTCAGGCATACCGAACCTGAACTCCCAAGTCCTAAGGTTGCAGGATGAGCAGGAATTGAGAGGAAGAAGGAGAGACTAAAGAAAGGAAGAAAAGAGGAAAAGGAGAGAGGGCGAGATGAAGGATGGAGGAGAGGAAAGAAAAAAAAAAAAAAAAAGGCCCAGGTCCATTTTGTTTGTTCAGAGAGGAATTCACTGCTTGACACATAGCTGGTTCTCAATATTTTTCCGAAGAGGAAGAGACGATGGCAAAAGATGCCAACCAAGGTTAACCCGAACCTGCTGTAAAATTTCTTTTCGGTGCAGCGTAAACTGCAAACCCACTGATTCACCGGTATTATTCCATGAGAACAAATGGTTGCCGAAGAAAGCGATGCAGGTGATGAAGGAACTTCAGAAGCGAAAGCTGCCGGCTTCGGGTTTGGGAGCAGCTGTGCCCTTAATTACGTTGCCTGATTTATACTCTATTAAATCTGTATGTAAGGAACCCATTTCTCTGAAAGCATTTAAAGCTCTTATATTCCACCAAACACAGTGCTTTTATTTGAAATAAATGTATCCAGCTCTTTGGGGAACATATGGTATATTTCTCTCTTATTAATAATTCAGTTCAAATGAGCAAAAATTAGTTGGTGCAGTTACGGCTGATTTTGTCCTGAAAAGATCCGCATTAATTTTAGACGTTTTGTAAATTGGGCTATTAAATAAAAGCATTATATGTGAATTACCCTTTAAATTTTAAGCAACTTGGTAGTTTAATGGTATTTTCCAGTCAGACTCATTTTCAATCTTTAAAAAATTATCGTCATTACGGTAAGACAAATTTTTGAAACCTGCTCCTTCTATCCAATTACATATTGTACTAATAAGTAAACGAGAAAACTTTGATGTTCTCATTTCGGTGTTCGGTCCGCTTTACTCTATCTTTTGATGGCATCTGTCTTCCGAGACGTTCCCTCGGGGGAGGCTGGTGCTGACTGAGAGGCTGCGATAAGGTGACCCCCACTGAGGGAGCAGCGGGTCCATCGGGGACGGGGGTATCCTCACGGCGCCCCGAAGCTCGCGTCAGGCTTGTCAGCGCTCGGCTGACGGGGTCTCCGCTCTGGGCCAGCTCCGGGCCTGCGAAAAGCCAGCGAGGCCCCGGCCAGGCGCTCTGCTGAAAAGGCCTGAAGGTCTCTAACTGCCCCGCAGGGGGAAGAACTGAGGCTGAGCATGCGGTTCGCCAATTCTGCTGTCCGGCCCGGCACAGAGCCCAAAGCCAGGCCCTGCGGGGTCCCTTGCCAGCTGCCCAGGAGAGCAGGGCAGGGGTCTGGCCGGCCAGGCTCGGGGTCCTCCGAGATTTCTCCTTCAGTCCTTGGAGAAGCGGCAGGGCTCTGGGGTGACCTCTCAGCTCTGAGAGGGACTGGCTGTGTGGGACGAGTTTGGTCTGGGACTCAGTTTCCACAGCCGTGACATGGGAAGTCTTGCAGGGCCATCAAGAGGCATGAACGAGGGGGCTTGGGAGGTGCCGGCACACCGCCCAGCACGCGAGACGTGGTGGTGGGCGCCGCCCGTTTCCTCCTCCGCCACCGCCCCGCCTGGCGTCTAGCAGCGTCCTGGCACTGGGCTCTCCCTTCTTTCAATCCGGCTCACGGCTCCAGCACAGCGCCCACGCGGGACAGCCGCCCGCCTGTCCGGTCGCCTCGGCCCGTGGAGAAGGCGCTGTGCGCACGCCAACCCTTCCCGCACCTCCGCCTTGGGCAAGTGACTCCAGATCGAAAGCCTTCGCGACCCTGTCTCCCAACTCCCAGGGCCCTCCCACACAGGTCCCGCGCTCCTTAAGTGGGTGGCTAGACACTGAAACGGGCAGCGAGGCCGCCACCTCCCTGTCACTTCTGTCTCTCTGGAGAGCCCTGATGGATACAGGGCCAAAGGCAAAGCACAGCGTGCCCACTCGCCCACCCGAACTCCGGACCAAGTTACCATGTGGGGGAAGGACCTTAAGGAATTCAGTGCCTCAAGAATGACGGCACGGTTTGCTGCTGTCACTCCTGCTGGCATCAGGTGGCCCAGGTGGTCTACAGTGGGCCACCCAAATGGTGACGCAGAGCAGCCACCAACTCACGCAGCCTCACCATCGGCCACTCCCTGCCAGAGGAAGACCCGTGGGAGATGACGGGACATCGGGATGAACACCTGGGTTTGAAGGCAGAAATTCACCTGGATCCAGGATGCCCCACCCACCCAGGTACATGCAGAAATATACCCAGCTGCCCTATGAAGGAGGTATCATAGATAATGCTATACTGTAACTGTTGTCAATAATAACGATAAAATATAAGTAAGTGACAACGACATTTAGCATCACCATCCCATCCTCCAAGCTTGGGGTGAAGAAGGTGGATGGGTGTATACCTAGAGTGGGCCAAAGCTCTGGAGGCTGTGACAAAGCCATCCAAAAGAAGGGAGGGCCAGTTCTCTCACGGGTGGCAGAGGAGCAGGGCATGGAGGCTCCAAGGGTCCCCCGATGCTTGAGATGAAACTTCAAGACGAATTGGGTTTCTACCGTGACGATGGTGAGGACCCTGGCACAGGACTCCAGACAGAAAGGAAGGTGAACAAACCGCGGAGCGGGCCTTAGCGCATCTGCGGGACACCAAGGGACTGGGGATTGCTGGAGGCAGGGGCACGAGGGGTGCAGGGGACGCGATGGACACTGGGGTCAAAGGTCGCCAACAGCATGTCGGATTCGTTGCTGAGTTTTATCATATGGCATCCTTGGTGTCCCCGTCAACAAGCAGAAAAGGCGTCTGCGCCTGTGCAAAGTGGCAAGAGCATCAGCAGGAAGTGCTCCCATCACGACAGACAACGGGTCGAGCAGTCACGTGTGGAGAGGTCCAGGCAGGAGTCCGCCGCGGGGAGGTGGGGGGCAGGGGAAGGCAAGTGACCTCTAGCCAGCTGCCTCGGTGCAGGCGCACCGGGCAGTTTAAGCGTCCCCACCAGGAGAAGGACGCCAAGCACGGCCCAGCGGTGTGCCCGCCACGTAAGAGGTGCCCGGTAAAGGTGAGAGCACAGGAGCGTGAGCAGTCTCTGCCACGTAGCTTAATCCCTCAAAACTAAAACTTTTAAGAACAGGTCACACACTAGCAAGAAACAGCCTGGTAAAGCTTTTGCTCGTCTTCCTAGACCCCGCCAGGGCTGTCTCTTCCCCAAGCTGGTTGCGATTCGTTTCCCCCACTCTCCAAAGCTGTCCAACCACGACCCACATGCCCCTGGAGGCTTCATATGGGATTTAAATCTGCCAATTCTGCTATGAAACCTTCCTTGTACAGAAGAGACGCTCACGGGGGTGCCAGCCGGAACCAGCACGTGGAGCCAGCCTGTTTCCAGGCCACGTCCCACCCCTCGGCCATGGCCTTCGGCAACCCTAGACTATACCCAACTTGCCCCACATCTTTACTTGGTCGTCTAAACGGAATAGAATCCACCAAGTCTCAGAATCGAACGGCTTTACTTCAGTCCAATTTGCTGTTGGCCAGAGAAATCAATTCATTTGCCATCTGCTGAGAGAGAGGCAGAGCCAGGGCCTGGCCCGGTCAGGAGCGTGAACAAGCACCCCGGACCAAAGCTAGGACGCGGGCTGATGCCGCTGCTCCCCGGGCCAACGGATGAAGCAGGCGACCGTCTCTGTGACCCGCCATTTCTCACACAGCGGGAGCGACCCCATCATTTCTCCCGCTCGGCTTCTTAGGGTCTCCTTAGATGAAGACGCATTACCAGGTCCCAGCTCTGTGACAGCTGAGAGAGAAAGGGCAAAGCCCGTGTGATTGTGGCTGATCGTGGTCCACCTGTTCCTGGGTGGTTGACACGTAGCAATGAGTTGCACCGAATGTGGTGTAGAACCCCAGATAATTAACTGTGAACCCGGGATAACGTCTCCCGAGCCCATTCCATTCACATTTTCGAGGGCGAGGCGCGAGTAAACAAGTCAAGGATTTGATGCCACCGTCACACTAAATTGGGTAGGGACGCCTCCGCGTTGCCTCTTACTGGCTGTAAATCCGAAAGAGACACAAAATTCACATCCTGCAAAAGGCAAAGCCCAAACCAACAAGGCAGGGGAGAATTTATTTGTTCCCCTTGTCTCCTTAGCCGAAGTTATTATCACAACTGCCGGGGAATTTGCGCGATTGGGAGATAAGGATCTTAATGATTCTTTGGAGACCCGTCAATCACCGCAAACTGCTACCAGAATCGAAATTCCATCTGCATCTGAATTAGCAACATTACTCGCCAATTTAGATCAGAGTGAACATTTTTCCATTGAAGATGGAATTAAATTAGAAAATGAGTGAGTCTTTAATTTCCAGATTATAAATCACTGAAAATAATTCAACTCCTGTACCTTAAGGCCAATTACATTATCCTAAGCGACATTTTATCTCCCAGTCTTCCAAGTGATTTGGTGACGGGAGCCTTCACACAAATCAGTCTTGCTCCAGCAGCAAGAAATATATCTGCCCACCGCGTCACACACATAAAACACCGGGAACCGTTTTAATGCCGAAGCTTACTTTACATGAAATTTGATTGTCTGTTTGATAGTGTGTTTTGGGGTTCCAACGAACTGACGCGTGAGCCAGGTACGAGGCCTGAATTGAGTCAGGTTTGGCAGTGAAATTTGAAAATGATTGACTTGTTCCAGGTCGAGGCATCTTCATCCCTTCCATCATCTCCCTCCTCTCTGGCCTTGCGAGAGACGAAGATCTTGTAGATATTTGCAGGACTGAACATTCTCCCTGCTGTCTCTCTATGCTCCCAACACCCCGTCTGCCCAGCCTCTACCAGCTTCCACTCGGGGGATTGTCACGTGCCTGTCTCTCTCCCTGAACAGTGAGTCCCTCAAAGGGCAGGCCACAGCATACTAATGCCCCTGTGCACCCAGGAAAGGACCGGCTCAGGAGGTGTTCATTTGGTGCCAAAAGAATTGAACAAATGAACAATGTCAAGATCTATCAGCCTGGCACCATTACAATCAAATGGCAGCCTCAGGAGCAAAACAAACAGATGACCAGGCCACCCCACCGCCTCACCCCCACCTTTCTCAGCACCCCAGAAAGCCAGGGAGGGGCCTGTTGTACTAGTAGGGTCTAATTTTCTTGCGCTAACTGGGCTAAAAGGTCAAGGCGTCTCCTGACACACCACGAGCCTTTCTCATTGCCAGAGAAAAGCGGGCTCGACCTGGAAAAGTTCTGAGTCCCTGGTGTAGGGGTGAAGCGGGCAAAGGAAAAAAAGAAAAGCACGAAGTAGTCAGGAGACGGGCCTCTCGGCAAGGACCCACCTGCAGGCAGGACGAGACGCAGAAGAAAGCACTGTTCCTCTGTTCGGATGCTGACTGGCGAGGGCGGGGTGTCCACTGACTTGACTTGCCAAGATGGACGTGGCCTCGCCTGGCTCCGGGCCCTGGTGTGAGCTCGGCGAGTCACGGCGTCTCCTGGGCCTCGCTTCCCAGCATCGGGGAGAGGCTGAGCCACCCAACCCGGTGGAGAAAGAACTTCCTGTGGCTCACACCCCGGGGTTATTTAAGCGACCTCTCAGGGCCCCGTGTCACCGCACTTTCGGGTTCAGCCCTCCCTATGTGGCCCAAGCAAGTGGCCCCTCTGGACCGTGGCCTGCCCATCCTCAAAATGGGGACCCGAACATGGACTTCATATCTAGGAAACGGTTTGAAGAAGGATTAATTAAACAAGAATCGGGAAGGCCCTGAGCCAGCTCAGGCTGGTCCACCCCAGGGCGAGAAAGAGAACAAAGTGCTGTCTCGCTCCGGGCCGCTCAGCCTCTGGTGGAGCAGTGACAATGGACAAGCTGCTCCCCTCATTAGAGAGGGAACCCCGCTGTGAGGCCCAGCCTCACCTGGCCAATAGACAGGAAGCGGAGGGGCTTCCCTGCCTTTGAGCCTGACTCTGCCTCCGGGGGCTGCTCCCCCGCAGCCCCGAGCTCTCCCGGCCTCGCCTGGGGACCCCCCCCCCCCGTGTTTTCTCCATCTTGGCAAAACAGACGCCAGGCTCTCCGCTGGTTTGTAGGGGCGGCTGGCGTCAGACCAAGTCACGGGGCGGAGCCTTTTGCACCTGGGTCTCCAAGCCCCGTGCCCCCGCGTGGGAGCCTCTGGGACAGGAAACCGTCCCTCCGTTCACTCGTGCCGACACAGAGTGGGCACCCGCCAGTAACGGGCACACGTGCGGAGGAGTGGTGTCTGAGCCACAGAGGGCGGGGCCACCACCTGGGCTGCCGCTCGCAGGGGCTTGTGGTCCTGGGGGAGAGCCGAGGGGGAGCCCCCCAATCCCTGCCCAAGGCACGTGCTCACACGCACCCCAACCCCAGCACCTCTGTTCAGTCTCTAAACCGGGGCTCCCTGGGAACTCTTACTTAGTTCACAAATAAAACACTTCGTTTAAGTTTGCGACCGACCAACTGACCAACTCACTCAGGCCAGATAGGACAGAGAGGTGGCGCCAGCCCAAGGAACCCTGCCAGGTCCTGACAGAGCCGGGACCAGAAGCCCAGGCCCGGACTCCCTCCTCACACGTATCCAATAATGACACAGGGCAGCTCGCACCTCGCACGACCCAGGCGCACGGTCCACTCTGTCTTCGTGAAGAAGCCCGCCCAGCCCCAGGAGGCAGGAGCGGGCCCCTCATACCAGTTCCCAGACGGGGAAGCTGAGGCTCAGCCCATTAAGTGTGACCTTCCCGAGCTCTCCTGGGACAGGCTGTGGGCCTGCACCCACCCGCAGGGCCTGCATCGCAGGAGCGGCAGGCCAAGCCCTCCCTCCCTCCCCGTGGGGCTTTCTCAGTTTCCACGAAGCACAAGAGGCCGAGGCCCTAGAACTTTCTGGCTTTGGAGCCTGGGGTGTATTTGGCAAGGGTTTAGGGTTGCTAGATTTAGCAGATAAAAATATTTGGGCCAGACTTACACTAAACAAGGGCTTGCTGTTTAACTAAAATTCTGTCACTGGGCGCCCGGCTTGCGTGACAAACTTACTAGGGTGGCACGTGGTCGGCGAGCTGCGAGGTCAGGGCAGCTCACGGGCCCCTCCACCCTGGAGTCCCCAAATGTTCTCACTAACACGCCCTTGTCCCATGCCCTTGGCTCCTTCTCGGCAGGTCAGCCGATCACGCCCGGGGGGACACTTCTGGCCTTTAGGCTTTCTCGCCACCAGTGCTCCTCCGGGGACATTGGAGATAATAGCGGGGCTAAAGGAGGCGTTTTAGGGTTTGGCTCTGTAAGGCCACAGAGGTCACTGGTGCTCCTGCTAGGGTCCTCGGCTACAGTTCCCCTCAGGGGCGTGCCCCGGCTGCCTCCCACTGCCGCAGGGGTGCCGGGGCTGTCCCTGCTCCGTTCACATGGGAGGGGCAGCAGAGCATGCCGCCCGGCAGCCCCGCGCCATTGCGAACCCTCCCCCGTGTCTAAGGGACAGACGGCAGCACACGGCTACGTCCGGGGCGGACATGGCTAACCAACGCCCGCGTTCGTTCCCGCTGGACCCACGAGCAGCTTCGGCAGCCTCCCAAACCGATTTCTTGGGCACCACTGTCACGGACTCAGTGTCAGCACAGAAATGAAAGTCACCCTGATATAAATTCGGTCACAGCCAAGGGCCTGGGACGGCTTGGGTTGGGGAGAGGGGGAGGGAGAAGATGGGGGGGCATCAGGTTGGAAAGAGGGAACGGCACAGACTCTAGACTCAGAAGTCTGGTTTGCGGCCTGGGGTCGTCGCCTCCTAGCGACTCTGAGAGCTCGGTTCATGCCAGCTCTCTTCGTGGTGACACTGGCATGGTGTGCTCCCCCTGCGGGGCCTTGCAGGGGATGGCTCACGAGAGGCGCCTGCCCAGTGCCCGTTTCCCTGCAGGCTGAGCATGTGTCCTGCCTCCTTCTCTGTGAAACTCTCTTTCAACAGGTCCCCAGGCCCAGAGCAGCGAGACGCGTGGGCACAGAGAGGCCCCCAGGCTTCTGTCCCAGTCGGCATTTCTGAGGGACTTTTCCTAGAATGACAGTTCAGGATTCCAGGCCTTCTCTAAAATGCCCAGCCTGGAACGGCTCCCGCCAAGGCCTCAGAGCTCAGAGATCCGCACCAAGTGCGGAGCAGGAAAGGACGGAAGTGAGCTACACGATGGACTGATAACACGGCCAGGGACTCTGAGGGTCCTCTGTTCCCCTCTGGTGGCCCTCACCCATCTGCCACCTGATCCCAAGATGCACGACAATGGCAATTCGGTCTGCAAGTAACCGAATTGTAATGAACTGACTCATTGAATGAAATACTATCAGGGGACATTTGCTTAGGACTTGACAATTTACAACCTGTTTACACACACACGCACGCACACACACAGGTGCGCATGCACACGCTTTTTAAATTCTCAAAGCAACGTTATGAGGGTTGCATAAGAACTTTTTTAGGCCAACTTAAAGATCAGAAACTGAGTCTCATACACTGTTCAAGGCCATGCCAAGATGAGCTGAGGCTGGCAGGCGGCTGACCAGTCCACCTTCTTTTGGCACGCCGGCTTCCACTCCGCGGCCTGCGCGAACTGGCCGGGAGGTCCATGCCCAGCCCCAAAGTGCATCATGGAGGCTTCAGGACTCAGAAATCCTTGAATCTGAGAGATGTGGGCAAGGCCTCTCCGTCTCCCTAAGGACACGTGGAATCCACAGTGGCCTGTCCTCCCTGCTCGGATATCGTCACCTCCTCTGAGGTCACAGGGAGAGAGAGAGAGGCAGGCTAGCCAGGCACACCAAGCACCACTCGGGGCTAAGCGGGGCTGGGGGCGGCACCTGCCTTTTCTCCCCGCCCCATGTTCTGCCCCACTGCACACATGCGCACATGCGCACACACACACACGTGCACGCACTCAGACACACATGTGCATGTAGACACACATGCACAGAGGCACACACACATGCACACCCACATAGGTGCACACATGCACACAGGTGCACGCAGACGTATGCACACAGGCACACACAGGTACACATATGTGTGCGTTCAGACACATGTGCATGCAGACACACACATGCAGGCACGCACATGTGTGTGCACTCAGATGCATGTGTGTGGTGATACATATGCACATCTACACAGGTGCATACACACAAACATGTGCACACTCAGGCACACATGCACACATGCATACACATAGGAACATGTGCATGCAGACACAGGTGCGCATATGCACACATGTGCATGTACTCAGGCACAATGTGTGTGCAGATGCACATGCACACACATGCACATCCACATAAGTGCACACATGTGCTTGCACTGGGACGCACATGTGTGTGCGGGCCCACATGCACACAGGTACACACATGTGTATGCAGGTGCATGCACACACACATGCATGCATGTAGACATGTGCATGCAGGCACACATGTACCGAGGTGCACGTATGCACTCACAGCTACAGCCTTTGCTCTCCTCTGGGGTCAGTCGGCCCATCGCTCACCCTCACCCTCAAGATCACATCCATTCTTCCTGGCGTCCCTTACTGTAACCTGATGAAAAATTCATATTTTCTATTTCCCCACTCCTCAGCCCATTCGTCACGGGAAGTGCTGGGGAGCCGCGGAGGCTGGCTTAAAGTGTGCCTGTCTCGTGAGATGATTTTGAAGCATCTGATGGGGAAATTTCCAGTCCCTTCAAGAGACTGGTGGTGGAGGAAGCCACGTCTGGAGCGGTGGGCCTCTGCCTTCTCACATGGGAATCGGTGCAAGCTGCGAACGCCCTCCCCAGGAGAGAAGGGCTCCCACGCCCTGGATCGCCACCCCTGAGAGCCTGCCGAGGTCTGGCGAGGGTGAGCGTGGTGGCTGCAAATGAAGTAACAGTGCTCCGTCCTGCATGACTCAAGGGGCCTCTGCCCCAGAGCAGCCATTCCCCCAGACAGCCATTCCCCCCAGAAGGTATTTGCGTCTCACGTCTCTGACTCTGGAGGGGGCCCAGGTTTCCAGCATTGGGCAATGTCACCTGACATAGAACCTCTCTGAGGACAGAAAGCCTGCTGAGTCCGTCACCGTTAGGTCCCCACAGCCTGGAACAGGGCTGGGCATGTCGTAGGTGCTCAACAGTTATTTGCACAGTGAATGAGTGAATGAGTGAACGAATGCTATTGGAGAGTCACTAAGAGTCACTTTTTTTAAAAAAAAATTAATTGCAGGCAATTTGAGGAAATGGCACACAATCTGCCTTTTCCTCTTCACCTCTCTTTCCTACCTCGGAGAGAGTCCCTGAACCAAAAAGAGCGGACCCCACACACTCTCTTACTGAACACGGCGGCCTCGGCCCTGAGGAAGAGGCGGGTTTCTAGCACTTCGGAAAAGGGTGGAAATACTCCGTAAAGGATCTCACAGGAAGCAGGAAACGACATCTGAGGATTACAGTGACAGGCACACTAAGGGCCCTTGGTAAATACACACTAGTTGGTTGACAGAAAGAAAAGACAAATGGCCAGTTTGGAGGCCAGCGTGATTTGTTCTTTGGCCAAATTTTTCCACCAGCTCTTGGAATTCAGAATAGCATTAATATATGGCTGACACGACCCCCTTTTGCCTTTTTTTCCCCTTCTGTGGCACGTGGGGAAAAAAAATCACCTGAGGCTCGTCCTTCTGAAGCACGACAGACAGGTGTTGGCGCACCTGTGCCAGGCTGCCCTGCCATCTGGGCTCATCTCCGAGGCCCTGGCGCCAGGTGGCTCGCTGGCTCTGGGCTCCAGGTCCTCTAGAAGCTTCACACCAGGGCCAAGCCCCAGCCCCAGACAATGCCGGGCCTGTCACACAGGGAAATGTCACTGCTCCTAGAGATATATTCCCCTCCCCCAGCCCCATTCTTGATCTTGGACATTAAATATTTATGAGTTCTTAAAAAAAAAAAAAAGCCACAAACCTCAAATAATGCAAGTTGTCTCCTAGGCCGGGAGATTTCAAGACGATAAACATTATTTAGAAACGCCATGATATGCTTCATATTGTTATGCAGTTGGGGACCATATTAAAACCCGCCAAGGCTGTTACACCTAATTTTTGTTTCAATTCAGGCAATATTGCCACTGCTTAATATGATTTCTATTTACTTTTCTCTATTGTTAGGATTTTATTGGGGTTGTGTCTGCCTTATCAAGCAGATCTTCTCTGAAAGGGAGGTCAGACTGTGCCTCAGACCTCAGAATTTTCTGTCATCTTTCTTTTAAAGGGGTTTCCATTATAGTCTGCTTGGTCTGGATTCACTCAAAAATCTTCAACGCTAATATAAACTCTTTTTCTTTACTGTTGTCCAATTACAATATTTCTACCGGCACAAAGCCTGACAGCTTGATATTTAAAAGCTATATAAACTCTCATCACCCAGTTTTATGTCTCCGTTTTTCTACGGTACCATTGGATTTGGGTGAATGCTACAAAAAATGTGTGCGTCGAAGGGTTTCAAATCAAGCCATCTCCTCCATCGATGAAAATGGAATTTTAAAGGTTATTTTAATTGTAAGTTTAAACCCAGGTGCTATTAATGACAGGGGCCTCCTCCTCCACTGGCTCCCTGGGGTGGCAGCCAAGCTGGAGCATCCGGTTATTTCCTGAACAAAATGTCATTTTGCCAAATAGGATATTATTTTTTAAAGTATTCCGCACTTTGCATAAGTCTCTCTTCCTGGACTGGTCCAGGGGGTGGGGATGAAGTGACTCGTGACTCTGCCTGCTGAGCTGGGTCCCCTTCTGCGCAACCTGCGAGTGTGAAGGAAGAGAGTCTATTAGGGGCCCACGTCCTTTAAGTCACACAGAACCCACCTGACTGTCAGGCAAGGAGATCACATCGCCAGATCATTTGGAGAGGAAAAAAAAAAAAATAACGCATAAAGTGAAAACTAAATTTCGAATCCTAATTTCTTCAGATTGCAATCTAAAGTCCTTTAGTTTAAGGATGGGGGAAATCTTTCTTACATGGGCTCACAGGCTCCACGTTTCTAAACGTGTTATCGAAGCCGGGATTGAAATCTGACAAAAACAGACTGCGTTTTATAATAATGTCCCGCAGCCAAAGTATGGCACCAATAACTAAACAATACTTTATCACCTTTGCCACTTTCAACAGCTCCCATTAATATTGAGATCATAGTGTTCGGCCCTCTATTCCCCAGCCGACTGCCTTAGTGACAGCACGGGCTAAGGCGGTGACATTGAAAAATATTTGCCATGACATGGCCACAAATCACAGCGAGACAAGTTTAAAACTCAATATTCACTAAACTTGCATCGGGTAGCTTCTTGTTCCAATTTCTAAAACACAATTACTCGGCGCCCTTTTCTCTGAAACAGTGAGACGGAGATGGGTACAGGCGAAGCGAAGCAAGAGGGAGAGACAGACAGAAAGACTCGGTTCTTTAGAGAGCGCCAGTAGCGTCATTTCATAAGCCAGAGAGGATCGCTGGAGGGGAAACCGAGAACACGGGCGCAGGGTGTGGGGTGCGGGGCCTGTCCTGGGGCCCGCTCGGGATGCTCGCCGCGGCCTGAACTCGGACTGCAATCACCTGCAGTCCGGGGTTCACCCGACGGCCTCCTTTTCCACGTATCGGTTTTTATTGTCAGCTTTCTCAAGGTGCTAAAGCAGACTTGGCAAGGGCTCCTAATTCACTTTGCGGAGGCCGCGTCTGCGTGGCGGCATGGGGCCCCCGCCCACTCTGTTCCTGGTAGCTACACTGCGGTTGTGCCAGCCGCCTCACCCTCACCCGACCCCTGGTCAAGAACCGGGAGCCGGTGAGGCCTTGGAGGAGACGGCACTAACGCTGGTTCCTGCAAGAAAAAACTTCCCAGAGGCCGGGCACCCACACAGCTCACGCCAAAGCAGTTCCTCCCTAGGAAGGTGACAGGCTGGGCCTCTGAGTGTCTTCAGAGCACAGAGCACGTATCCCCCCCCCACCAGCCCCCCAACAGTCCTCACGCCTGGCACAGGCACGAGCTGCTGCAGACACCAGCAAGTGTGCGCGGACGGGAGAGCGGCATTTACCCAAGACTGTGTCTCTCTGCCGAGAGCCCCATGGTTTTACCACCAAGTCACCATGGGACTTCTGCCGGGCCACAGCCTTGCGTGGAGCGTCAAGTTTCCTCGCCTTCGGCAGGAGGCGGTTGTGCAGGATGATCCAGGGCCACCACCTCAGGCACTCGAGTTCCATCTCGAGAAGACCCACACTGTGAACAGAAGCCGCCAGACGCGTTTATGAGATGGCGGAGTCACCAGGTGACCTTCTCACTCTGGATGATGCTGAGCTCGTCCTCAGAGCCTGACAACCTTGGGAAACTCTTAACCGTTCTTGCTGTGTAGACGCTTGGCTGGAGTTGTTTCCTGGTGCATCGGTTTTGTAGAGAAAGGTGGCTTGTTGACCCGTCGTGAGCATCAGCCTGTGTATTGCTGAATACAAACAAAATGCAGATTGGGAACTGTCTATTGGGCTCCGCATCCCAGGAGTCATCGATGATATGAAGGGAAACCGTTTCAGGATGGATAGTCACAGTAAATGCGATGCAACTTTCGCACGTTCAATTTACATTGGCACAAATGAATCTACCAGAGCTGTGCCCATGGCCCAGAGATGACCCTTCCTGTCCATGAGAGAGTGGTCTGCCCCCACGTCTTTGAGCAGGACTGTCTGTCGCCCACCCTCTCTTAGTCTCCCTGTGGGATGGTGGGTGAGTATCTTTCAGTTCACAGGTCTCTGTGCTGGACGAACCGCAGCAGGGGCTGACTTAGATGATGAGGTCCTAGCCCCCAAGCCTGAGTCGGATGCTGTGACGGGACTAGACGTTCTGGGGAGAAAGTGAGTGCTTTCCTTGCATGTGGGAGGGATATGAACTTTTGTGGCTGGAGGGCAGGCTGTGGTGTGCCACATTTCAGAGATGGCCGCCACGATACCTCCTTTCTTACACGCTCATTCGCAATGTGACTTGCCGCCTCCCCCGCCAGGAGACGGAGTCTATCTCGTTCCCCTTGATCCGACGGGCCTCATAGACAAAAAGTGGCAGAGGATGCTGTGCTTTCCAAGGCAAAGTCATAAAATGTCTTCGTGGTTTCTCCTGTTTCTTGGTCTATTTCTTCTTGGAACCCAGCTGCCAGGCAGCAAGGAAGCCCGGACAGCCACATGGAGGGAACGAGGCACCTGGCCAACGGCTCTGAACTCCTGGGCTTAGAATAAGGCCATTTTGGACATTCCAGCCTCCCAGTGCCCCAGCCAACACCATGTGAAGCGCGGTGACTGCTGGGTCAAGCCACAGAGCCTCGAGAAACGCTAAATGTGAACGGCGCCTCCGGGGGCGGCTCGTTACACGGCAACAGATAACTGAACCCACGTCCGACCTAGTAACATACGCCCTTCGTCCGACTTTCCCGTCTACCAGAGATTCTCAGAATAAAAAGTTGAGAAGGGATGTTTACATCTAAAAGTCCCATCTTGAAGAAGGAACCATAAACACAAAACACCCCGTGGGATAAGATGAAAGGTGCACCCAGAATTTCCAGAGTCTCGTGAAGCAACAGACTGAGTAGAAGCAGGAAAACCACCAATCCACGCAATTGATGGAGAAACCCAAGCAACCCGAGGAAGAGAGGGCGGGGGCCATTCCAAACGTCGAGAAGCAAATATCCAGATGGAAAGAAAAGGGGTCTATATCTTACGGGTGTCCACTTAAACATCACGTGGCTATTTCAAATATCCAGATGTTCACGCCATTGTTCTTCACTACCTACAGCGAGGCATTCGACCATACGTGCTGGAGGGGAGAGAGATTTAGGCTTCTCCGAACAGCCACACACCTAGGCTGTGGCTAGGACATCATTCAGATACATGGTAGACCCAACAATAAAGGATTGAATGACCAAGTGATAGCACATTAAAAAAAAAAGAAGAAGAAAGAAATATTTGCCAACCGTGAAAAATGGTGGGAAGTATACTGAGTTTCCTATTGGGGCAAGGTGTTCCTGATACTCTAAATTGTTCCATGCGAAGAGTGAGCTGTAAAAACCCATACGTGGAGCGGGATCTGGTTTTGTACGAAAAGAGACTTGCATGCAATGTGCTTGGGAAACGCCTTGAATGCGACACATCAGGTTTGCTCCCAGTCGTGTTTATTGTCATCTTCATAAGTATTTTTATAATTTTAAAAATAGTGAACATGAAAAATAATAAAAAACAATAAAAATAATAAAATAGCGAGCATGAGCTATTTAAGTTAGTACATAAAAAAAATAACGATAAAAAACAGCGTGAATATTTTGTAAAATAGTCACACGAAATGCGTTTCTCTTTAACATCTCCTGAGTACTTGGCCTTCTCCCCAGGTAGCCCACACTAACAATTTGCTTGAGGGAAAATAAAATTTCTTACAGAAAGAAGACTATATTTCAATTCTGACACCAAAATAGAACTTTGTGTGAAAACTAGGCTTCGTTAGAGAGAGAAAACCTGTCTCGGTTCCTCCGGCCCCCTTTAGCCAATCTGGGTGGACTGAGCCCCAGGGTTTTAGGTAAGGAAAGAGCTAGAAGGAGGAAGGAGGGAGGGAGGTCTGCCCTCTGCCCCCGAGGAGGTGGGAAGGAGGCTCACCAAGGCAGGAGGTGGGGAGACCCTCTGGCCAGAGGCCTTTGCCCCATTGGAAGAAACCACTATCCAGGGAGCCTACACCAACATGGGGGTCACCCAGACACAGGGGTATCAGACCGAAGGTCTCCACAGCATTCTGAGTCTTCACTGGGTCCGTCGGACCGAGCATTGCACTGAGAGCAGTGGGCTTACAATGGGGTCCCAGGGTGGCCCGCAGTAGCAGCTCTCACCCAAGGCCAGGCAAGCCTGTGTCCGAATGCCGGGACTCTTCTTCCCTGTAAGAACTGTTTCCTTGTCCCGGACCTTCCATTTACTGGTCTGAAAACCAGGAGCACGTGACTTCCTTCGCAGTGGTACATACAGTGACAGCTAAGGCAATGTGCAGAGAGCACTGGCCACCAGCTTCCAAGCCCCTGCCTGTCACTCTGCAGCCTCGGAGCCTCAAAGTTGAGCATAGGGCAGCAGTAAGCTCTCTTGAATGAGAGACTCGGGTTCAAGCCCAGGGCCAGCACCGACCCGCTGAGTGCCTCCCACAATTCCCTGGATGACCTTAGGGCCTCAGTGCTTGTAAAGCCCGAGCCCAAATGTGCTCCATTTCTACCTTGATGACCCTGAGACCTTCTGCTGGGGGCGCATCTGTGTCCAGGGATGTCCACCCTGGGCCACGGGGTCTGCCAGACGAGCTTAGGCTTCTTGGAAAGAGTCTGAAAGAGAATCCCGCTCTTCCTGACCCCAGAAAAATAAAAACATTTGGATTTTCACTGATCGCCTAAGAGAGAGACAGATGACACATTTCAGAAAGAAGCCTGAATACAATTGTCACGATTATGGAAAGAATTCTCTCATGTGAGACAGGCCTTTATGAATAAACTAAATACGGCTAATATTAAAGGTAATGGTGCGAATGATTGAATAGCTTGGCAGTCCTCCCTCCAAATGGCCTCACGTGGGGATGGAGGCTGGATGACAAGAGCTCACCCTGCAAAAAGGAGCAAATGTAAATGTGGCTCCCAGGCCAAGGGGTATCTGGACCATCACCCAGAGGTGCCGAGGCCCGAATCCCCGACCCGGCGCTCCCCTTCCTTCCCCCTCCAGGGAAAAGGAGGTGCGTCAAAGCCCGTGGCTCACAGAAACAATCGATGCGAAAAAAAAGGTGAATCCATATTTCTTCCTCCTTCCATCACTGGCCACCGGCTGAAGCCCTAAAGCGGGAGATGGGATTTGAGCATCGTTGTTTTCTGAGACTGCCTGACCACCAGACTAAAATGCCGCTATTGATGAGAACGCGGTCTCCGAGAAAGGTAAGGAGGGTACTAGACGGTCACTGCTGCTTCCAGCTCCCTGGCCCCTGGTCTCGCCCAGGTAACTGCAACCACCTGACCCGCCTCACACCTCCAGCCCACCTGGAGCACCGCCACAGCTGTGCTTTTCCTAAAAGACATGCTCCCAGGCCCTCACCTGGGTAACGGGAAGCGAGGCTAAGATCAAAACCCCTTAGCCTGCTGCTCCAGGCCCCCGCAGCCTGGCACGGAGCGTCTCCTCCAAGCTGCTCCCCCCCCCCGCTCCCCTGAACCCGTGTAGATCTCTGTTCCCGTCAGTCTGGCCGCCTGGCTCTCTCTGTGCCACCTCCTTGCTCTCTGTCCTACTGGCCCTTGCCCATGGAAGTCACCAACTTCCCTTATTGCCTGTCGGAATCCTACACACTCTCACCCCTCCGGTCCTGTCCTCATTTCTTCGGCACACACAGGACATCTGATTCTCCTTCTCCCCTCCGGCCCTGCGACCAGTCACAGGTTCCCCCTGGAGGCACCTGTACAGACGGCCTTGCTGCAGCCTCTCACCTTCCTTATCTGTCTGTCGTACTGTGTCCCTGAGCTCTGCAGGCAGGGGCCACCCTATATATTGCAACGGCGCAGTCACATGCGTGGATGAGCAGCCGCCGGTTTTCCCGACTGTCCTCCAAGACGGAAAAGCTGCATTTCTCCTTCGAACTCACACAGCGTTTTATGCCTCACATAGGGGCCACAGTCAATTTTAAAGATAAACACATGTAAAGTGCTTGCTTAGAAGATAGCAAGTGCCCGGTTAGTATCAGTTATTGTTATTATCCTTGACTAGAGGTAACTGTGAAGATGTTTTACCTCCCCTATGACAGGCATTCGTTCGCTATTTTAAAGATATTTATTCAGCACCAACCATGTAAGACTCAGGACTCCTGAGGGCCAGGCTGCTGTTGGGATCATCTTCGTGTCTCCTGCGGCGTCCAGCACACACACAAGCAGTAAGCATCCATTAAGCACTTGCTGGTTATGGGAGTCAATAGATATACCCACTTCCCACCCACCTTACACGTAAAGTGTACGTGGCTTTGTAACCAAAAGACATCTCAGGGATCCAAGTGGTCCAATCTCAGAATCGTCACATCCGCCACCCAAAAGTAATTCTAATGATCTTTATTTGAACATCTCCCACAACATCGAACACACTTTCTTCCGGGTCTCCAAACTTTGCAGGATCCACGGATATTCCAAAGCTTCCCACAGTCCTCTTTACTCTCAATTTCCACCCTGACCAAACTCTTCTCTTTCCTTCTCTGTTTCTCCTTTTGATGAATCCTTTTTTTTCCCCTTTGCCCGGCCAAGCAGGTGCTGCTAAATTCTCCTTTGAGAGGGGAAATCCGCTGGCCTGAGGATTCTATAGGATTTCGTTTGGGATCGTAAGACCTTCACGTAAACATGGCGAGAGCTCAGACTGTTGGTGTTGGCAACCTCCCATAGCTGAATCATCCAGCAAGGCCCCGTCCTATTGAAAACCTCAACTTTTCCTTTAAATGAAATACAAGGCTATAGTTATTTTTAGGTATCTCTAAAGCAACTTCATAAAGTCAGGTAACAAAATAAGTAGGATGAAGTCTCAGGAAACCTAGTTAGATTGCTAAAGAAATCTTTTAAAAATAAATAAGCAATACAATTTCTAATTTAAAAAAAATGCTCCACCAAAGTGCTTTGTTATGCACATATTTCTAGGATGCTGCTGGTGGTATCTCAGGATGGTTGATTAATTCAAGACAAACAAGGCCTCCTGTACTAGGGAATTATATGATGTCTTAGTGGACCAGTAACGTAGAAAGGTTGAGAGTGAAAAGTCCATGATAGAAAACACGGTCATCAAAGGGAGCCTATTCTAAGGATGGTTTAGTTACCTGCACGGTAATCGTGTTATTTCTGATAGCTTAGTCCACTGTCAGGTTTTGCCACTCAGATATTATACAAGCATTTCTTTTCCTTTTGTTTTCATTTCACATTTTCCACTT